>VXBC01003181.1:12732-152512 GCA_013399945.1 Ploceus nigricollis | reverse complement strand
CCACCAAAAACCCCAAGCTCTGAAAGCAATTTTGATTTAAGTAGATGAAAATCTGACAGTGTCTTAGTTATGTTCCCTTTCTTTCTCCTCTAAGTAACTCTGTAAGAAACTGATTTCTTACCACGATAATGTTTCCCTAGAGCACAACGGAGATTAACCCATCTCTTCATAAAGTAGGCAGTAATGTGCAAACTGTTGGCTGCAACATAAAACAAAGGGATAATATTAAGTGTTAGGGTATCTTGGGCATTCTGGTCTCAAAGTGTTGCACATCTGCTAAGACTGGACTGAGAGGAAGCAGCAGCAGCTCAACAATACAAAGGAAAAAGAAACTGTAATGGAATATTTTTCAGAAGAAACTGCCAAATTCTCATACTGAAGTCTCAAGAAATTAGTGCCTGAAACAGGGCAAAAATCTAGACAAATTAATAACCACCAAGTTCTGGAATCCAACCACAGAAATTAAATTCATTAATTGATCAGAGGTGTCATGGTCACTTAATAGTGCAGTGTCATGCTTTCAGACACATTCTACAAGAACACTACAGATATCCATTTACTTAATTACCTTCTAGAGGAAGGTGACAGACCTGGCAGGAAAAAAAAACCAAACTGTAACTACGAAGAAACCCAAGCAGCAAGGGCTCAATTCTCAGTTCCACTGAATGAGGTGAGAAACGGCCACATCTGAACTCTTCAGTATGTACAGCAGCCCGAGCTGGCCTGGCTGACTCAGCAGGTACCTGTAACCTCCAGAGGCTTTTTCACCTTCTATTCCCAAGAATGACAGAAATCCTCGTGCATCAGCAGTGTAGGAAATGGACAGAAAAGATTATATTATGGCTGAGTATTAGGACATCAGCTTTTACTTTTGTTCTACTTAAATTCCCAAATGACCCTGGTAAATCAGTTAGCACTTCATTCATGAAGGTATTTAGCAACCTGACTCCCACTGACAGTGCAAAAACCTGACATCTGTGACTCATCCCCCTCAGTCTCCCTGTGCACCTCACTGAAATTAAAGTGTGAAAGAGAGTTGGTGATATTTCCCCTAACTTGGATGGGGTTTGCAAGACTTAAATTATTGATGCTTTGAAGACAGTCAGCTACCCTAGGTGCAATTAGCACAGATAAGTTAGAATATTAAGTGCTACTGCTGTTTTTATAATCTAACCATTTAAAAAGCAGGAAAGCTTGCTTGTTTCAGCCTCAATCCCTACAGATCAAGTGCCAAGGCATGTCTTATTTCTAAGTATAAATCTATGTCCTCCTGAAGGGTCCTCCTCTCTCCTACTTCTACAAGATCTCCTGGAGCTCACCATCGAGTGCCCTTGAGCCTCAGCTCTCATTAAGAACTACAGTTATCAATCACAATCAGTCCCTTTGAAATTTATCAGCCATCTTTTTTCCTTCCCCTCAGGAAGACACCCAAAATTTGACTTCCTTTTAGAGATCGAGTCAAGATGTAACAAGTTGAACCATCCCTTAAAAATGATGAGCACTAGAGAAAAATTTGGATGCAATCCACCAGCTTTATTAACTGTTTACTTAAAAGAATAATTAAGGAAAATTACTTTTAGCTATTTCCAGTTTGGCATCTACAATTCTTTATCACTGCTAGTAGGCTTAGTCAAATCAAAGAATTTGCCCGGTATATAAATAAGTTATTAGTGTGATAACAACATACTCCACGGTGACCTTGGAAAGCTGAGAAAGTAGCATTCCTAAAAGTACAACTTGGAAAACAAATCTTCAGACAGTAAATATTAAAAGTTTTTCTTTCCACCTCCATTTGTTGGCAATATTCCACATGTTTTGGGGTATTTTTGAAAGGAATCTAAAATGAAAAAGAGTGAATCTTTGTTTTTCACAGGAAAAGCAGGATGCTTCATTCTTGAAACTCTTTTATAGATCAGTGCCATCTATATCTGTTTATTTTTCTTGCTGTCCTGGTATTCTCTGAGAGGTTAAGTGTTTAATCACATGTGATTGACTGAACAAAGTTTCAAATTCTCCTTAGAGGCCCTTGATCCAGCCATCTACTGTTCCCTGGAAGAGAACAGATCTGACAAAATAAATAATTATGTAAGAGATCAAGACACCTCTACAAATTATTTCTGCAGCATCAGCTCAAGTCTGAAAGTCTTATAAAGCCTTCACAGGGAATTGCACCTGAGCTGGTAAGCTCAGCCCAGAGGGACTAACACTAAAAAATCATTTTAGTTTGCATGATTATTTATTACTTTGCTGAAAAGGCCTGAACAAATATTTGCTATTACTTCTTGCTAAGCCTGAGAAAATACTAAGATGTGCTACATTTAAGATACCTGCATTTTGAAAGTATCACACAGCTTCACTCATTAAATGTTTTGAAATGGTCTTGCATGTGACATATGATCTACTCTGTTGTCAGCTGGAGTTTGAAAGACTCCCCCAGTTTTAAAGCTGTCAGAGTTACTGCAGAACGATAAAAATGGTGATATCCTCTTTCAGCTTCCTTCTGGGAAATATATTATCCAATTAACTATTCTGCTTCATGGAGAAAGAAACTTAAAAATAAGACCCCCAAGAAAACGTTCTTGCCCAAGAACTCCATGTGACTCACAGCTTTTTAAGCTTTCTACACAGTTACTCAGCATGAGTTTAAATCTGTTCATGATCTCATGGAAGAACAGACCAACAGATATATACCAAATGCTCCATCACTAACTTCTTTTGAGCACAGCCCAGAAGCTGGAACCTCAAGCTACAAACAATTTTTCTTCCAGTAATGTAGAAAGTTCACACATCCTGGGCTCAGCAAACCTAGCTGATCCCATCTTCAATTTCCTCTTCACCATGCAACACAGACAAAGCTCCCTTTGTGGATTACCAGCACACAGGCAGAAATAAAATTGTATTTAGTGACCTGAAGTTTTGTTTTTATTGTTTAAAAACTGGGCACTCTAAATCAGAGGTCCAAAAACAAACAGGAAAAACAAAACCAAACAAACAAATCAACCCCAAGGAAATAAACAGACCCTGGAACCCAAAAGGAGACTGCACAGAAGTGGTTCTAGAAAAGCCACAGTTCAGTTTCAGCTGAAATAGGCACCAGTGAGCGCTGCCTTTTAAGGGAACAGGAATTTGCCCTGTCTGTTGTACTTCAGAGTCCCAGGGCACCGAGAGGAAGTATCAGACACCAACTCTCCCGTAAGACTATCCAGCGACACTTGTTTTCCAAAGGAGACACAGCCAGGCTGCCTTGAGCTTCCAGAAGGCTGCCAAGAGGAGGTTGTGGTGCAGTGTGGAGCAGTGGGAAGCCCTCTCCCACGGCTCTTATGGACCATTCAGCTGGGAGCCTGGGAAAATGCCTCTGAGCTGCTGAGTTATCTGGAGCAGCCTGGCAGGTGTTCACTCCCCAGCACCACCTGGCACCTGCCTGGCTCCCTGCTTCACTCCAGGCTTGTCCAAAGCCACAGCACAAGCCTAAGGCCAACTGCCCCCAAAACATTTCCACGTCTGACAGGCACTCATTTCTCATCACACAGTATTTTTATATCATACCTATTTTCTCTCCCAACCTAGACACTTCACACTTCTGAAAGGTTGTTGTGGATTAGAACTGACTCTGCGATTTTATTCAGTCAACAAAGTAAATCATTGCAATGCACATATTAAAAATATAAGAGGATAAATGTCTAATGTTACAATGTGAAAGCAAATACATGGGTGCATTAGACTTTCTGAAACACTAAATTGTACATTAAAAAAGAAATCTACACTTAGCTCATGCTTGATTAATTTTTCCATACAGATTAGGCTATACCAGTAATAATGTTTACAGTATATAGAGCTTTTCATCTTCAAAGTGCTCTACAGACATATTATTACACTGCTTTTTAGCACTCCTATTTCTCCACTTAAAATTATTCACCACAGAATCAAAAGTCCTGATCGTTTGTAAACAAAACAAAAAAAGGAACGTTTCACTCTAAACCTACTGTGAACTGTGCAGCTTTCCTTCCCAAAAATGTCCAGCTCCATACCACGTGCTGCAGAGTAGGCTGCCATTTCTAATTTAGAAGAGATTCAAATGAACTATTGGCATTTAAGTTTAAAGTCAAGTCTAAGATAGGGACAGCAGATGCACAACATCACATACAAAAAGCTGCTAAGATTTCCAAAGCCTTTTCTGGAATCCACTTGATATTTTTTAAACAAGATGCATCTTCTCCAAGTTCAAAGTTTTATACAGCAAAGAATGGGCTTCAAAACAACCGAAACATGTCAGGATGACAACCATTCTTTCCACACAGTCTGCCTTCAGTTCAAAGAAGGTGGAAGAATCCTCCCTGCTATCAGAACCTGGATAGCCTAGACACAGCCCACTGTCCAAACCATTCAGAGTATGAGCCACAAACTGCAAAACTGGCCCAAGTAATTTTGAGAAATCCTACAGCAGGGTTGTAGGGCTCTCCTCTAGCAGAAGAGGTGTGGAATTCACTGCAAAATCAGAACTATCCTAGCCAAACTGCATCCAGGATAACGCATTTCTCAGGCTGGCTGTCAGTGCTGTTCTGGAGGAAAGAATAAGGAAAAGCACATCTGAGACCATCTGGCTGCAAGATGAGTAATGCCTCTGATGGAGGTCCTGGGAACACACCAGCTCTGAAGGAAAAACACCATCTTCCCCGCACTAATACTTAATGATGGAGAGGAAGGCTGATCCATTCCTGGAAAATCCATACCCATCCATAATGTATGAGCAGTAACAGCCAGCAGCACCTGGCAAGGCATTCAAGCAGATAGATGCAGAGCAATAGATTTGATGGTCAGTGCACCTTTACCACAGACAACTGTTTTCTAACAGGACACAAGATTTCACTTCACCCTTTTGTTGATCTCAGACTCAATAACCACATTATTAATTGCACATGATGGGCACGAACTGAAAGCTATTTAGGAATGCTCCCTGTTTTGAACATCTAAACTGTATTCCAGAGAAAGCCACGTGCCTGGACTTCTTTAACCACTGGAATGAGCACAACAATCAAGAGAAAGGCTGAGAAAGGCATCTGTTGCTACCAGCCAAAAGGCAGAGGGAGCTGGAACACAAACCCTGTGGTAAAAACTGTCTGACATGTCAGCAGCCCAGGAGAAGCCCAAGTCTCTTCCAAGTGCCTGGACTGTCATGGGTTTAGTTCAACTGGCTGGTGCCACTTCTGCACATCAGGACGAGTACATCCCACAGACTGGCCAGACACAGCTCTACCCAAATGGCCCAACCATTCAAATCACTGAACTCCTCACAGTGATAAAGGAAGGCAGATTCTGGCTCAACTGAGACACAGACACTGTGATGGACCCAAGTTTGATTCACAGTGCACTAGGGGACGCATAATAAAGCATGTGCCTCTTTCACAAAGTATGTCCTTTCAGCCTGGCCCTGTGGTTTTTCCTTGAAGAAGTCCATGAGCTGCAAGAAATTTTTTGATGCCGTGAAGTACTTGAAATGGAGGATTTTGTATTTTAAGAGTGAGGAATCTCTACAAAACAAAGTTTCTTCAAGCACAAAAACTCAACCAAAATGTGGAAATGAGCCTCTTGGAATTTATCAGACATGACTGGTTCCCCTTAGTGTTCATTAAAACAGCAAAATCACTGGTGCCAATATTAGGATGCTGAAAAATTTTCAAATAAAGTCAATCAAACCTTTCACAGGTCTCCAGGCACCTTTTTTTTTCCCCTGGCAAGAAGAAATAACTTCTGCAAAACTTTTACCCCCAAGAGGAAAGGGGTTTAACCCTAGAGCTCCTACAGCTGCCAAGACTTTCATCTTCCACCAATAACAAGGTCTCTAGGCAAGGGTCACTAAAAATGTCAGGAATATATTGTATCACAGGGCTACAACACCTCTGGGCCTGGTGAAAAAGCCCCACACTGCCACTGCAGACATGATGGGAGAGAACGAGAGGGAGAGACCAACCTGGAGCACATATATTCAGCAAAACTTTAAAGAAATGGCTTAAACATGAAAACATAATTTCTTCAAAGGTGATCTTGATATATAGCAAAAAATATTCTTTTATTTAATTTTTTTTGGAGGATTGCTGTTACGATATCCCAGCGGAGCTAAGAGGTAGATGTTAATGGTCATAACTCCTTTCCTACCCTAACATCTAGAGGACACTTCAAAAGAACGTGAGTTCTAAGAGACATGTGTGGACTTGAACCTGCAGTTTCATGCTGTTGTCTGAATAAAGCAAGTTGTGCCAGAGGTTCACCGGTTTTTGTCTTTTCACACAACAGACTCTTGTTAGATTTGCAACAACTCAGAACAGAAGTAAGTTCTGGGGCATAGCAAATAGGTGGAAAGTACCACAATAGAGTCTTCTGTATCTTCTCTTTTTAAATGCTGGCAAACAGACCCTAACTAAGTCAGCTGATGAAAGGCTCTATTTCCGAGTAAGTCTCGAAGTCCTTTGGCTCTCACAAGCTCTGATGTAAAGAGGATACCACTAAAAGAGACCAAGAATAACCATGATTGGGAGCATCTGCCCACTGCACCAGCTCAGCTCTGGTTCTGGTGCAAAGAGCTGGAGACTGACTGCAAAATGATTTGGATAAAACCACTCATTTTATCTCACTCAAGAACACTGTGTTATAAGGGACTACCTGAATGACACGGCTCAGCAGCCTCCATTTCTGACATCACCTTAACAGATGCCAAGTGAAAAAAAACAAAGTACACCGAACATCCTCTTCCTCAAAACTAAATAGCAAATTTAAGGTCTTTTATGCAAAAGACCAAACTCCACAATCTTGTCTTTTGCCATGGCAAGAAAAGAACAGATAAAAGACAGGCATTGCCCATATCCTATGACCCATATACGTGCACATAAAACCCCCCCACAAAACTAAATATCTTAATTAAAGGAAATAAGAGAAAGATACTCAGTAAACAAATAAAAAACTGTCATCTACTATTCTCTCTAAAGAAGTTTTGGCATTTAAACATGGATTTGTATAGTGAATACGGAATGTTTCTCCCTGAATATGTGTCATTTGCTGTACATTAGAACATCTCTGATCTGTCTGAAGTTGATGGATACATCAAGTTCTAAGTCCACAACACAGTCAAGATTACACTGAATTTTTTTCCTCTCATTTTCAAGTTGAAGTCTTTATTATTTGCTACACTACTAAATTTTTATTTAATTATCTCTTTTTTTTTTTACTAAATTAAGGCACGGGCCCTGCAACACTTTGTGGGGTTAGTTTTGTTTGTGGTCTGCCACTGTGCCTTTGTAGTCCACAGAAATACTTTGTGTGTAGTAACCACAACATACCTGGTACTCAGTGGTGAATCAAACAGCCAGAATTGCTCTCACTAAACTACTAACAGAGGAAAGAGTCATAATTTTTCTCAGGAATTGGCCCTCCATCTCTATCTGGACAGATTCCCATAAAGACTTATAAAAAATTTCCAAATATGAATAAACCCACAAAAATGTTTGTCATTTTAAAAGCTGTGATTTCTACCTTGGTCATATGATAATGAAACTTAAGAACAAAGGAGAGTATTATTGTGTAATATGGCAGCATGGAAAGTTTAAAAGAAATCCTACACATATTTAACAGTGAAATTATACCCGCAATTACTTCCAGTTAAAATGAAAATAAAAAGGACTTCAATGCTCAATACATAGCTACAACGATTTTTTTTTCTTAAAATATCATGATGATTTTTCTTTTGTTGGTGATTGCTTGCAGACTTTTACTGAGACTTTTAGGTAAGGCAAGGGTTAAAGACGTATAAAAAAGATTTTCTCACAGTTTAGAGAGAGCAAAACAACACATTTAGGAAGCCAGACAGCTAAAAGGTCAAAGCGTTACACTTCCAGGTCAAACTTCTGGTTGCAATTAAGTAAATTCCTCTGAACATTTCTAGGGAAATCACATTTCTTTCAGGTTTTATTTCAAATCCCTATTCTTTCTTGCTTACATTTTAACCAAAAAAATATAGCTCTCTTTAGAAACATTTAATAAAGAGCACTTTTTTTTTAAAAGGAACCCAATAGTTAATTTCAAAGTAAGAATCAATGCTTTTTTAAATTTCAATCTCATTTAATGTACAGTTGAACTAAAGGCAAAAGAAGCTATTAAACGTAGTTAATTTTTAGAATCAAAACATTTCAACCAAAACAGCGAGCACTCAAAAAACCCCAAACCTATCTGCCACCTCTTCCAGCTGTGCCTAGTGCTAAAACAAGTCCATGAGCTGGACACTGAGAATCCATCCTCTGTATTCCTGATTCCAAAGGACTGGAGAAGCTGTAAAGCCTACAGAGAGCACACATGAAGAGCACCTCCAAGAGGAAAAGATGTGGTAAAGACGACTAAGGCAGTCAAGTAAGAAATAGTGCTTAGGGACAGATTTTCAAATTGGCTTCATGTGCCCTCCAAAAATGCTGAATTCCCACTTGGAACAAGCATGCCAAGGGCTCTTTCCAAGGGTACATTCCCTGGCCTAGATGAGAGTCACTTTGATACTCTCAGGTGACTATCAAATCAGAAATTAAAGGTGGGGTTCATCTTGCCTAACTTGAAACACCTGCATCAAACTAGTACCCTAAACTTCATTTTTAACTGATAGAGATAAATTACCTATTAACTTCCAGCCAACTCTGAGAAACTGAGACACACCATTTCACTTTGTAAAGACACATGATTAATGGATGCTGGTTTTTTGCCTAACTATAGAAAGAAAACTCCAAAGATAAACTTTAAATTTGCATAAATATATCTGTCACTGCATAAACTGAAGTACTAACAGCAAAATCACTCTGCAGAAACATTTGGATGATAAAGGAAGACCTTTATAGCTCATACAGATATGTAACAGAGTAGCTGTTTGTGCATGCAAACAATTTTTTTTTGCACACACACATAACTAGGACTCATTTTCATACTATTTTTTCTTTTCATAAAATGAAAAAAAAAATCATATGAGAAGAAGAGACAAACAAATGGAAATACAATTAAAGCAAAAGAAAATGATACAATGCATTAAGGCAGAGAGTATTTTAAGGCTAGAGGTCAAGACTGTTTTCAAAACCAACACCAAATTCTTCCTTTTTACAAGAATACACCAAATTAAACAACTGTCCTGTTGTTTTTTTCAATCCAATACTACCTATACCAAACACTTTATTAAGGACACCTTTAAAATAAGTACAATATTTCATTTCTTACCCAAAACCATAAATAATTTCATGAGGAGCTGCCACCAGGGAAGAAGTAAAATATGGAGAACACATTCAACCCAGCTGGTGCTGCAGCTGCAAATATCCCACATAAGACAAGGACAGCCATTGCTGAGGCCTCTGCCAGTATCAGTGTCACCACAGAAGATCCTTCCACAGGCAGATGCTTCAGTCCAGGCAGTGCAGAAGTTCCTCATAGACTCTGACACCCACTGACTCTGAATGAGATCTCAGTTTCAGAGGGGCACAATGGTAAGAAAGGCCACACAGGAGAAGACCAAAGGTTACCTCGGCTGTAAAATGCCTACAAGGGGACCCTAAAATACAAGAGCCAAGTGCACGTAGTTACTTCCCTGATACTCTGCCAGGCTCCAAGCCCTTTCAGCTCAGGCCTTTAGTGCACCACAGGAGATTCTGCCCCCTCCCTGGAATACTCTCCCCCATGTTGCTGTGGATGCAGCACAAGCCTTTATCATATCTATTATGCTTTGGCAAAGAGTTCCACAGCTCTCCTAACTACTACAGCATCTCCATTCATTTGATACGCCCTTGCTCTCAAACTGGAAGAGAATGAGACAAGAAATTATTTCATAGATCTTCGTTGTATTCCCCATAATTGATATATTTTCCAGGCTGAAGAGTCCAGGCACACTTAACTGTTCCCTGTATTGCATTTCCTCATCTTAGATCATCTCTGCTGCCCTTCTTGGCATTTTCCCCAATTCTATTGTATTACAATCTAAGGTAAGATAGGAAAAAAAATCACCAAAAAAAGAAAACACCCAAGGAGTGTGTAAGTACAGACATTTCTTTTCTTCTTATCAAATACCCATAACCCTGAGAAAAGAACAAAATGACAAAAAAAAGAGTTCAGCTATATAACCTTGATCTTCTAGAAGAATGCTTTGGTGAGAAAAAGATACCCTTATTCCCCATTATCTGGCTGTAAAAAATGGGGGGTGGGGGGGAGAGAAGTCATCTAAAGCAAAACCAGGAACTATTAAGTACAAGATACTAATCAAAACATTTTTCCTAAGTTATTGCATAAGTTACTGCATACTTCAGGGAGCTCTGTTGTCACAGACAGATGAATGTAAGTTTAAAGTTCACACAGATCTGCAGGACTTGGCCACAAATCATAAATGAGTCCATTGCAGAGAAGATGCAATGTAATTCTTTTGAGAGACAGATATTACAATGTGCAACTCCAAATCTCAAGTTCATTGGAAAGATTCCTCCCCGATCCCCTATGGCAGTACCCACCAAAGTGTTGTAGAGCTGCTGTTCAAGCAAGGCAAGTGAAAAGATTCTAGTTCAAACCCAACCAAACAGTTTCACCGCAGAGGAGCAGGAGTTAACAGCTGGGAGGGTGGGAATAAATCAGTTTTGCTGTTACAAGATTACAATGTGGGACATACCCTACAAGCATTTCACACAATTCATGTCCTACAGCAATAGCAAACACTCCTAAAGCAAACTGGGGCAGTCTGAAAAGGGTGTTTCCCTTAAAAACATCATAATGTTCAAATTAAAATGCAAGGCCAAAAGAGTTTGGAATATTTACCATCATGATTTATTGTATATTTTTGTGTGCTTGCAGGAGCCAAAAAAATTGTTTCATAAGCAAGGGAAATGTATTTTCTTATTAACTTGTATCTTATGTGTTTTTCTTTATACTAAATAAGACATGAACTTTGACTCCAGATCTTTTAAGGCTGAACTACTCATAACAGCTCTTGTACCTCTTCCAGTTTCTCATTTTAGTAAGCTTATAAGAAATTAATGTTTGAGAATTTCAAGTCTGAGACTTCTACCTGTTAATAAAGTACAGTCACATTTGCAAAAAGCAACTGGGTGAAAAGATGGACTCAGGAAACATGACCACAGTAAGCCCCATTTCCTGAGAGAAGAAAGTTAAAAATATATTAAAAAGTACAGAGAGTCCCAGGGAAAGCAGATAAAATCTTTCTTTGGAAGATGGAGCTCACTGTGCCATGTGACAGCATGCTCTCTAATTATTTTCACTGTAGAAGAGACTGTACAATAAAAAGATCTGAAATCAGAGCAAAAATGTCCCACCCTCAAGCCAAGAAAAATAGCAAGGATGCTAGGGAAGGAATGAGAGTAGATCTGAAAATTACTTGTAGGAAAAACATAGTTAACTTTTTCCTCCCTCAAGAGGGGGAAGAAGGTCAGTTTACAATATACCTTCTTCCTTCCTTCCATTTCCAACACTGACATTTCTATCAGCCATATTTTTTTCACTTCTCCTTATTGTTTCCTCTGTGCCCATGTAAACCTTACCTTCTTCCTTATTGTTTTCAGTTCTCCCTTTGCCATTTCACTTGCATTTAATACGTCTACTCAGACTTCTGTAGTCTCCTCTTAATTCTCATTGCTCTTGATCAAAACCAGACACTTTCTGCGGAACATGAAACTTCAAATGATGCAATCACAAGCCATACCTGGCCGATGCCCTTCTTGCATGATTTTGGCCATGCAGATTGGATGCAGGCAAAATTCAGCCTTTGAAAATCCACCCCATTTGAAATTTCTCTTTAAAAAAATAAAATAAACCAAAGTCAAACACATTTGGACATTAATTAAACACAAGAAACAGAGTTTATACCAAAGCCTATGTCCAAAGTCTAAATTAAAGCTTACTTTGGCAAATTGTTCCTACTGGCCATTTGGGAAGGGTGTGGAAATTGTTCAGACAAAAGGAAGAATAGGAAGAACTTGCTTGTCTTGGCTACTTTCTCTCATTTTTCCATTCTTTCCTTCTTTCTTTCTTCTCCTGTGTGTAACACCCACAGATTTCCTAATGAGCTGGTATGAGACCCACCACACACTACAGTGTGGGTGTAACTCAAATGGAAAAGAAATGTAAATTAACAAGTAACTTGCATGGATATTTACATTAAGTGTCACAAAAAATGAAAGGTAATGTCAGTTTAATATTAAACATAATATAACATTAATACTAAAAAGAAGCTGTGATAGGTGAAAATTTTCTCTTCAAATTGTTATGGTAGTAAGGAAGTAGAAGACTTAACAAGTCTTAAGGTAGCTTGCTTCTAGTTCTGAAATGAAACCTAATACAACATGCCTTGACATTAAAGGTAGTCTAAAGTCTTATTAATGCTGGTCTAATAATTCTCTTTTCAAGAAATTTTGAATACATCCTGCAGTGTGTACAGCAAACTAGTTAAAACTGACTTGAAGCAATGCAACTACAGCCAGGGATGGACTGCTGACCTGGAGCGCTGGAAAGAGTAAGCAAGCAGTTAATAATCCTGTGAAGGATCCCTCTGTAGATACACACCTCCTTACAAGAGCAGGGGGCTTACAGCAGTGCAACTCCACACTGACTTGAATAACTTGGAGCAAAAGACACCACACAGAGCTTGAAGAACTCAGAAACTCTTCCTAAGCTCCAAACACAGCAAGAGCTGTAGCTGAAGCCTTTTCCCAGCAGCACCTCCGTGCAGCACGCTGGGCTCCTGCATTCCTTTTGTGGTACAAAACCCTGCCAGCCAAGCAGTGGCCTGCAATGTGGCACTTCGTCTGTGTGAACAACACAAACCCATCTCCCTGCAGCCCACAAACAGAAGCTGTGATCCCAGAGAGGAGGGCACAACACAAGAGGTAGCTGGTGCAGCCCCCTGGCCCTGTGGCTCACTTCAAAGGGTCAGTCCTTAGAGGCAGGGCCCGTTGCCCCAGTGAACACCCACCTATTCTGTTATTTCCTTCCCAGGTAAGAACAGACTCCAATGGAACTTGAAGAAACTTGATTCTTGGGCTTGAACAAAGCACTCCTTTCTTACAAATTACAGCCCTGAGCAAAGCAGGCTGAGAGAAAAAGAAAGAGTTGGCTTTGGAAGTGAAGCTGAACATGAATGTTCGTTATCACAGCCTGTTTTCTTCCTTTAGTTCTTTATTGTTAATTAATGACGGTGAGATTAACTGCAGAAAACTGATGGAACAGTCATTCTGCCTCATCCAAAGTAAATATCCTTTAATCTAAAACTGTCACTGATACTACTGATGACCTCCTCAAATGCATATCCCTAAGTTTTTAGTTTTGAGGAAACAAGGGGAAGAGTCAACCAGAAGATCAGCTCCCAACCCTGAGACAGCACATCAGTATTTTTACTGAAAAGTTCATGATATGAAAGAAAAAAGAAGACCCTAAATTCTAACAAACACACTTAAATTAGTGTTGCATCTACCCCCATATATAAAAACAACTATTATGTTTGGCAGTTTTACGTTATAAAATCATCATTTTTTCAAAACCTACTTTTTACTGAGGCAGGAAACTTTAAAAAATAAATAATAAAAAGCATCCCTTCAAAAAAGAAAACACAGATCTTAAAAATTCCAATCCCAACATCTGTAATGTTCACTCACAATCAGAAAAGTACAGGAGTCTGAAAGTTCATGTGCTTGACAAACAATAATAAGATTTTAAAGGGATAGAATGTAGTTACAACTTGCAAGGAAGAAAAGGGTTTGGAAATCCTTTAGTAGCCTGAAGCACCTCCTGCTTATGTGGTATTGTGTTCTTGAGGGGTGGGAAAAAGCCCATGTCATGCCAGAAGAACCTGGCTCCCATATATGCCTAAAATTTTGCAATAATAAGCCAACCATACAGTATATAACCTGTGTTTTATCATTATTATTGACAATAGCATGTAAAGCTCCAACCACCAACCAGCATTCTATAGGAATACACCTTTTTCAACAATGGAAAGCATTTTAAGAGGCAAAGAACTTGTTCCCAATTGAAACTGTTCATATAATACATGTTGAATTGTAAAATTTATGAGTACAGTGATGATCTAATGTAAGTATGTAATCACATGCATTGCAGAAGCCATACTCCAGTAGAGATCTCTTCTGTATTTAAGGAAATGTGACAAAGCATGGCCAGCACAGAGCTCTACTACTGCAGCCCCTCTTTTCGGAGACAAGTTTATAACCTGCTCCAGGCTAGTAACAAACATCAGTGATTTTCTGCCTAAGAACTATTTAAAGATAAATTGCTGGTATGATATAAGACCAACAGATAAGCCTATCAGTTTTAAACGCCAGCATTATGCTGGTTTCATGTTAACAATGAAAGGGTATTAAACAAGAACTGGCAGCCATTTAGCCCCAAAGGTGATCTAACAGTAAGGCCCAAGCTACAGAGATCACGATCTTTCGTTTAAAATGTGGATGTACTGAAATGTACCCACTGGCCTCACACAGAAAAAATGAGTTCCAAGTGGGTGAAGGCTCTTAATCTCTGCACTTCCAGGGTCATGGGTACTGCTGCGAGGCCTGCAGTAGCACTGGTGAAATGACAAATGTCATTTATCACATCACACCAACTTTTTAAGATTGAACAGACTGCCAAAAGTAAAAGGAGAAGATATTATCTCTGTATTTAAAAATTCTAAACTAAATGGCTGAGTGGAAAGGAGATTTAAGTAACCAGCAAGATTTCAATCAATTTTGCAGGACCAAGGGTTGTGTAAGTTATTTTTTTTAGTTCTAATGATAGGCTCTCAGACTAATAGTATCAGCATTATGTTCACTTTTAAGCAACACAGAAAATTAAAATCCACCTAATTTTTTCACTAACATAGCTGAAGTAATTCCAGACCAAAATATCAACTATTTCAGGCCTTCCTGATGGCAAATTTTTCACAGAAAAAATAAAGAACAGTATTTTCCACGGCACGTTATTGCACACTAAGTTAAATAATTTCTTTTACCAGTAAGAAACAAAGGTCCAGATGATCCCTGTTCCATGGGTTTCCACTGACCACGTTGTTTAGGTGCCTCCAAGTAGTGTTTGACCCTTGAAGCAACAACTTCTTCTAGCAGCTTGCAGACCTCCTGAAAGAGAAAGCACTGGCCTGGTTTGATCTAAATTTACAGAAACGCCCACAGGCACACAGCAGAAACCAATACAAAATTACCCCCTCTCCTATTAAAAGGAAAAACATTGAGAGGAGAAGCACATTAATTAGAAAATGGATGGGAACAAGGAGGGGAATCAAGCAATTTTTCTAAAGAACTAAAGAGGAAGTACATTATGAAATTCTTACTTGGCAGATGAAATACATTATATTACAATACTAAGTTTTTAAAATCAGAAATTAGTTTCATATGCATGCAAAGTAGGAAAAAAATACATGTAAAAATGTATCACAACATTAGGTATTTAAACAAAATTTTAGTAAAAATCTTCTCAGGAATTGTCAACACACTGTTTCTCTGCAAGAATCCTTATAAACCACAACAGATATTTTGCTCCAATTCTGAGTAATTTGGAGGGAAGGGGGGGGTTGGGGGGGGTGGATAAGACCAAGCAAATTAGGTCACAGCAACTTAATTGCTCTAATTAATTTAGATTTTTCTGCTCCTAAACATAACTGTTCATATCTTTCATACTTTCTTCAACAAAGCACAATAAAACCACATACAACTCAGGAAGAACAAAACCTTCTGCCAGAATTACCCAGAAAAAAAAAAAACAACTTGGAGTAAAAACCAAAAATTCATCTCTTGAATACCAGAATAAGTTTTAAGCTTAATACACATACACATACTTGAGACTTTTCCCTCAGTATTCTCATTTTCCATTGTTCATAACTATGTGCTCACAGCAATGATACTTGGTGGCACACAAAAATATAATTTTACCTCTATAATGTGTTAGGGTAATAGATAAAACTATATAAGGAGTATCTAAACTATCTTGCCTTGGAATTTCCTTTTGATTAATGCAGAAAGTACTCAGAACAACAATTTTTTAATGCATTGCTCTAAATGAAAGCAGGGCATATACATTAGTCAATCACAACCAGTATTTTCTCTTTACAGTAAGAAATCCATTTTCCTTTCTGCTTGTAGAGCACAATTATAAATTTCTGTATTTGCTTACCCTTCTGTTTAACTCATTAAAGTGCTCCCATTACACATTCCTTCATGGGCCTGTGTTGGGGTTACAACAAGAAGGTCTTGAAAGCAGCAGAAACATGGTTTGTCTTTGGTTCCTTCCACAGCAATAAGCATTACCTTGCACTTCCTTCATTTACATGGAACACATTTTACTTGCTAGCCTTATGGAAACATGATTTAAATGGTTCCCCACAAAAAACCATGCAGATCTCAGAGAGCAAAGATAAAACTTTGCCATTCCAGGGGAAAAGGGGTATGAAAGAAAGGGCAGGGAAATTGGAAGGGCAGAAAGAGGGTAAAAACTGCAGCATCTCACAGCAATCCCAGGAATCCTCAACATCCAGCTGGCCACAGCAGTGTGCCACGGTGGTCATTCCAACACCCAGCTGTATTTCCTCATACCAGGGCCATGCTTTGGGCACTGGGGTAGCTCCATCCTGCCCTACACAGTACATGCTCCAAGGAGCCAGCAGCCAAAGGGCCACTGCGACAGCATCACCAGGATCCTTGAGCTCAAGCCAATGACTTTCAGCCAGGGTAAGCAGGGGATCAGCAGGAATTGTGTTTGTTACAGAGGCATCCACATTTCCCACAGACAGGCAGAGAGGGCTGCACCCCCACGAGTATTTTTCAGAGTTTGGAAACAACAAAAATGCAGAAAACCACTTGTGATGAGCATGTAAAAGCTCTCATAAAAATATGTTGGAATAATCTTTCTTTAGGACCTTTTCTCCCCTCATAAAAGATTCTGCATAGGACTTTCAGGAAGTGAATTGCAAAGCTATTTGACTCACACTTCTCAGTTGCTGAAAATATTCAACCTTTGTACTTCTCTCGAAACATGCAGTCACAGAAATGCACCGAATGCTGTCCTGTCATGCCTCTTTATTAAATCAATCATGAGCTAATTTCCTGAAATTTATCTCTTTTGTTTTGGCAGTCTTACAAAATACATTTTGAAAACGTTTAAAACTTAGGTAACCAGGAGAGTAAACTGGTGATAAATAGAAAAGGTAATGAGCATTTATTTAGTCATAAAAAAGAAATCTGAGAGGCATTCCTTATTTTCTTATTTCTTTGTTTAATAAAGCACAAATCAGATGAACCACATGCTGCTAAATACTCTGCTTTTGCTCCCTCAGGGTATTAATGCATTGTTTCTTTTAATTTCATTGAAAAGTATGACTCTGAGATGTCTGGGGACACTGTGCAGTGACAAGTTAATGATGGCATTATTAGGGAAGCTATCTGTTGAAAATGACCGTAAGGGAGACTTGCGGGAAAGTCCACAGGCATCCCAAACACGTCCTGCCTTCCTTTTCAACAGGGAACTTCTCAAGTTCCCACACACAGGGGAAAGCTCCCGCCAGCAACGCAGCACAAGAGCCTCTGTGATTTCTCTACAATCTGATCAAAGTTAAAGGCAGAATTTTGCTGCTCACTGATTTTCCACAATTGCATCAGGATATACACATGACACACTTAAAAATAATGGAAATTTCTTTTCATAAAAGGCAACAGTTTTATTATGGTTTATCTTGCATATTTATGTTTTCTTGCACCCTCGAAATGCAACATCATTTACACTTCTCAGAATGAGAAAAAAATTAATAGGAAGATATTTCACCAACTAAATGATACCTGCCACAATGTGGTTTATATCACTCAGGGTAATTTACAAGCATTCATGAGAAACATATTTTTCAATTAAAAGTTAAGTCAGAAGAATCAACACAGCATACATGCATGCATGAATGAATGTGCACACACACAGAGTTTAAAAATTAAAAAGCAAATTTAAAGTGGTCATTGGTGACCCAAAAAGCACATATGGTTGACTTAGGGGTCCCATGGCAACCGCTGATGGTTAGGTATAACTAACAATATTCTCCTAACACTGAAAAATTCTGAACAGTTCAAGGCAATCCAACTTTTTCCCTGCAGCCATAGACTTTTGAAGTAGAACTGATATTTGTTGTACCTCTTTCTCGTGATCTGAAAACCAGCTGGTGTCTTTACTGGAGCCTTGAGGCAAAATATGAACATCCACCAAAACAGCAAAGTTCCCACACTGGGAAAAAAAAAAAAAAAAGAAGAAAAAACATGTTGAACTGTAGCTGCTAGGAAGCACATGTCAAGCTAGACAGGGAGACAAACAATCAGGTAAGCACATGCATCTGATTCAGAGTTACAGCAAGCAGAACATTAAATCATGGAAGTTCATGAAGTAGGGAATTACAAATTTTTCATTGTTTGTGGACTTAACAAGGAACAAGAGCACCAGACCTATCCTGGATAGCTCACTGAAATGTTCATATGACAAGCACAAGTATGTGGAATTTTCTTCTGCTATGTAAACGCCATTTTTAAATCTAAGTTCAAGCAAATTTTAGTGTGTGAAAAATTAGCAATTCCTTCACCAAACTCACATCATTCTATTTCTGAAAATCTGGTACCACATTAATTATCTAGTTGGTGCTTTAAATTTATGGAGTACTTAGAAATTCAGCATCTTAGAAGTCTTCTTCTTTCTCCAAGCTACCTAATGTAAAGAACAGCAAGTTTGAAGGACTTGTCAGTGGCTATCTGGTACTTACCACATCTGTCATCTGTACTTTGAATGGTTAAATAATAAGGCTCACCTATTACTAAAGACTATATACAGTTATTAGGATGATATAGGCTACATGCCAAGACACATCAGCTATTTCTGAAATTCCTTGATAAGTACACCTATATCTCAGGCTCATGGTGTAGCACAAGTACAGTTGCTGAGAGTACCCTTACCTATACCATTAGCACCAACAACAACAAGATTTACCATGAATTTTATTAATCACAACAGCATATTTGGTAAATTTAAAATCTCTTGGTTAATAAAAGACTTGGATCTGTAAATCAACTGCAAACAGACATTCCTAAATAATGATTCAAATACAATTAAAATGTAATTAATGGCCAATATTGTATTCTAGAATAGAATACAAATAGTATTCTAGCTAGAATACAAAAGTTTGGCAAACGAGACAGGAATTGTGAAATAACTTTGAGAAACTTCTAAGTTACTTATAGGTATCAGTCACTGAAAGAGCAGAATGCTTTGATCTATTGTATCAAAAGGCTTCTCTTTCCTCCAGAGAACCAAGAATTGCCAGATGGCTGCAACAGCAGACTTTTCCAAGCTTTAAATGGATGACAAAATATCTCACAAAAATCTCTGGTGAATCATTAGTCAGCTCCAGCAAACTTTAAATTGACTACTGAACTTCAAAGTTAGCAGACGCTGCAGATTATAAAGTGAAAGCCAGTAAATTATTAATGGTTCAGCACTAATAACAACAAACAAGTAGTTGATACATCAAGAAAATTCTAATTATCAAATGCTCCATGTTAACTGGTATCATTTTCTATTGACTACAAAACTTTATACATAGATACAGATACAAAGTTTAGAGCTGTTTTTCAAGGAGACAGAACGTTTGTAATTATTTTCTTCGGAGTGGCGCTGTTTGTCTCAGTTGCCAATCTTGAAACAATTGGAAAAAAAGAAAATAACAAACCACATTCAAAACAATACAATGGAACAGTTAAAATTATCTTGAAAATTTTACAAACACATCAAACATTTGTAGTGCTTCAAAGAAAAAACAGATATAAATAGTGCATAAATCCTTGTAATAGTGAAGGTTTCCCAATGGAAAATTATCCCTCTGAGCACTCTTCTTTGTAGACAGCACACCTGGAAATATTTCACTAGCCACAAGCCAACAGTTTTGCCACACAATCAGAACAGCTTTGGGACAGGACACAGGGAAGCATAACTGGCACAGGCAAAGAGGAAAAGGGGGAGTCAGAGAACACGAATGCAGCCCTTCCCGAGCCTCACTACCTCCTATTTTTGTTTAGTCCTGGACATGATCTGAGTGACACCTCCCATGCAGGCTCCCCTGCATTCCTGAGCTACACCTGAGCTATGCTTCATGCGCCTTCACAGGGTACAGCTCTGAGGATGATGTTATTACTGAGCAGCTCAATACAACTTGGGCTGATCCAGCAGCAAAGGACAAGCAAATGCCAATTCACAAAGTGAACAGAGGCAAGTGGAGGAAAAATGTACACAGTTTATATTAGCAGATCTGATGCTCTTATAGAAGTTTCTATTCTTATTTTTATTCTGATGACATGCAATTCCATGAAACTACTCGCTTTTATTTTAGTGGAAATTAAGTGTTTCCAGTCAGTGTGGCTGCAAGATGCAACGCATGACTCCTAAGTACCACAACTGAAAGGCAAACAAAAAGAACAGCAACTTTTAATTTCACGCTTTCAACATCCATCTCAAAATTTGCACTGAAAATTGTTTCTTGAGGTGTGATTGTCAAAACTGAAACTTGAATGCCTGATTTGATGGAAAACACATTTGTCAAGAATCAATAGGAAAACATTTCACTCAAAAATTAAAGACAGAAGCAGATGCTCCAAGTTGATATCCCCCATAATTCTAGATTTCAAAAACTCTTCATTTTTGCAAGCTGTTTTTAATGTTCATGTTCTTACTGTAACAGTCTAAAGACATTCATTGTGTTACTAAACAAAGGGCTTTAAATGATCTCAGAATGTTGTTAGTGTATTGTTGTACAGCAATGGCATTTAATTCAGAACATCTTTTCAGAAATCAAATTGTTTATACAAATACATCAAACACTTCATAGACTCTGCAAATTGAAAATATAACCAGACATGTAACGTAAACAGAACAAAACCCAACACAAAGTGGTCATTCAAGCAAAGTCATCTGCCCATAACCTTCTGAAACCTTGAAAGAAGCACATACTAGATGGTGAACTATTGTTGAAAATCCCACAATGAGTAAATAAACCCAAATAAATACTTTTTATTGCTATACCAAATCGGATTATTACAATCAATGGGTTCCTACATGGGTACTCTTGTTACTTTTAACTGCATCACTTGAACAGCATAAAACCAGTCCTTATGACCAGAGAGTCCTTGGGATGCTGGGGATGAGCAGGGTAGGTTTGTACTCAGGTAAAGCACTCCAAATGTGCTGTATCATTACAGCAGACATGAGTGCAGAACCAGCATCGCAAGACACATATTAGGGCTCCCCATTGCTGTGGTTACAGATGTGGATGGAGGGTCAGAACTCACTGAAGCTGAGTTGGAACAGAAACATCTGAGAGTTTGGCTGGGTTTTGAGATGGGTGGGAAGGAGCCGAGCTGCAACCCACACACACTCAAAACTCCAAAACTGCTCCATGATGAACATACAGGAACTGCTTATTTCTGCTGTTCCCTCTTCCCTGAGCACTGTTCTACTCTGTTGTTACAGAATTTTACTCCAGTCTTAGATGATGTCTATAGTTAAAAAAGAAGATAGCCTTGATCCCAATGACCACTCAAAAATGTCAGTGGAAGCCCTTTCTGGCATTGTGACAAAATTGATAGGACGTATCAGTCTCCAGAATGCAAAAGCACAGCCAAGAGATTTTGTGGGAAAAAAATAAAATAAACCACACATAAACTTAAGTGAAATATCTTGTCTTAAAATAAACAGGAAAATTTGAATATTTTCCATCCTAAGTTCTTTCTGAAAATCAGTAAGTGTTCTGCACTGAGTCAAGCAAGTTCTAATATCTACAGCATTAAGTATAATTATGACCAATTAATCACTGGTCTATACACTGTGCCAACTGTAATATTAAAAAAATTTACATTTTCCGGGCTTATTAGAAGTTTATTCTCCTCCTTTATCTTTCTGATCCCAAAGAAAGTTATGTTTTCTTATTGTTTATACTATTAGCACCAATGATTTGCAATATTTTGACTTTTTCCTCTTACACAGCAATAGCAAGAGGCAAAAATCACTTAAGTGAGCATACAGCACAAAAGATGTATTTGTCATTATACAACATTAATTTAACTTTCATTTACAAGCATGTCTAGGAGCACAATGATTTGAGGTAATACACAGTTTCCCAAACCATAGGAACACTGTTCCAACACTTAAATACCTCAACCTGTATAAACACAGGATTAAGGATAGGTATTTATGCCACCACCACTGCTAACAGCTATCAGGGGATAAAGGAATTTTGGTGACAGCTAACACTGTACATTTCTCATTCTTTTAAGTAGACAAAGTTACAATTTGATATGTGTATGACTTTTCCACATATTTTTCTCGAGAATCTCCAGGGTTTTTTTGTTGTTGTTGTATTTTTGGGGGGCAGGGGTGGTGTCATCCTTCTAGGGAAAAAAACCCCAACAAATCAGAGGGAGGAGAAGGGGGAAAAAAATAATAGAATTTTTTTCACCAGGCAGCAAAGTTGCATGGAAATAGTACTTCCCTGGTTAATGCTCAAAGCAAGATGTTTCTCTAACTCTCTATTTCAGGGGGGTTTAGGCACCAACAGGTCACCAGTGAATAGTTTTACTGTCATGAGATTAATCAGGAGCTCACCTAACAAGAGCAATTGGCAATTATAGAAAGATTTCTCAACAGCTGATACAAAACCTGAGCAGAACAGATGAGAGAAGCCTGCAGAAGAAGCTAAAAGTAGAATCCCTCTAGGAAATCATGTAACAATTCCACTCTTCAAAATGCTCAAGAAATATGATGCAAATGTCAGAGGGGAAAAGGGGCATATTCCGCTTTTGACCTTTTTTCTGGATAAGAGCTGCTTGGTTCTGGAAATTGTACAAAGCTTGTACTTTGTCATAAATTTATATCCTGAAGTTGTAGAACAGTTTCAACAAATAAATCCTTCTTATTAAAGAAGAATTATAGCCATCAGCTAACATCACCTAGATCTTTTTAAATCCCTGTTTTCAAAGATCTATGGGGTCACTGCAACAGTAAAAAGGGAGCAGCAGATCAAGGGCAACGCTATAATGGGTTCTAAATAGAAGATCTATCCTCAAAGATAGCTGCACTAAATTATATACAAATTCAGCAGGAATTGGACAATCTAAAATGCAGTCAGATTTTCCAAAAGCAGGGAGGAAATTCCCCTTTTACAACCTGCATATGAATTATATCTAAGTAATCTTTCACAAGCAGTTGGCTTGCTTATTTTAGAAAAACAGTTTATGCATAAGGAATTCCTGAAAGGAGTGTTTAATTTTCTGGTATTTTAGTGGAAGAGAAGAAGCAGTTATCTGAAAATTCAATCAATAAGCTATAGGCACATTAAGATCACATTGAGAGGTTCCCATGCCAAGCAAAGAGGTGTAAGCACAGAACAAGCCTTTAGAACAATCCTCTGATAAATGTGGCCTGAGAACTCATGAAACGAGGATGCAACATCAAGGCAGCATTTTAGACTCTTAACAAATGCAGATAGACAGGATATTAAACTTAAGAAATGATGGGAAAAAGAAAACAAGAAATACTTGTGAGTGATTCAACCCTTAGGAAAACATAAAAAACACTAACGAGTTTCAGACCTGATGGAGCTGTGTATGATACTGGAGACTTTCAAATTAAGGACTAACACACTGTTGTTAAAGCATGTAATCGTGAGCGATCCACCCAAATCAACAGATTAAAATAAATTAATGAAGACAACTCCTTCAGAAAACCAAGTACCTGCCGAGGTAAAGGAGCTGCGTGTTTTTAGCAACGTAAGAATGCTGCAGTACAGAGCCTTCAGTTCATCACCCACAGCCAGGCTATGCAGTAATTACTTAATCTAAACATCTGAACTGGTCTTGGAGAACTGCTCTATCAGGTACAATGTTGAAAAAGAGTCCTAAATTGCATGAGAGAATTAAGCTTAATTTAGGTTGTCAATCTGTGCTGGTCTGATCCCAATTCCGTAGGAGGTTTTGTAGCCCACATATTGAAAAGAGTCATGTAGTTGGAGCTCAAACAATTGCAAAAAGCAAGTTTTTCCTTGGGGCTAAGTCTCCAAGTAACAGTGCAATCTCACCATCGTTTTGAAAGGATATACCATGTTCCTGCCTGTGTCAGGACTGATCCAGAAAAACAGAAATAGCAGCACAGTATTTGCTCAAGATAATAAAAAGATAATTTGAGATTCCAACAAGCTGCTTTCACCTTCTTGTTGTAAAGTATTTTTCTAAAACCTATGGTATTTTTTGAATCATTGTGAGCAAGCGATGATGAAATACCCATGTCTGCAACAACCTGCTTTTATCTCTCTTCAGGCTGGGGAAGGTGAGTGGCCATATTAACTGAGGAGGTGAAAATATTCACAATTTATCCAAATGATTACTTGTAAATTTTTAAAGACGCTTCCTAGGCTCTGCCACACCAACAGAGTGCCACAGGATACCATATTATTGTGTATCACCTGATCATAGGTAAGTGGGTGCAGATAAAGATTATTAACTTACCAAGCTCTTACCCTGAGCCATCAATAGTAACAATGATAAAAATTTGCCATTATCAAAGTAATTCATGAGAAGAATTGCCTTGTCACTGCTGCACTAAACTGGAGTTGGGGACATTCTTTCAGGTTCTACAAAGTCAGTTCTGGGATTTTGTTTCTTCCCCAGGTGGAAAGAAAAAGGAACTTGTACACACCTTGTACAAAACACTCTGCATGGCTAAATTATTTGGTTTGTAATGATCAGGTCCTACAGCAATAGGTATGAAAACAACTGTAACGATCACTAAAGCTTTCAGAACTACTAAAGATTGCTAACTGTAACATGACAACATAATTTTTTGGAAGAAATTACAGCCAGTAATAAAAAGCTTTGAGGGCCTTTTTCAGAAGTTCAACTTGTCAAATGATTTTTACAGGTTTTCCCCATACACGCTTTACATGCTATATTTTAATATTAATCTGTCAGACTTTAAAGTATCAAGAAAAGATCACCATGTATTTGTTGGAAAGCTACTGATGGATTTGTTCAGCATGAAAAGAGCCACCATACAAGAGGGCTGAGGAAATCAGCAATGTACCACCTGATTTTATGAGTTTCTGCATATACCAGAAAATGAAGTGCAATAAAAATTAGGTGGAGACACCACCCTCAGTATCTTCCGATGTAAACTCTGCCAGAAGAAATAAAACCAGATGTCAGATAGCACGAAAACGCAATTTACAAGCTTCCTAAAGGCGAAGCAGAGGCAAACCACAGTGTTTGTTTCACAAGGTAAGGTGCCCATTGCTGGGATGAAGGAGCAGCAGTTCTCCAGCACATGATGCACCCACGAATATATTTCTGAGTTATTTGTCCAACAGCTGCAGGGATGGGCTGACTTCCCTCTCACAAAAACAGAACAGGGAAGTGAGGGCAGGTCCCACGCAGGAAATTGTTCCACGTGTCCAACTTTGCAATTATTTCAGATTCCTTTTTATTCTAAGAGATGAGGTCTCACCTGCTCTGAAATTCCCTTCCTTCCCTGCCTCTCCTGACAATGCTACCTACCGCAGCACACAGCTACTGAACAGGGAAGCAGGAGGCAACACAAAACCAAACCCAACATCTGCAGCCCATGTTTCAATGTAAAATACTTGCAGATGCTAAATCTTTATGCCAAAATAATTTAACAGATTAAAGATAAATTAATTGCACATGATCAAATTTTAAGACAAATACATAAAGCAAAAGTATTTTTATTTGCTAAAAAAGTGTAGCAAGCCAAACTTCTTAATATTGTTAAATTTACTGAAATGGTTGAAATGTTGCATTTTCCAAGTACGTAAAAGAAGTACTTTTAACTCTGTGTTTTAACTAATTTGTCTAAACCCAGCCAGGAAAGTTTCAGAACATCAAGAAAGCTTTTTGACAAACAGCATAAAAAAAAGTGACTCATGCTGAAAAAGGCGTATTACAAAAGTGACACCCTTTGGACAAAATCCTTCTATTAAGTGGGAGCATATTAAATCAACACAGGGCAGAAGAAGAAGAAAGTTCAACAAAATATTTGATGCTTTATCTACAGAGGTACAAGGGAAGAAACAGATGAGTCTTCCAAAAGAACAAATGATGCGCTAAATCTTACTGCTGAAAAAACAGAATCAGATGATGGAGAATACATCATATTTCAAAATGGAAACAGATCAGCAAAAACCTTAAGGAATTACCAGCTGGCAAGCAAAGGGATATAATTTTTTCATAATGTCCAATAAAAAAAAATCATTTCATCTGGCATTGAACAGAGTATATAATAAATAGACTTCATGCTTAAATAAAAAGAAAAAAGAATAGGAGCAACAAGCAATTTATAAAAATATGTAAAATATGAACATAGTTGAACACTGAGGAATTGGTGAAAGGCAGGAATGGATTGTGGAAAGTAGCTGTTGGAGTGTTTGTCACCAGAAAGGCTCCTGGGACTAAAACAAGACCTGCTAAGGAAGCTCTTTCCCCATTTGTCTGTCCTTGCTCCAGACTGCCTCTATCTTATATCTCCCACAGGTCACACCAACCAGAGCTGAGCAGGTAGAACTGTCCCCTACCTGAAACAGTTTTGATTCAACATCTGTTTTAAAAGGCATCCTACTGTCTACCGAGTCTGACAGGGAGTGACTATTCATATATCTCTCCTAACAAACTTAACTGGTAACCTCTGGGAGAACAGCAGGGCAATGAGAAGCAGGTGGTAGATGACAAGACCTTAACTTAAATCAGATGCAGCTCAAAAAATGCACCTGACTCTGCTCCAACCACGGGCCTTCAGGAGGCTCCAGGAACCCATCCCTGTCCTCTACGGGCAGCAGGTGAGTACAGCACTACATTGCACAGGTTAATCAATATTTATTTACATGTCACCAGCAGGCACACCAAAGATTTCTAATTCATAAAAGCGAATCCTTCTGCAAATATTCCTGTTCCCATGACTCAGTTTCTGAGGTTGGGAAGTTCTGACCATCTTTCTTGTAAAATTTATTAAAATCAGTTAATTGACTCCAGTCTCTCCCAACAGAGGAAAGGAAGATCCAAAGAAAGTATGATTATTTCTAACATGAAAATAAACAAATTCAGTACTTTACATAAGAAGAGCTCAATCTCTTAACTGCCTTTCTCAGTTTCTGTAATTCCTTTTCACACTAAGTGCACTGATAGGTATTATATTCACATGTGGTCAATCACATCACGAACAGCCAAGGAAAAACACAATTTACAGACATCATGGATAACACATTGCTCATTTTCACCTACTATGAAGAGTAATGCAAACAACATGCTCCCAAGATTTCAAAGAAGCTCCATTTTACAGATGGAGAGAGGTGGAATGGCAAGGAGGACTGATTTATTCTCAAAAAAACATTTATCTGTTTCACTGGGATCAAAAAAGCTGTTGCCTTAAAGAAAAAAGGACGTAATCCTACTACAGTCAAAAAGGACAACCAGTACCTAGGATTTCAACTGCTATTTGGGAATGCCTTTTTAAAAAGTTTAAGTTTTACAATTCAAGGTGTTTGTATTATTTTTTTCCCCAACTTTCCTGTGGATTATGTTACTAATTGGAAATATTTGGGAAATATTTCCCACAATTATGCTTAGAAAAATTCCAGTGATAATTAGCACCAATCCTCATAAATGTGGAAAACATTAAAATCACTGAAAATTATAAATAGTGTTGATTTTATGCAACAAAATGTAGACATTAAATATATAAAACATTATATTGGGTCCATACTGACCCGTATGCTCTAACTGCAACAAGAAGTCTACGGGAAGAGGTTAAAAACATAAGCAAATAATGATACTTTCCTCAGCAGATGTATTAGACTTTTGTCAACATGAGACCATGGGTTTTATATCTCATAGGCTGCATCTGTATTTGGAAGTCATCAGTGACTGTTGTCTCCCAGAATTTGTGAATTGGTTCATAAAACTGCTTGAATATTTTCAAATCCTGTGGCAAATCCAATCACAGTGCACTAAGAATCACATGTTCTAGTTCATCATCATGTCATTCAATACTTGGAGACTTTTTGCACAGCTGCATTTTAACCTTTCATACCTCAGCTCCCTCCTCAGTTCCAGTACAAATCCAGCATCTGCCCAGAGCTCCCTGTTCAGCTCCAGTACTGCCTCCATCCTTTAGCCAGGAAATCTGTGCACAGACCTTCTTCTTCAGCTCACCTAACAGCCTTTGGTGAAGGCCCTTGTCCATCCCTTCTGGAGGATCTGAAAGGGCTATGGCAACCAGATTTCCCTGTCCTTACACTCACTCCCTCCTGTAAAGATGCCAGAAAGCTGTGATGCATGACTTCTGTTTACAATGGGTGTTTTGACTTTTTCCCAACGTGTTCCACTGATCCCGATATCCATTCATTCTGCCCCACTGGAGTTTGTGCTAATTTTCCCAACACACATGTCAGACACTGAATTGACCAATTTCTATTCCCATCACCCAAGGCACTCTCACATACGTGGAGCAAGGATAGTTTAACATGAGCAACATCTGCCAAAGTTTATTCTTCACACATATTCTAAAAGGTGGCTTTCTGTGTATTTATTCCAGTGCAGAGTACAAATTAACTAAAACTAAATAAATTCATAAACTATATTAATACCTGTTGTTTCTTTTGCAGCTTAGAACATGATAATACTGGAAAATTAGTTTCCACAGTTAATGCATGTGTTTCAAAAAGGTCAGCTTTTTAACATATTAGTAAATAGCAAAACTCTACAAATGCATCTTAGCATCCTGTCCTGTTGTGTGCAAATATACAGAATCATGCTTAAGCTAATGCCTTGTCCTTCAGAAGGCTAATTGAGCATCACTTGCCTTCCAGATTCCCCCTATAATGATCTAAACTACTGAAAAAAAAAACCCACTTTCTGTAAAACAGTCCCTTAAAATTCTTACTTTTATCATTTTCTATCAAAAATTACATATATTTGTACATTCACCCGTTTATTTTTCTCCTTGCTCCATCTGTAACCCTAATGCACAAAACTCCCATAGGTTGCCTAATTATTCCATGAAAACTTTCCTGAATTTGAATTCAAGACTTTCTCCACACCTGACAAGGTCAAAATTCCTCCTTAATGCATCTTCTAAACAGGCAAAGGCCACAGTAAAACTGACAGCACAAAGCAGCTCAATAAATTCAGCTACACCATCTATTATCAGCTATCTAAGATGTCACCTGGCTGAATTAAATCTTGCTTAATTGCAATGTTTATGTCTACCCAGCAAGATGTTAAAATGGAAAATGAAAACTGAATTACTTAACATGTCGGCAGCACACCTAATTTTCCATAACCTGTATCCACCTGCTTAGCTCTCCGAGGGTGAAAGAAATAGAGTTTAAAGGCAACAAACTTCCCTGGTTGCTGTACTGAAATTTAATGCCCATAATCAATAAAAAAGAGAGAACCATGACTATCAACTGCTTCATCTCTCCTGAGGAGTAAGCAAATCATTATCACCAGTTCCAATACTGCTCCTCTGAAAAATTAAATTTTGAGACTGATGCAGCATTTGCATTAATAAAACCACCAGTGCATTTTACTTCACACAAAGCAACAACCAGTTGCTAGAGATGTAAAAACTAGGCCCAGATTACACTCCATGCCAATGAAAACAACTGTTCCTTAACTTGCTAGTCCTTTCAATTTATTGCCATAGCATGCAGATATAACTCCTATTCGTAATCAACCAAAAAAAAAAAAAAATGGTGCATCAGCCTAAGAGAAGACTTTTTTCCCTGCTTGCTCAAGTTCTGGTCTATATCACTCTCAGTTCCCAAGCCTCTTTCCACTTCTCCTTATCTCAGTCTTCATTTTCCCACTGTCAAAGCCTGTTTTTCCAGGAAGGAAAGTTATGGTAAAGATGAGGAAAATTGTTCAGCACCTCTTTGCCCTTTGGCACTGCTATCAAACACTGGGATTTTATCTGCCACATTAGCAGAGATCTTACAAAAAACACATTCCTTTTTGTATAATGTACATGGTGGTCACTCAAACAATAACCAGTAACAGATGTCTGAAGTGAGGAGAATGGACTATTTAAATAGAACTTTATAAATTCTGATGATCCCTTCCCAGATTTGAGACCTTGACACTTAATTTATAACTATCAGTATGGCCCTATCCTTCCCTTTGTGTGTTTATTTCTAGTTCCAACCCGGTAAGGATCCTTTGCCCATCATGCCTTAAGTTTCTCTGTGACCTTGCAGATAATCTTACCCTCAACTTGCCTCCATTTAACAGCGTAGAGATAAAATTGAAAAAAAAACCTCTGCAAAGAATCCAGCACCCAAATAAGGAATTCTGTCAGGGCTATGAACTTGCATGCTTACATAAAATTACTGGTTTCATTCAGCACCCTGCAATGACCATCTGGGAAAGTTTTTCTTTCAAAGGAAACACAGAAGTATGAAAGAAATGTAACCTGCCAGAGTCCACTGAAATTTTGATGGTACAAGATTTGTATTTAGGTCTACTTTCCAGGGGTTTTCAAACAGTGCTCTCACTCAATATGCATGGGAACTTAAGTAGTAACTGCTTTAAATATCCTTACAGTTCAATATTACAAGAAAGAATGTTAGAATTGGAATTTTAGAAGAAAATTCTCCATAAATCCATAGCTGTAAACGTTATCTGCCACCAGCACTTTCACTCATACAGAAACAGCAGAACTAAAGATCCATTTGGCATAGTACAGAAGCAGATTTTAAGACTACAGTCTTTATAATGCTGTATTATGTTTAATTACCTTGTTTTCACAATTTCTTTTAAGACAATAAAATTCCTGTATGTATTTCTGGATACAGATGCTTAAGAAAAAACTATTCTTTAAAAATCTCATTAATGATCTATCTCACTAAAACAAAGGATATCACAAATAGTAGAGGCAATGGAAAATAATAGATTTTTTTAAAAGACATGGTCAGATTCTGCCATTGTAACAGATCTGCATAGATGCAGAACAAGTTTACAGACACACACAGAGACTGTCAATTGTTGTACTTGTGGACAAAACTTATCCTTCAGTATCATTAAGCTTGTAGGTCCAGTAGAAGTTTTACATTCCTGATTAAATTTTTCAAACAGTTGAATAAAATTAACAATAATCCCTGAAAACGTGCAACTCTCAGCATTTAAAAACTTTGCAATCAGCTTCAACAGCAAAACTCCACATGCATTTTGCTGAAGACTTTCAGACATGAATTTGACGATGATTTGTAGGAAATAGACTTCCCCTCTCTTCTAAAGGCAGTGCAGCAGTAGGATTTACCCTGTGCAGGCAGCAGATGAACAGACCTGAAGCATTTCTCCAACTGACAGATCATATTACAGGGCAAAAAGTTTCTTTCCTTGCTGGTACAATCCTGACCTGTACCCACTCTACTGGAAATCCACTGTGTTCAAGAGACCAGGCTGACAAGGAGAAAGGCCTCTTTGTACACAGCAGTAACATTTCTGATGGAACCGAAGCAATGCCTACCAGAAGTCAGGAATCTTATATTAAAATACATGACAGCAGATGCTACAAATATAATATGATTTCACTGGTTACAAAAACAACCCTGTCATACAACTGTAAGTTTGAAAACCACAGGAGTGAATCCAAAGGATGAACCCTCACATGCTGCAAAAATCACCTACCAAAGTCAGGACTCTGCCAACTAAGGAACTTTAACAATATCTGCAGAGATAGAACAGCTATGGCTGAGATTTCACTTCCTACAGGTCTGCATCTCTTTCAAGAGCCACATAGAAAAGTGTACCCTGGATAAAATTAAGTTTAAAAAACTACTTTTTTTTACCATTAACTTCAACAAGGGAAAAAAACCAAACCAAAAAACCACACCTACTTTACAGATCGAGAGGGAATTACCCTTTGGAAAGCAACAGCTCATTTTTTAATTAAAAAATTTATAGTATGCTAGCTGCACAATTGTCTTTGGTAAAAGGAATGAAGGAACAGAGATGACAGCACATGACAGATTACAGCTCCTGGATGTCAGGAACCACAGAGACAGGAACAAGTGATCACACCATCCATTTAAACTGACTCACATTAATAAGAGCAAGACAAAAAGAAGAAAAAAAAATACTTGGCTTTAACATGTCCAAGAACACTATTAAGCTTCTTTGTAGTCACCTATGGCCATATATTTATATATTTGTATTATTTTTTGCTTGAATTTAGTAACCAAGTTCCACTCAGGGCTTTTAAAAAAGATGGAAAGACAAGCATTTGTATATAGCAAAGGCAGCAAAACCACATGTTATTCAACAATGCATAAGACCTACTGTGTTGCTAAGGGACACAGATAAATGAAGAGGAAATATTTCCTTATTTGCCTGATATGAAGAATGAACTCATGATCTGCTGTAATGTAATTAACATCAAAGAGAACAATAGAGATCAGGGTGTGTAAACATTTTAATTCATTATTATTAATGATTACAACATGCTAGATGGAGCTAGATGCTCCAAATCTTGCTGGCTTTAAAGTTTTTCAATATGCCCTTCAACCTCCCTTCATTAGGTTTTCAGAGAAATACTGAAAAGTAACAACAACCCACAACAAAACTTCAGTTTTATCAACCAAGTATTTCTCCAAAATTCAGGTAAATGTACAAGTGTTTAAAAGCTGTCATGAGAAATTCACCCTTTTTACATGAAATATTTTATATAACTGTATGAAAATGGGCAGAGTGAAGCAGTGCTATAATAAAACACAATCACAATATGCTACAGAACGACTTCCAGAAAGGCCAAGGACACCACGCGTGCTCCTTGATGACTGCGAGTACATTTATGAAGTTAAACGGTCTCTGAACACGACCTTGGAAAGGGCAGGTGGAAGAGTGATTAAGGAAAATCTGCCATCTGGTGACACATTGACTCCCACAGGGAAATGGGCAGGATTGGAAGCCGCACAGACACCTCCCCTGACTGGATCAATACAATTAACGTGCAGTAAACAATCAGCCTTTCTTCGGATTAGTACTGGGCAAGGATAAAACATTTTGCCACTCTGTGACACCTCAGGGGCCTCAGGTTCTCCTTCTGGGGTGCAAAGGGGAGCATGAAACATAAAACAGACAACTGTGCCCATCATCCCTCAGAATTTACACCTTCCGACATCTGGATATTCCTGATCTCCTCCCTGCTCCGAGTGCCTGAAAACAGCTTTTCAACCAATTAATCTTGCCACTCGAGGTCTTTTATCACTTTGAGTATCATTTACTACTCCTAATCCTCATCTCATTATCAAGCCACTATGAATTCCTGTTTTTCTCCCGCTGCTCCATACCTTGTCTTGTTCCCAACCTTCTCTACACCTTTAGTCCAGTTCCCAGCTTGACACTGCCTGCACATCCCTGTTCCAGCTCCGACATCCACCATCCATTTTCCCCTCATCCCTGCTCCACTGCTCTCCTATCATCAGTCTCTGTTTCTCACACAAACTACTGAATATCCCTGTAGCCCCCCTCATGCCAGGTACCCCCAGGCTCTGCTCCATAAATAACAAAGATCTTCAGCAGGTTTTTTCTTTTTATTGTTTTATTTTTGTTTAAATAAATCATCCCACCCTTTCTCCTCCTTACTTTCAAACTGGAGAGGCTCAATCTCCCCACTTCTCATCACCAGTACAGCGGGGCCACCAAGATCACAGGAGATTCCCTGTCAGTAGAGGGTTTTCCTAAACAAAAAGTGAATCTAAAAACTGAATTTTCCAGAGGTGTATAACTTGGTGGGAAGATATCCAAACCAAGGGCAAAGGGCTCATCACAAAACCCCATTTAAAATTACTGCTGCTTCTTAAAGCCTGGGATTTGTTACCATGCAAAAGACTTGGATACATAGCTGGTAGATATGACCAAAATAACACCTTTGCAGGGGAAAAAAACGAGTAAAAAATACAACTATTTCACTAAACAAATTCTTAGCATGAAATTAATAATTTAAGTGCATAAAATCTTGGAAAACAAAACTGCTGTCAAGAATTTAGTTTTAACTAACTGATAGAGATAATTTTGCTGCCTCACTTTGTAAGTTATATTTATCATTTTTTCATCAGAGGAAATGAAACTGGACCAGACAGCAGAACAGGAATGATGAAACACATTGATTCTCTTTGTTCATATGCTGTTTAGGAGAACAGTATCTAAGGATTTTACTGCGCAAAAGATTAATTCCAATTTTAACAAAACATCTGGTTTGAGTGGTGCTTAGAAATGGCAATAGAATTTAAGCAGCAGAGAGCATTTAAGTATTAAAATTAAAAAGATAGTGATCTACAAACTGAAAGCTTTCTTAATCTCCTTCAGTAATATTGACACATTTAATAAATCCTTTATAATAGTAACTTTAAAAATGCAGGTTTGCCTTTTAAGAGTTTCATATAAAAGCTTATTCTGTCAGCTGACTATCCCTAAAACTGAACTCCCCCAACAATTTCCCTTATCCATATTACAGTATCTGCATTTTGGGATTTCTAAAGTCAGTCTTACGATTGATGTGCCATTATTTGTATCTCTTAAGTAAAATACTCATAGAAAAACAAACATGTCAGAACAGTACAAAGTCATAGAAAAAGCTCAGGTGAAATATTTTAACCAAGTGCCCCTAAGATCACAGAATTAATTAATGGCAATCTTCTGAGGAGCAGTGGTAAGTTTAACTGATTTTACAGCCTATTTCTAACTAAACAAAAAAATTCTTACCGAAGTTCTGCACATTTGTCTGATAAGTTTGGGAGTTTGTTCTTTTTGTTACTTGCAAAACCACAAAAATACATTGAAACTAAATTCATAAACATGTTAATAAATTATCTTTGAAAACGGAGATAAAGGCACTACATAAACCCAAATATTTATTACTTGAACAGATATGTTGTCCATTAAAATGATTTTATGCCATCTTACTCTTAATTAGCTCCATATATACATCTCCATATGAAGAACTTGTCTATCAGAACTTGCAATGCTCTTCTTTGTGATGAAAATGATATGGCACTTAGATAATACTGCACATGACCACTGCACTTGCAGTTTCTGATGGTAAGAAGAATGCTGAAAACATTCATTAATTACACAAAAATAAGCAAAACAAAAATTGCCAGCTATGTTGAAGCCATGCCAGTTCTCACAATAACTGAGGCTGACAGAGATGTACATTCCTGTCCCTATAGCTAAATTCCTGTCAAACAGTAGCTACAGAAGATTATTTAATGTACTGTACCTGTGCCTACCAATATCAAACAGGTATAAGTACGATACTTATGAAAATTATTGCCCCAATGGCCCTTTGAAGGTCCCAAAGCCAGCTGAGGAAAAAAAAAGTCCTTTGTTTTACTAAAACCACAGTGATGATGCAAAATAACTCTTTGATCTATTATATATTTGAAAGCACTAAGCTAAATGCAGACAGTAATTGCTGACAAATCCCAGTAGTAAACAAACCAGTCTCACATTTTACATATTATCAAGAGGCTACAGAATTAATGGTTACAGCCAAAGAAATGTTGACACAGTTGCAGATTAAGCCTTAACATGCTGATCATGTTAAAAATACAGCACAAGAAATATTTTTCCACTTTGTAAAAAGCCAGACTGTTTACATGCATAAGTGGCTGGAGCTCTTGTTGTCTGTGTGTGGTCTTAACATTTCAGTATCATAACCATGAATATAAAGAGAAGCAGCATGAAATAACCTATTATGCTTACAATCAATGCCAGACTGCAAATATTAGAAGCACTGAGATTTGAGTTTCTGAAAATGAGCATTACAACATACATGTACCTACATACAAAGTTTTTACTTCCTTTTCTACAAGTAATTAATTTTTAAAAATTGAAACAAAGCTTTTCTAAAAGTAAACAGAGGACTCCTATTTCACAAAAATTAAGTTTTCTTCCCTTTATGTTGCTTAGAAAGGAAAATAAAATCAAGAAATTAAAAATAACAAATATCATCATTGCTAAAAGCTGAGACATTCTGAAACTATGGTAATTTCACTTGTATTGGTTTATCACATGAAACATCTTAAATTACTCTAATTTGTATACAACTAGGAGCTAGGAGCTCTAGTTTCTAGTTGTCTTAAATGTCTAATCTGCTGATTCTTAGCTGATTTTTGCTACAAATTGCTGTTACTAATTTACTTAGGAATCACTGGAAAAATCTCCTGCAACAATTTTTTTTTCTTTTTAATAAAAAGCAAAGCCTTTCAGAGGAAAGAGAGCACTGTGAAATCATTAAGAAGATGCAAGCTCCCTGTACTACAAGGAAACCAATTAGTACCTTTACCATTCACACACAGCTAAGGACTGCCAATAGGTAAAGGGCATCAAACTGCCCCACCTTCCCACTTCCTATTTCTAGCAATCAAACATGCAACTTTAAAAGGCAAGCATGCAGAATAAACAAAATATATTTACTTCAATCACTCAGCGCAAGAACTCTCAGTATTTTTCACAGTAATTGACACTTCCTGCCACAGCCAGCAAAAGAAAGCAGAGGCTGTCATCCTTCCAGCATCTATCTGTGAACCTCACTACCCATGGCTGAAATTCCTAAGATTTCAGTAGGGAAAAAAAAAAAAAAAAAGAAGGATTGAAAGTACAAGATTGTACCAAGAATGCATCTGTCCAAAGGTTTGAGACAGATTTCTGGTCCTAGGGTTCATTTGCATGTGTGGGATGGTGAAGGGGGAAGGAGAAATAATTTCTTAAGTTTTCCCCATGCTTACACCCTATTGATAATTTAATACGCGCACAGAAAGGAAAGTTCTTCAAAACAGTTTCTTCTCTAAAATTACAGGACGAACATTAGAAGAGAAAAAAATCAGGAGCATAATTGATGAATAGAATTAACACTGTGGGATCATTCTAATTCCATTTGGGACACACATCCCTCATGAGGCTGAGTTTCTGTTCCATAAGCATTTAAGAAAAATAAATGTCACCGAAAGTCTTTCAAAGTACACTTCCCCAATTAGAGAAGTGATCGAGGAGCCAATAGAAAAGAAATATGTATGAAGGGTAATTCACTGCAAACACAAACTGTAAATGACCCTTGAAAGGGGTCCTTCTGAGCTTCCTGGAGGAAGCAGCGTGGCTCTGTAACCAGGCAGAACGGCAGTGCACTATCCCCACTGCCCACTCCTCGGAGGAGGGGACTCCTTGGTCGAGTGTCCCAGGGAGGGAGAGCCAAGCAGCACTACGGGATTTCCACGGCTCTACTGGCCTGTCAGCCCGCCTCCTAGAGCCTGGCTGCTGGAACCCGTATTTTTTGGTAAATAAAGCATTATGCTGCACATTTCTTCAGTGTGGAATTATTTGTAAACATTCAGCTTTTGCGCTAGTCCAGAAATATTAATAGATCGGTTGAAGACAGCTGCAAACAACAAAGGAAGGCTTGAGAATTAATTTTGTTCAATGCCAGACTGCAAAACCTTCTTGTGGAAGGCACAGAGGGAAGCTCCAGAACACACAAGCATTCAGTGGCAGATTGCCTTTTTCTTCAGGTAGTAGAGTACTCATTCCAACCCTATCACCTGTTCATGTGCAATCTGTTCCTCAGGAAGTTAATAGTAATTTTTTTGCATTTTTATGCTTATTATCTGCATTTATATGCAGTTTAAACAGTCACACAGACTCCCCTGCAATTCAACAGAAGTTGTATAGGTGACAGCTGATGCCACAGTTGCTCCCAGCCCGTAGGACAGACCTTCCACAGCCCTGACCCTGCCATTTTTCACTTTACACCTTCCCCTAGTTCTGTCTGATTTTTAAGCCTCTTTACAGTGCTGCTGTAAACATGACAATAACAGCAAGGGAGATCTTTGCTGCTGAGAATGAGCCCTCACAGAAGGGAATTTTCACAGTGTTTTCACTTCATGGAAAAACCTGGAATCCTCACCCTAAATACACAGGAACCTCCATCACACAGCCCACAAGAAAACTACAAAGCCTTGCTGGTTTTCACCACACTTGTAGGGTAATAGGTAACAGCATTTAAACTGAATTCTATTTTAACAGATTTGAACTAATATCTAACATTTAAACAAGCAGCATATGGGCACTTCGAGGAGATCCAAAGCATTACTGAGAACACAAGGGAGCTAATCTAAACATCTTGAGGGTCACTGAACTGACTTGCAGATGGTCAAATGATAGAAATGAGCAAGCCACTTGTTGATCAGGGCCTAAGCACCAAATCTGTGCAACAGTCCAAAGAGAAAGAAGGGGTATTTCAAAACCAAGTACCAATATGATGGCAGCCAGCAGCAGCAGAGATAATTTGGATTTGGGCAGTACTACAGAGTAGATGCTGTTGGTGAACGAGCTTACCTTCTTAAGTACCATTACCCTGCCTTTTCTGAAACTACCACTTGTATGAAGTTACCAGTATCTCTGTTAATAAAATTTTTGATGTATTCTCTCCTTCTAAACTAGTTTTAGATTTGTAGTCCACAGTGAAGATCAAATATTCTATATTAGGTTTTAAGAGTCTGTGATCATCACTGGTACTCCTAACACTTTGTAACAGCTCAAATACCCTAGCCTACTTACAAATCTGGAAATTATATTTTGCCAGCTTCATTTTCTCTGCTTGGAGTGTGAATGCTGCCTCTTAATGGTACATAAAAACCAGTTACCTCACCTTGTCACAGCACTGGCTACCAACAAGAGAGCTTTAAGTGATTTTCTAGGCGTACAGCTTGAAATACTGTGAGATTCCTTGATGCTTGCACAAGATAAAGAAAGGCAGGTTCTAGCAATACTGAGTATCATTTCACTTCTGAACTTATAATATTTTTAAATTGTATTCTTCATCACTGGATTTTTCCTTCCCAAAATATGTATCATACTTCAAATAGGAATTTACAAAACCAGATTAAATCCCAACAGTTCCTACATGCTTAATAATGTAGGCCTCTCCAAAACAGCAATAACAAATGAACCATCTCTAATAACCCTACAGAAAACAGCTTCAAATTAGCAAAGAGTTTTCTGAACTATGTAGAATATGCTGAGCATCCATAATTAAATCTCTTTCCAGTTCATAATCAAAAAGTACCCCTAGTTGTATCCTCCAAATATTCTACAAATCAAAATTCCTGCCAATTATCAGGGTGAAGGGATATAGACAAAGACACATTTTCCGTAACATTTTTTTGTCCTTTGAGGTCATCTCTACACACCACCCCGTTTCAACCAAACAATAAAAGCAAAATTAAATATTCAATTCAATTTAATGAAGCACAGATAAATTGACATATAAACATTTAAAACTAGTGACAAATGCTATCAATTTTCTGAAGAAATCTATAAACCAATGTCGCTCTTTTATTTCACACATGGTAGCCAGTGATTTAATCACTGCTTTCTGCTATTCAGTATTTAATGTTATGCTTCAAACACTCTGTAGTCATTGTTTGAGATGAGAATATGTTGTTGTTTGATTGCTTTTTTAAATTATGGGATTAATTTTCAACTTTTGATGTGTCAGGCTTAATCCTATCATCCAAGTTGTTTGTAAATTCCCTGAACCATGGATTGTGACTGTGTCAGTTTAACACCCAGGCAAATGAGAACCAGAGACTTGCAGACAATACCACGGAGGGAATTAATAATTCTTTGAAAGTTTGTTTTCCACTGCTGAAGATTACCTTAATACGGCAGGGCAGCACACTCTGGTCCAGCTCAAATGACTCTCCTTCCTATTTTTATGCAATAGGAATGTCAAAATAAAGAAGGGAAAACTATATTCTGCATGACCCTACTAACTGTCACATCCTAGGATCTTGGCATTGAACAGATCCTCTTTAATGGCCCAAGAGTTAGCTCTTTCCCAACTCTTAAGTTCAGCAAATATTTTCTGTTAAGATCTATATGTTGCTCTTCTCTCAGACTTTATCTGTATGATACAAAGCAGGATAAACCACAGCCCTGTATATTTAGTCAGTTATGAGTGCTATTAAATCACTGGGCTATTCAATGAATAAAGACGCTCGTCGGAGTTTACAACAGGAGAATATTGGCTCAAGCTTGAAAGGCTGTATTTAACTATACCTTATATAAACTATTGTTTCACCAGCTGAGTGGTGTCAGATATGCCAGGCATCGTACTGATCCTGGAAACTAAGCAGGGACGTGCAAAGAGGACCTTGCACACAGAACAGAGCTTAGTTTGGCTTACTTACCACATAATTTTTAGAGTAAAATGAGGATAAAATTATTGAAGTAACTTTACAAACCTCAGTCATCAAAGATATGAAAATGCTGAGAAAATGTTCTGTGGCTATGACACATTTTCTTGGGTGGAAACCACTTTGTCATTCTTCCTTATCTCTGTTCCCACTCTCCCTCGAGACTAACAACTGACTATTCTCCAACCAGCTTTGATGCAATATTTTTACAGTGATTCTCCACTTGAATGCTATCTCATAGTACACAGCAAACTACACAGAAAAAGGAATAAAATCTCAGTTTTGCCAAAGCCTGGAGATTCAGGATTTCCTGCCAGAGGATCTGTCTGTAAAACACACCTATAGCAAAAACAGCAAAGAACCCTCAGTGAAGGTCAAAGACAAAAAAGTACAAACCCAAGAAAGATGGCACTTGCCCTTGAGGCTTCATAAATGAACCCTACTTCCCTAGCAAAGTGTACACAGCCAACAGGAAAACACTCATATCACAGCAGTGAAGATTTTGGTTCAAAACATCAGCACATGATCTAGATCAGAAACTATTTTTTCCCACTTTCCCAAGTGAAAAGCTTTCAGTTAGTTGCAAACACTGTTGTGTAGTAAGAAGGCAGAGCTGCCTCTTGTGTAGGCTTCATTCAAATCACTGCACTCCTTGAAGCAGGGAAATAAACAAGAGGTGAGCTTCACATGCCACGGGCCAGACACCACGGCCTGGCAAGAGGCACCTTCACTCACACATCTCTCTCTGAGTAAATGAACATACACAGCTGACCTGACTCCTATGCCTTATTGAAAGGTGTTTAATCTTTTTGTCATTTGGGCAAGCAACATCACACAAAGGCAGAAGTAGATGGATTCTGTAAAAAACACCACCACACAACAGCAGAAGGGCCCCGATGCAGACACACTGTACAGGAGTTGTGTTCTGCAGTAAGAGTCCTCCTCTGTCAATCAAGAGACCTCTTCACTCCATTTTGGGGCTGGAATTTCTAAGTTTTTGAATTTCTAGGTTTTTAACGTTATTACTTAATTCCTTTATTAGATCTGTAACACTTTGCCTTTCCATTACAACATTACTTGTGGTAATGAAAATGGTGGAAAGGTATTCAGGGAAAAAACAAACACCACCATGGAAACAAGCCCTGACTTTTCCATATGTAATTTGTTGACAAAGTTTGTATGACTGATATTAAAACAGCTAAGAAATCTGTCTTATAGCTACCTTTTTTTTAATATCTAAGCTAATTTTCAGTTCTGATGAGACCATTCTTTTTCAAACTAGGCAACTTTTTGGCACAAAATAAACACACAATGTTCATCATCTAAGTTTAAAATTAATCAGTTGGAAAACAAATGGGAAAAAAACCCAAGCAGAAGTGAAGATGTAACAAAGAAAAAAAATGTAGGAGTTTGCATGTTAAATTTTAAAGCATGAATTACTTAGCCAACATCTGTTTATATGAGTCATTATTGTAGCAAGTTTCAATCATACACCTTAGGAGTAATTTAATATGGTGACTTTCTTAAGCATTGTGTGTCAGAAATATTTCCAGTCAAAAGAGGGAAACTAGATAAGGACAAAAATCACCAGTCAAACTCCTGATCGTTTAAGAGTCAATGAGCCATCCCACGCTACCCTACATTCAAATCCTTGTTGAGAACCTTTTTCTGCATTGTAACATAAAATCATCTACATGCAAGTCTAATGCAATAGGTTTTTTTCATGTTTCTATTTTAATTCACCCATCCTTTCACAGCCCCTGGGGAATCAGAAGTCAGCAACACAGAGGATTTAATTTTACTCATTTCATACTGGAATTAAAATCCATTTATATTTTATTATTTGGCTGTATTACTTTTCCATATTTTTCCAACCTAACTTCCTTACACACTGACATTATAGACAAACATAATACATTAAAAACACAGATAAACTGGACTGAGGAAGATAATTTATGGAATGAATTAATGTGTTCTTAGTTAAGCTACAGCATGCTACCAATATACTCCTACAAGCTCTGATCCAAAACACATTGACTCTAGTAAGGTTTGGGACAGATCCACTGCAAAAAGAACTTAATTCAGTAGTGGTAAATGAAATCCAAAATGTATAATTTGATTAGAAATCACTTCAAGTAACACTGTGAAGAATGTTGGTGACTGCTTCACAGCTCATACAGATTTTAGTTCCTTAAACCATTATTAAAAGAAGTCTGGAATTCCCATTTTTTCCAACCACACTGTCACATTTAATTGGGCAGCTGTCAACTGTTAAAAAATAATTGCAGCATCATCTCTTTTAGAAGAACTAGTGTGGGAAGTGAAACACTTCATGGGAGCTAAACTTTCTGGAGTCATGGTAATGACTCTGTTTTCATCAGGTGACCATGAGTCATCATTTTATCAGCAGTTTAAAGGGTTTTCACAACAGCTGAGCGTCAGAGGTGCCCGTGCACAGCCCTGACTGCAGCACAACAATGAAACAGGGGGCCATGTGCTGTGGTACCATTATTTAAGGAAAAGTCTGGCTACTGACTCAAGAAAAATACTGCAAAGTCACGGCTGAGTAAGCTCTGCAGGGAGCACAAAATGTCCCCAAATTGGAACACAAAATGTCCAGAAACAAAGCTTTTATTTGAGAATTGAAACTAAGCAATAATTTTGCTATTAAAATAGATGCCTTTTAAGGAAGTTGTGAACTACATGGATGAACCATCAGGAAAGAATGAAAACGTGTTGTCAGTCACTCTTCTCCCATTTACTCCACAGTCCTGTCAGAATACACTCTTACATCAAATATTCAGATAGCTCCCACATACTAGAATCCATCTACATTGTCTAAAGTAAGGAGAGGCTACATGAAAAATTACCAAAAAACATTATAATAAATTTTCTTTATCATACCATCAAGAGCAAAATCTCCATTTCTCCATCATGAAACTGTTTGTACCAGGTAGTGCATGAAACATGGATCTCTTTACCTCCCAGCCTACTAACCTCCATCTGAACCCACTGGAAAGAATTGAAGAATGTCACCTACAGCACAAGCTGAAGCCTCTCCCATGACCTAAAGACACTCAGTGACCCCACGGAGCATCGCTGCTAAGCCCTCATGTTTTGCTGGACTCAGGGAGATTCAAGTCTGCTTCTAAGTTTCCCATCCTTTCCTCCTCCAGGGCTGGACTCTGGGGTCAAGCAGGCAGCACCACCAGGATCTCCATGAAGCCGACAGTGGAGGTGTAAAATCTGGCAGTGCTGGTCAGAAAAAAAGCACATGGCAAGTATCATGGAACTTACATCTTTGAACTAATTAGATTTAAAAAAAAACCCCACACTAAGTATGGTGGGTGTTTAGAATCCCATATCACTGCCACAGCAGTATAGTGCTCACAGTTAGCAAAAAAACTGATTTTCATGCACAAGTGGTACTTTAAAAACTAACCAGATTTGAATTACCAAAAGAAGTAATGCAAGTTGAATGATCCTTTTATTCCTTATTTGAAGTGATCCCCGTGAAAGCAGTGTTTCCACTATTGTTGTTTATCCCTCTGGCTTCCTATTCCTTTCTCCTTCTGCTAACACTTTAATCTCTCAACTCTTCATCCACTCATCATTTCCCTAGGCTTGAAAATTAATCCTCTGAGGTCAGTGAGGAAACTTCCATTGACTCCAGGAGATTTAGAAATATATTGTACACTTAATTTTCCTCCCCCTTCTACCTCCCAACTTCCTCTTTTGTTTCTTCTGGAACTTATTTACTCATCACTTTAGCCGTTCCATATCTGGTCCCATGAAATTGGGAATTTACTGGAGCATTAAGAAAGAGAACTAAATAGATGTCCCTCCAGCCATTATTATTGTCTGCACTTCCTATTTTAAATCACATTCCCTCCTGCCCCTTTTTCATCATCTTCTTTAAGACTTCTAAGCCCTTTTAGACAAGTATCCTATTTTATCCTTTTATACAGAAACAAATATGACAGCTGAGTGAAGTGTGATGCTACTTGACAATACCATTTTCAACCACCTGTATTTCCAGCTGTTCTGAACAATACCACTTCAGGAACATTCCATCTCTAGAAAACCACTATTTAATGGTTAACATAACCATTTCTTAATTTTTAAAGACCCTAACAGCAAATATAAGAACACACAATACACATAAACTCAACAACCCTTAATCTGTTTGGAGAACACTAGCACCTTGGTTTTAGGTTTAGAATACTTTAAAAAACTCTATTTAAATCACCTAAGAAACCTGATCTTAGCCTGTTTTTGTTGAAGCATTTGAGTACTCCAACCACAGGAATTTCACATACAAAGTATCTTCATTTTGCACTGAAGGGGAAAAGAAATGAAAATCAGAAATACTGTATTCATTGGTTAATTTAACTAAGGACTCTCTAAAAAAGACTAATTCTCAAACCAAAACTCAGAATGCTAACACACTCACAACTATGCACACAAAAAAGCAGCTGTAGAATCAGTCTCATAACTCTGAGCAGTCACAATATATAAAAATTTACTTTAAATACAAACAGCAAGCATTCCTTATCCTTGCTCTCCACTTGAGAGCACTCCACTCATGTATCTGTGGACTTAATATAGTATGTAAACTACATAAACACATCTGTTATCCTTTATCACTCACTATATGGGATCAGAGATAAATTAAAAAATCAGGTAAGAAAACCTACTCATCTCCATAGGTTTTTTTCTCTCCAAACAACTCCCAAGAAGAAGAAAACACATCAATTTCTTCCAAAAATATTATGGCTTAACCATATATTTACAGGAATATTGATCAGCTAACTCAATGGACACTTTCACAGAAATGTGCACTTTAATCTGTCAAGCCCTCTCAGATGTCACCTAAGAATCATCCAGATGGGCACAACTTGTCCAATGGAGAAATCTTTGCCAGTGTACTGTCACTGTATTACATTTCAACTGGTAGCTAAAAAAAAAAAAAAATTGCAAATATCAAAATAAATTCTTGTCTTGTTATTCCACACCCAAGACAATCCACAGGTGTGTGAGCAGACCCTAAAATGACCCAGTCAGGGCTGTCAGTCCATACTGGGACACTGTCTGACAGGAACATGGCTTTCCATTTCCTTCTACCTGCTGTTCCAGCCTATAATCAATGTTCTTGCTACACACACTTTCTTTCATGGAGCACTCCCAAGATTCAAAAGACAGATGTTAGGATGCTTTTGGTTGTAAGTCAGTATCTTAATGATTACCTTAAGATACATCAATGTAAAAAAAACAAAGTACACAAACTGATCATATTACAATCCCACTGTCATTTTCCTGTCCAATCACATCCAGTATTTCCATCTTTGTTCCCAATATAAAACAAAAAGCTGTGCTTGCTGTTTCAAATAAACTTGCCACTTAAAGCAAGCAAAAAATTAGTAGGAAGGATCAAAAAAGTTACATATATGTCCAGCATGCAAAAATTTAAATTGGTAACAAGGAGCAACAATGCTGAAAAATCAATTGCAGAGTGAGCTGGATGACCAGAGGGAACACTAAAACTACAATTATCTTAATCTAAGGCCTACAAATCTGACACAGAACAGTGCTCCAAGTAGGAAACAAAGCAAAAAAAAAAAAGCTTCCCTTTGAGCTAAGCTATTGAAATGTAGTAACAAGTTACTCTTCTGTCTTTGGCAAATGAACAATTTGCAGAAAACAGTAAATGAAATTTTTCTATTGCAGCCATAAAAATTACTATATTTAGTCCTGCAGCTTGGCATGAATAAAGTCAATTTACACAATTCTGGAAGAGGAATTCTTTCTACTTTGTCCAAAGTTTTAAACAAGGCCCTAGTGATATTATTTTTGAAATCCATATAGAGTTCAAGATTTTGCTTTAAGCCTCACCAATTAAAGCTAAGATTTATTTCTCAGAACAGCAGTAAAATATTTTAGCAATACACAGAGGAAGATTAATTAAATTCATATGGTGGGGGTATTTTACCATGCAATGCTTATGAAATATCAATAGAAAACAGAAAATTGATGATCAAATTAACTTGCATAAAATATTATCTATTGCAAATCACAAGACTGTATCATCCAGCTGCTTGGTAGGTGAAGAATGTGTGTTTAGGACCTAAGTGTAGTTTCTGTATTAAGGTTTAAAGCTATTTTACTGCATCAATTAGTTTATTTCAATCTCTCTTAATGGCCCATAAAGCCAATCTTAGGCTCGCCTCTCAAAAATAGACCAATTGCTCCCTCCACTGGAAGTCACCGACCGTTACGCCAGGGTGCGGAGACCGCAGATAAAACGCGCATCAGTAACAAGCGAAGTTAAACAAATTAGAGGGGGCTTCCCCTTAATTACGTGATAGTCGGCTAAGATTTGACAGACTGATAACCTGCACTTTTCCTTCTCTTACCAGAAAGATTCACATACACAGGTTTACAAAATCTAAAAGCTCAAAAGTAGAGAATGTAGAAGGCAAGGCATCTGAAACACGGAATCACAGAGTGGTTTGGGTTAAAAGGGACATTAGAAGCCATCATTCCTCCAGTTCTATCGTCCTGCCAGGAGCAGGGAAACCCTCCACTAGACCAGGTCAGACTGGATGGGGCTCTAAGTGGCCTTCAAGGGATGGGGCATCCACAGCTTCTCTTGGCTACCTGTTCCAGTGTATCACCACCCACATAAGGAAGAAATTCTTCCTAATATCTAGTCTAAACCTACTTTCCTTCAGTTGAAACCCATTCCCCCTTTTCCTGTCACTACATGCTCTAGTAAATAGCCCCTCTCCACCTTTCCTGCAGGCTCCTTTCAGGTACTGTAAGGCCACAATTAGGTCACCCTGAAGCCCTCTCCAGGCTGAACAGCCCCAATTCTCTCAGCCTTTCCTCACAGGAGAGGGGCTCCATCCCTCTATCATCTTCATGTCCCTCCTGTGGACTTGCTCCAACACATCTGTCCTGAACATTTTCAGACTCAGTAAAATACTCCCATCAGCTTTAAACACAAGGAACCTAAAATAAAGAATATACTATTTTCTGTACTCTGCCTGCAGGGACAAGCAGGAGTAGTTTTTAACGGAGAATCTATTGCATAGGGATCTTCTGTGCAAAACTTCTGTGAAAGCTGAAAAGTCTTAGAAAATATTCACATGAAATACAAATCCCGTGAATTTAAAGAAGCAAAATATGACATACAAAATCCCCGACCTAACAAGTAAAATGTTAATCTGTGCACAAAGTGAATTTCAATCTGGTCAAGGTAAAGTTAATTTCCAGCATTTGGTACATGCAAAAACTTACTCTCATTTCTCAAATACCGTAGGAAAGAAAAAGTTGTATTTCATTAGCATTTTCAAAAGCTCTATCTGTGATACTGCTTACCTACAGACATGCTCAATGAGAACCTAGCCCTTGCTCAGGCAGTCAGGGATGCTGAACTTGGGGATTGCAAGGTCCATGCTGAATACCAGTAACACACACTTACTGAATAACGAAGCTGTAATGATGCAGGTCAGAAACCAAGAGTCTGCAGGCTTTTTATTGAGTAAAGACATTCCAACTCACACCACTTTTTCTATTGGGCACTTACATGAATATTGAGGATATCAAGAGTTCTCAGCTGAGAAAAGCAATGCCTTCAGCCTCAGCTCCTGTTGTTATCCACATCAGTGGTGCACAGAGTCAGAGTATCAGCTAAAATGTGCTTAAAATCAAATATATTTCTCCTCTAAGTCCCTCTATCAACTCAGCAGCACTGAATAATATGATACTGTTAGCCTTCTGAAGGTTTACAATACTGTTAAACAGTAAAAATATAAAGCAAACATCCCACTAAATGACAGCAGTTTTCCTTGGGCATGAACACAGAGAACACAAAAATTAAGTGCTTGGTCTTCTCATTAAACAGGTTGGTTACCCACAAAACCAAGTTTTGACAGCTTCCACAGCCTGATCACTTGGGAAGGATTTTGTATCTGCCCTCCAAAAAATTCCAAGCATACTCACAGAAGAAAAACCTGTTGTGTTATGAAAATTCCTGGAAAAACGCTTCCAAGAGATAATACGTTGTGCTAATCATAATTAGGTTTATTTATTGATTAGCTGGTATAGTCACAGTAGTAGAATTATGAAGTGTTATGTTTATTACAGAATGTTTTGAAAGGCTTTGCTCTTCAGCACATAACCAAAAGTCTGGGGCTGTTTGCAAAATGAACTTAAAAGCATTTTATTGCACATGAAACAACCAATCCCTGAAAATGGAAAAAGAGGCAAGAAAAGAGACAAATAAATTCATACTTTAAGAACATTGCTACACCTTAAATCAACCCTTCGACCTGGGAAGTACATAAACAGTATTACAAGATTACAGTAAGAAAAGAATCCACCCAAAATTTTACTTCAGGTAGCAAACAGTGTTTTATTGAGAATTCATGCAGTTTCTAATTCTCACTGCACAGCTAATCACTTTTAGTTACAGCCTTTTAATCCTTAGCTGACCCCAGACACACTCTGCCATGATACAGCAGCAATTCAAGTTTGCTTCCAGAGGGAGAGAAAAGCTCATATAAAGTATGCTTCTATGACCAGAAGCATGAAGGATGCACTTTTAGTATCAACAGACACATTCTAAGCAGTATTATAGATTTATTATTTTTTTTAAGGTATGACATTCTACTTACCTTAATGACAAATTTGTTGGATGCCATGATAAGTCAGTGTAAGCTGGTCCTATGAAAATACCAATTAAAAGTGATCAGCACTGGAGAAACACTCAGATCTCTACAGCAGTCGAGAATGAATTTTACATCTGTGGCCCATTCCTTCATGACTACTGTACTTCAAACCCTACACTCTGCTCTTAGAAAAACAAGGAAAACTCTTATTTAAAGGACAATTACTTCGCTACCTGTGTTGGTTTCCTTTAGTGAACCTCATAACTTTGGAGGCACTTTGCATCTAATACAGGAAACACAAAGTTAGAACTCCTTCAAGTAAGAAACTATAGCTTTTGGCTCACCTGGTATCCATCCAGACATCCACATTATGTAGATTTAAAATTTTACACTACACACACAAAGCAGCATAACCCAAGTCTTATGGTGGTTGCACAAAAGTAAAGCGAACTTTGGACATACTCCTCCCTTGCTTATCCCAAACAGGACCTAAATCACTTAAATTGGGATCCTGAGTGCAAATATTAAAAATTGAGGAATGTGTACACATTTCTCATTGCATATTTCAAGTTATAGTTAAGAACTGCGATAGAGCTGTCAACATTTCAGGACACAAGTCAGGCTGGGGATACGTGTTTCTGTCAGGCACTACGCTTACATGTTTCAAAAGGAAGTTCTTATCACTATTTAACTTCAAAAAAAAGTGCAGAACAAGATAAATAAACACCCACTTTAAAACTACACCGCATAGCACAGATGATTTTAATCTTAAGATTCTTAACAGTCCTGCACACAGAAGCTGGAATACCATCATGCCTTGTGCCATGCTGCTATCATTCTCCCTTGCACCAAACAGCCCTGGAAACTTCTCCATTTTATCAGATTAAATCCTGACAACTTTACTGATGGCAATTTTGAGAAAGACAATGCAAAGGACAGAGCTCTGGACCACTTGAGACATCCTAGTTCAGTTCAGTCATGTAGTTAAGTTCAGCTGAACTGACATCACTGATTTCTTTCTGGTACCAATTTAATTTCCAGAATAATACTGTTGCAACACGTCTGCTACTACTCATGTGAGAACTGCTGGCAGGCAGAAATCCCCTCCAAATACAATTTACAAAATAATAGAAGAAAAACATAAAAAGGAAAAGGACACACAAGAAAAGTTAGCTTTGGTTCAGTTTGCTGTTCCTGGGAGTAAGATGACTTTGGGAGTATGCCAACTACCCCATTCTTTGCACTGACCACACAGATAAGACAAAGGAAATACAGCAGACAGACAAAATGTAAGCAAATCCACAGAAAACAAAAAGGAAAATATTTTATGTGTGAACCATCAGGGAAATCACTGAAATTACACAGGTGAAAAAATACTCAATACTAAGACATCAGAAGATGAGGAAAACCACTCATCAATTGTTCAAGAAAAAAAAAACAACCAGCACCAAAACAACTAGCCCCAAAATACTTTGCCATTTCCGGTGTTTAAAAAAACACCAAACACCAAAAACACAGATCCGTTACAACTGCTACTGTTTGACAGCAAGATTCTGTCTCCTGGAATGCCTTTTCTGTTGCAAACCTCTAAAGTAAACGTCACATAAGGACATATGAAGATAAGCAAATATGGCAGAAAAACTCCTCACAAGACTCTATACATATATATATTTTTATACTAAAAAAAAGTCCTGATGTGGAATATGTAGTATTCCGTGGCCTAAAATGTTGATACAACCTGTGCATGAAGACATGATTTAGAATTAAACACATAGGTTGCATGTAGCTAGAGTGAGACACACTTAAAAAATAATGTGGCAGGATATCTTTCTTCCCTAAATTTGAGTCAAATGTAGTGGTGGATACTCAGGAAAAGCTAGAAACACGGATACCTAGAAAGCAAGCTCAAGTGTCCTCTGCCAGCTGATGAACAGCATCTTACCTTAGCAAAGCAGCTTCCTGTGGTGAGGAAATGCAGAGCTCGGGAGGGAGGAGGAACTGAAAACTCCTGACACACACTTGGAGATACAGGAGCAAGCTTCACCAGCTGCCCATCTCCGGGTGGGGAGAGGGGGCACCTGAAAGCGGCAGAAACAAACACTAATTAAGGAACTCTGTAGAGTAAGTTGATATTAACTATTTTTGTAGTACGAAATGAACTATCACAACATAAAAAAGGAGTTTTCTGAACTTTCCCGTCCAGGACTTGCCAGTTTCTGGGAGCGGATCCAAAGCTTGGGATGAGCAGTGCAATGCTCAGCTACTCACGCATCCAGTAAAGCATCTCCAGTTCTGAAAAGACACTCCACGATCTTCCCATTTGCCATTCAGGATTTCTATTCCCACTGTTGCCAATTACTCCGCTTAACCCTTGAAAAATACTCTTCCATCCAGTCAGCACCTTTTCTCCCCATTGTTATTCACACTCCTTCATTCATAAACTGCCCATTCACCTTTAAGGCATTTCAGTTTCCAAAACATGACCCAGTCACCACAGAACTGCCTAGAACTAGAGGGAGGAGAGGTTCTGAGGAGCATCAGAGGGCCCCCACAAACAGGTAGTATTATATTTTTTAAATTTTGTGGAACAGCTGAATGCAATTAACAATGAAAAATTACTATACAATTAAAAAAATATACTCCTTTCTGCATGGAGATCAGGCATTAAATACTTGTCTTTTGGCTACAGTCGTAAACTCTGCAACTATAAACGAAATTGAAAACAAACCCATTCATTAACAAGTGAATATAAAACGAGATATTCTTGACAGCGACTGCAGGAATAGAGAGAAGAGTGAACACAGGAGAAGTATAACTGTATTCACAGGAGTATTTCTTGTACTTACAGGAGTGAATACAGGAAAAGTGAATACAGGAAAGCAGAAGAACTAACGAAAAGCGGAGGTCAGGGAACAAAGTTATTTGAACTTGTTTTGGCCGGGGCACTTCTCCTCGCCCACAGGAAGCCGCAGACAGCTGGGCGCAGGTATAAGGCGGAGTGGCTACGGTAGCAGGTATGCAAATAAGAAAAATCAGAGATATATACACATATTTTTATGCCTAGCCAGGCTGGGCAGGGGTGAGGAACGGGACAGAGCGGCTGAGACAGCGCCTGAGGGAGGCTCAGCGGGAGCCGACCAGCTCCGCCGCCAGAGCCCCAGCTCTCCGAGCATCCCCTCAGAGGCTTAACCGAGGAGAATAGCGGGGCCGCAGCCCCAGGCGGGGCCGCAAGAGCCGGGCGGCACAAGGCGGCCGTACCCCTCCCCACGCCGCGCCCGCCTCCCTCCACTCCTCTGCCCTACCCAAAATGGCCGCGCCCGTTGCCGCNGTGACGCTGCACTCGGCTAATGGCGGGCGGCGAGGGGCGGCGCGGCACGGCACGTCCGGGGCTGTGCTTCTTGCACTGCTTCTTCTTCCTGCCGGGGCGCGTTTGAACGTGTGGGGGGCGGGTGAGTGCTGGCCTCCCCGGGAAGGCTCCTCGGTAGCACCTTCCTTGCTCGCTCCCAGAGCGGGGAGAAGCCTCAGGTGCGCCGTGCCCGCGATCTGTGCCTTAGGGAGCTGCTGCCCCCTCAGCCGCTCGCCCTTCAAGGTCGCTGGGAAGGAGGAGGAGGAGCGGGTTATGAGGGCTCCGTAGCGGGATGGAGGGGTGGTTGGTAGGGCGGGTTACGCCTGTCAGGGGCATGGAGTTGGGCGGGTGTGGGAGCATTTCCTCTCCGAGTTACAGCTTTGTAGCCGCTCAAACCAGTGAGGTATTATGGTATAAAACATGAGTATACGTGAGAAATCTCATGGAAAGTAGTTTTTCTCCAGTTTCTTATTACATAAGGATTAATTTATTGCTCTCTTTGTAATGGTGCCGCTTCTGAATACTATAAGGTGGTCAGGCAAAGCTGCACAAAGGTAAAGTGGCTTCAGAAGCTTCACACCTTGCTTTGCTTGCAATTTCAAAGTTCTGTATTCCCTTAGGAGCCCAGCTACTCATTGAATTTTATTAACTACGGGGAGGAAGGTGTATTTTGAACCTGCTTTTGGGCTTCAGATGCTTACCATCTGGGTAGTAGTGCTTGTAATTAGATAAAGCTTTGTTGTGTTTAAGATTTAGCATGCCAAAGCTCGAAGCAAATGCAGCAATTAACATTTCAAAATGTCTGAATTGAGGGTTTTTTTTTTTAGTTCACAAAGTAAGGCTTTTTGTTTAGTGTTTTAGTAATCTGCTGCACTGCAATTAAAGGTATTAACATTCAGCTTCATCTGTTCAGTGTTGTTATTATAGAGTAAGGAAAAAAAGGGTTTCTAGAATATGTTTAAAATAATAAATTATCTTTACCTAGGTAGATGCCAGTTTGCAATGGGTCTTAAAACCTTCTGGAAGGACAACAAAGTTCTGATTATTATGGGAACTAGCCTGGGGCTAGTGCACTGGGGCTGGTATTACTTGAAGTCCAGTCCTATTTTCCAAGTGAAGACAGAGGATTTTTCTCCTGAACGTGACATTCTGACATTCATGATGCAAACCGCTCGCAAAAGTAAAGAAAAATAGCATTAGTACTTTGATTTTTGGGTAAGTTGCCTAATTAGTTGTATCTGTGTCTTTGAGGGAGAAGATGAATTAATTGAGAATTTTCAAACATACAGCCTTGGTGTTCTAACTTTAGTCTTTCAGAGTTTTATTCTACTTTGAAACTGAGTTAATTTTTTGTACCCACATGGACCCAAAAAGTGCATCATAAATCTCAAAAACTACTGCTATATTCCACATGATGAGATCAATTAAGTGAGGGTATTATATGTCTTAAAGATATTTTAAAACAAGCTCCAGTAACTTCAGGACAGTAATCAGACTCATGTGACTGGATCTATAACAGTGTCCTTTCAGGCTTAAAACTGCCCAGAAATAGTTGTGACCATATGTTATATGGTAACATACTCCTTGTTAGTTGAGATGTGATTACAACAGAGAATGAAACAAAACAAAGTACAAGTGTAAATACTGTAGAGTTCGCATAGAAATGTAAATAAGCATTGATTTAAGTTTTACTGTTTTAAGAACTGAAAAAAATTCTTAGCAGGCCTCTTGAAGTAAGAAACCTTTGTTTGAGCCAGATTTCATAAAGTTTTGAGCATCAAAAGCCGTTGTTTCTGTTGCCTGGCAAGCACTGCTGAGTAATTGAGTTCTTTTGTTCTTGAGTAAAATCAGGTGGATGTCACTGTAGTTTTGATACTTCAGTGCAATTCAGTGAACTTGATGGTAGCCTGCTACTCATAGACTTGCTGGTAACAGTATAGACCAGTGGTCAGAATTGAAGTTGTTCATAAACAGGTATAATTGATGCACTCTCTGTGTTTGTAGTAAAATCATATTAGTAGATTTTCTCAGTTAAAAAGCATTATAGCACGCATAGGCCAGTGGAGGTTCAACAAGGCCCAGTGCTGTGTCCTGTGCTGGGGTCACAGCCCCATGCTGAGTTACAGGGAAGAGTGGCTGGAGAGATCCTGGGAATGCTGGTGACAGCAGCTGAACATGAGCCAGCGTGTGCTGGCAGTGATTGTCCCCTGTGCTCGGCACTGGTGAGGGACGCCAGCCTTCAGAGAGGGCACTGAGGTGCTGAATGAGTCCCAAAAAGGGCAGTGGTCCTGTGAGGAGTGCTGAGGGAGCTGGGGATCTTCAGCCTGGGGAGAAGGCAGCTCAGGGCAACCTTACTGTTTTCTACAACCACCTGGAAGGTGGGGGGTCAGTCTCTTCTCCCGAGTAGCAAGTGCTAGGACAAGAGGAAACGGCCTCAGGTTGCACCAGGGGAGGTTTAGATTGGATATTAGGAAAACTCTCTTCACAGGAAGGGTTGTCAAGCACTGGCACAGCCTGCCCAGGGAGGTGACTGAGTCACCTAATGGATGCATAGATGTGGCATTTGGGGACATGGTTCACTGGTGGCCTGGCAGTGCTGGGGTAACAGCAGGGCTCGACTTGAAAGGTCTTTCCCAGTCTAAACGGTTTTTTGATGCAGTATTTGTCCTTCTGCGACTTTTTTTGGTGAAAAAACTAAAATAGGTCAAGCTATACAATATTTTCATAAGATTATTCTAATATCTTTCTGGTTTTTATTGTAGGTATAACTAAGCTTGAAGATTTTCATCTGTGACTGTTGCCAGAAAAGATGAAGAAAACTACCTGGAGTAGAAAGAACTTTCTGCTTGTAGCAGGACTGTCACTTATAGGTGTCCATATAGGAAGCATGCTTGTAAACTTTGTTGCGAAAAAGTCTGCTCAATCTCATTCAGAAGCTAAAAGAGATCGTCCAGAATGAAATAGCTTCCTGCTGTCACTATTTATCCGTTTTGCAACATGATAATAAGCCCCGTTTTAAGAGAGCTGTGATGAGTAGTTTCAGGAATGCTATATATGTTGTTTCACACTGAAAATAATAATCCTTACCTGCAAAGAATTAAAATGTAGTACTCTTAAAAGATGAAAGTGCAATGAATTATAGATCCAAGTAAAAATGAAATGTTTTTTTGGCTAGAATTAAAATCTTACCTTCAAAATGTCTCGCCTTGAAGCTAAAAAGTCTCCGTTATTTACTAGTGAGCCGTTAACTAGAGATGCAGTGAGTCAGTCACTGTCTCTGCTGAGTGGGATATTAAAATCTTCCTACGGTCCTGCTGGTCGACTCAAACAGCTCCACAATGGTGTGGGGGGCTGTGTTTGTACCACTTCCCAATCTTCAGCCCTCCTGGGACACCTTTCCATCAGCCAGCCCGTGCTGCGTGTCCTGACAGCCTCTGTACGGAACCACGTGTCACGTTTCAGTGACTGTGGCTTATTCACTGCCATTCTTTGCTGTGGCTTCATTGAAAATTTCAGGAGCCTGAATGTTGCACCTTTTACTGTCATTAAAATAAGCAAGCATCTTCTGAGTCTGTGCATGGACCACCTGAAATCTGAGGCCTGTGGTTGCCGGGTGTCTGTGGATTTTAGCAGTGTTGAGACTCTTGTTTGTTTGGTACGGAGCATTTTAACAAGCAAACCTGCTTGCATGCTTAATAAAACAGAAGTTGATCATCTCACCTCACTGGTTTTAAAGGCTTTTATATTTACTGTTCCATGTCACGTTGAGACTAATGCTGTTTTAGGGAAGTGTGTGGTAATACCTGTGAAAGGAAGAAGAGTTGTGGATTCTACAGTTCTTCCTGGACTGCTGATAGAAGCGCCAGAAATCCAATTGGGAAAGCCGCTTTCTGTCAAAAGGACTGGCTCAAACATGATCAAGATTGCACTTTTCAGCGTGTCCATGTCAGGTGATGGCTCTAACCCTGAGGAAGGAACTATAGCGGTCCATCACGGAGTTTCTCTGGAAGTGTCAGAGCTGAATCAGTTGCTTAATGTGGGGAAGCAGCTGGTTAAGGATGAGGTGGGCCTTGTGGTGTGCCAGAAGGTGATGCATCCCTCCTTGAAGCAGTACCTGAAGGAGAACGGTGTTGTGGCTGTGGACAGGGCCGGGCTGTCTCTGATGGAGCCCCTGGGCCGTGTGACAGGTAACAGGCCAGTTCTCTGCCTAAACCATTGTCCTGGAGTTGTCATTGTGCGGAGAGCGTCACCTGGGGTGGTGTCATTGCAAAGGAAGGTCTCTTGTTTCCCTCTACCGTAGCTACTGAGCAGGAGTTGCTCTTTTCTAGTCCAAAAACCATTTTTCAAGGTGAGTAGGTCTTCTGCAGGCCCTGATGGTGGCATTTACTGCTTGCTGCATAAGGGATATCCAATTCCAGCAACTCTTTGTTTTCAAAATCTGATTCAAAGCAAATGAAACTATTATTTTTTTTAATATCAAACTGCCACCAAGTCTTGCACTCTAAATGTGTTGGTTTCTGTGATTTCCTGTGTGAATTGAAATGACGGGTATTGAACAATGTATATAAGTTAAAAAGCCAAGAGGAATAAAGTTTATGCTTTATGAAATGTATCAGCTAGCTGTTCTGATGGTACCACATACTGTTTTCTCCTTTTTCAATTGACAGGTTCACAGCCTATAGCTTCCATACATTCATTGTCTCCTGGCTGTTACGGCAGTTTGAAAGATTTGTGCGTTGAGAGTTTTGCTTCAAAGCATTTTCTACATCTAATTCCTGAGGACACAGTTATCTGCAGCCTGGTACTCTGTAACAGAAGTGAAACAGCATGGGATGAGTTGAAGGTAGGCAAATTTATTCAAGTCTTTTCTTGGAAAGTCATGTTTTTAATGGAGAAATACTGAGAAATATTAAGTACATTGAGTTTAGAAACATTGTTTTTTCAGTACTTAAATTAGGTTCATATGTTTCCAGAATTTCAAAATCCCTGAAGTGCTCATGTTCATTTAATACCTCTGTTTTAATACAGGAAGTTGTTTAGGGACAGCTACATCTTTCACCTGTTCTTGAGGCCAGTGCTGGATGAATATTTTCATTACTTGGTCTATGAGAACATAAAAATCAAAACTGCCTAGCAAAAAGCCAGCAGCAACACATACAGTGATAGTCAAGCATTGTTTTGCATTGAACAATTGGTCTGGAAATGTCATTGATACTAATTGACTTTTTATATATAGCCCTGTTCTGAAAAAAGAAGGATTAAAATGCAGCTTTTTATTTCTGCCTTTCCATACTGTGGACAAATAAAGGCAATTTCTCATTAAGTGAACAAGGTCTTGGAAATCTCTCAGCAGCTTTATATCGACATGTAATTCAAGTTTATGGAATCTGTACCAGAAACTACTGAAAATTTTATTCCAGTGGTTTTTTTCAATGGGGATAAATCCTATTAATCGTGGTATGTCTCACAAGAATTTGATGTGATTTTCAGCGTGTCTGTGAAACTGCAGAACACGTGTTACAGTTAACAGTGAAGGAACCTTTGGCATTATTAGGAGGGGGCTGTACAGAAACTCACCTGGCTTCATACATAAGACACAAGGTATGTAAGACGTAAGGGTTTTAAAGATGCGTAATATACTTAAGAAACAAGAATTTATGTGGAATCACTGCAACAGTAAAACACTTGTCTCTAGATTATTGTGGCATTTTTGCTAACTGCTAATATAAAGGGGCCTATTTGAAGCACTCAGATTTAATTTTATCTTTTAAACTTAACACTATATTTATACTTGTTGATCTTTCTTTAGCTATCTGTTATAGTAACTGCATGTTTTTAAGAGTTGAAAATATGTAGAGTTTTTTATATTGAAAGATGATCCTGCAGAACTCCGCTTTGACTCTTTACTATTGTGGGATAATAATTAAACATTTTTTAGTTAGAACTGAACCATCTGTTTTAGGGGGGAAAAAAACCAGCAGTATGATACATGCTTTAAATTATTTCTGTGAAACAGTGTTCTAACTTCGCTTTCCTGGTTCTGGTTTCTTTTTTCAGAGTTCTAGTCTGCCTGCCAGCACTTGCAAAGACCTAGGTTGTTCTCAGACACAGTATCAATTGGTTGCTGATGGGTTTTGCCGTTCCCTGGAGTCTGTAGCTCGCTCTCTGAGTCATGATGGTGAAGAAGTTCTGACAGATGTGGTTTATGGACACTGTTGGTTTGTTCCCTCAGGTTCTCCCTGTGTCTCCAGGTGGTCAGATTTAGTTTCAAAATGCGGCTGTGGGGTGAATGGTAACACAGAGGACCTCAGCTGGAGCTTTTTGCAAAGCCAGTCTGGCTCTCTTATTTTACAGGGCTGCCCTAAAGAGCCCTCAGTAAAGGTTGCTGACCTCCGGACTCTGGATTGCTTTGCTGCCAAGTGCAGTGGCCTGCAAGTAGCTCTGGAGACAGCCAATCTGATTTTGGATCTCTCATACATAATTGAAGATCAAAATTAGCTCTGATCGAATGTGATTTGAGTTGTATAGCAAGACAACACTGAATTGAAGGCAGGGTAATGTATGATGTGTTAAAATATTTGAATAGGTTAGAATGTGGACAGCAGAAAAAAATTTTAAATTCAACAGCTGGCCACTGAATACTCTTGTTATTGCTAACCTGCTGTGCTCTCAAGCATTTTCAAATGTTCAACCTGTTCCCTCTGCATTAAGGAAAGTTTTGGATGTTGGTTAGCTCTGTGGCATCTTCAAAGCAATGGGAAAAATTAATTCACTTGCTGAGAAAACATGTTATGTCTTAGGATTTATACAGTCTCATTCAAAGAGACTTTTATATTGCAGCAGAATCATATCACTGGTATTTTTAATTTTGTAGGTAAAAAAGGCTTAGCAGATACCTTGAGCCACTTGTTTTTAATTTTGTCCTGAAGTTTTTGTCACAATATACCATATGTATATGCAGTTTCTATTTTTAAATGGCTGAAAGATTTAAATTCATATATGTAATTTATTTAACATGTTATAAAAACTCAACATGGAGCTCTTAAGGTAGCAGGTAGGTAATGGAAGATTTGAAAAGAGATGGCAGACTGGATGGAAAAAACTCTTGTCAAGTCGACCTTGATTGTCTTCTGGGGAGTACAGGGCAGTCTATAATGAAGTTTCTATCATTTAAGCAAAGCTGCAAGAACGAATGTCCCACTTACCATTCAATTAACTCTTTGACTGTGCATGACTTCTTTTAATGAAGTAAGGCTTTAAGCTGCATAGACTTGTTTTGATCTTTAAATAAGACTGTAGACTGAATGATCAAAACTTTTTCTCATTCTCAGCTTGCATGCAAGATCAAAAAGGGTGCTACATTTTCTTACTTAAGCTCATTTTCTTTGCCACTTTTCTTCTCCCTCTTTGTTTTCAGTCACAAGGGACAGATCATTCATGGTGTGTTTCCAGAAAACATCCAAGTCAGTTGTAGTCTAGTTTTTTTTCCTCGTCTCTTAAGTTTTTAATATATTTATTTACTGCATATAAGCAGTAGAATTGTTAAATATAACTCAGTTTTGAAATATGTAATTAAAACCAGATCTTTCCAGACCTTTTGTACAAAGTCCTTTTAATTTTGAGAACGTAAATAATCATTTTCTCACTGGGAAAAAAATTGAAGAGTTATTTAAAGTTCTTTATCTTTTTATGACCTGATTGCTTCAGTGCTGTAAGGCATCCTTTGGGGACTTGTGCAAGAATGTTACAAGGGTTGAGAATGGAGGCTGCTGAAAGCTGGTTTGAAAGGTAATAAGGCTGCTTTCATATCTTGATCCTCCCTTATGCCATGAACTATATGAAAGCATCAGGAATAATGAAGCCAAATGATGGTGCGTATCTTAAGGCACAGAAGAATCTTGGTAATACTTCATCTAATTATGATTCTCCAGCTCAGAGTGCTGAATTACACTATTTTACTTCCTATAATAGCAGCTTGTTATGCAGTGTGGAAAATGTTGAGTTTAGTGACTACAGCTGTAAAGTGAAAATTAAAACAATATTGAAGTAGAAGTAGTTGTGAGTGTTCTTTTGTCTTGGTATCTGAAGGTCAAATCACAGGTCTCGAATCAGAGCTGAGAATGGTTTTTATTCTCCCCCAAAAAGAAAGTCACAGATTAAAAAACTGAAATAATTAAATTTAACTTTTGGTAAGTAGCTAAAAATTCATTTATACCTGAACTAAAGGTTTTTTCATATGTAGATAATTTTAATAACGATGAATTTTTTCCTCCTACTGTGACTAAAAAGGATAAATAAGAAGCTTGCTCTGCTGTTTATGGACAGTATAGGTTCAGTTCTCAGTTGTACTACAGTAGGCTTGAACCTTTAGTGTTTAGTTGTGCCTCATCTTTAAGGGGTAACATAGGAGGAGTACAACTTTGGATACTTTTTAAAATCCAAGTAAAAAGAATTTTGACTCAATCTAACAGCAACATAAAGTAACTTCTTTGAACTTGATGTTTTCTTGTAAAATTTGGGTGCAAAAATGGTTGGGTTTCCTCCTGTGTTTTAAAGCTGACAGAATGAAATAGGAATCCTCAGCTGTAATGCCTCTGAGAAGCCACTATAGTTTTATCCCTGTTCCCCTTGGCATTTGAAATTCAGTGGGAAAAATTAGCACTACGTAAGTATTAGGAGACAAGTGTTTTCTGATCATGACCTCGGTCATGTCTGATTTCCACAGATTGCTCAGATTAAATTAAACTTGAATAATTCTACTGATAATGCACAGGAAGTATGAACACTCATTTCCAGCCTTCTCAGCAATGTTCGTGCTCCAGGCCTAGAAGGAGAAATAAAGAAATGCTGATATTAGAATCACTCAGGTCAGCGTATTTAAGTAAGATGCTGGTGTAATACAGCTGCTTAGCTGCTCCTCAGTTCAGTATTTGTTTGGTATTTCTGTTCCCATTTGATACTTGAAGCTTCAAAGTGAAGACCTGAAAATGCTTAATTAAGGGATCTTTTATTTCTATTTATTGTGACCTGTTTCAAGCAGATGCACCATTAAATGTTATTATTTTGGCATCGGTTAAGAATGCATAATACCTGTTTTTCATTGATTCTGCTTCTTACCTGTGAATTTGTAAAGTCACTATGAGCCATATCTGAGATCTTTTTCTGTCTATTCTCCTGTCTTTAAAATGAGAACAAAGATTTGTGGGTGAAGAGTTCTAAGATCCAGATGTAAAGTGAAAAACTACTTGCTGCGCAGGAAAAAAGAAATTTTAAAATTACTCAAATCCTTGCTAAAATATTAGAGTCATTTCATTATGGGAACTTTGATCAGAATTTATGTGGACTCCTTTAATTATTTTTCTGGGTAAAACACCACATTTTTTTAATATTGAACCTGGATGCATTTTCTTGTTTGCTGAAGTTCCCGCAACAGTACATCACTGTTGCTACCAGTAATCTGATTTATTGCTTTACATCTTCAGTACACACACACACAGAGAAATGTGACCTTAAAGCTGTGTGCAAGAATGGCTGGAATTCAAGACCAGCAGTGTCAGACATGTCAGCAATCCTTGAATATGAATATTGAATATGAATATGAAATATGAAACTCTGTATCATATCTTCAGAGTCTGTGCTCTGCTCTTCAGAGTGGATGTTTGTATGGTGCTAATCCCTGAAGACAGGCTAGAAACAGATTGGAGGCTTTGGAAAATTTAACCTTACTATATTGGTAGCGTAACACTGGTTTGTTGGTTTAAAATTTTACATTTTTTTTATTAAATTCAAGTGTATGGGTTTTTTAGGCTGAGCAGCCACTACAGTGTTAGATCTGTCCCAGTAAGAAGAGTATTGATTGCTGCCAAAGCTTGTAAGGAAAATAGTGCCTGGAATATCACAAGCACAGCAGAGCATGTACAAAACAATCCACCTTACCCAAAACCTCTACTCTTGAGTTTTACTTGTGCCCTTATTTTGCTGTGCTGGTTAGCAAAATGTGGTATTTATCACATTTTCAGCAGTGCCATGTGAACTGAGTCATGTAAGTATTACACTCTTCAATCTCAGAAACATCAATATCTTTGAGTCAGTCAATGTCGTAGGAAGAACTTTAACTGGATCTGCATTTACTGCTGTTCTGAAGATGCAGAAACAGTCTGACTTTATTGCAAAGGGACTGCCTCCAGCATGCTTACAATCTGCTAGCCAGACTTTGAGAAGCCATATTACAATGTGTAGTTCTAGAATGTTAGTAGCTTTTATCCATTATTGTAAATATGAGTTATTTCTATGGGTAATTCTAGAATGTTAGTAGCTTTTATCCATTATTATAAATACGAGTTATTTCTATGTTTGCCAGCAGAGACATTGCATAGTACTAATAACTTTTTGACCAGTAACACTGTGATCTTAAATTCTCAGTTAAGAAATACCTTTGCTTTTTGTCTGTATGCATTGCCTGGTTTAAATTAGTCTTGCACATCATAAGCTCAAATGCATATACAAATTTATGCTGGAAGCAGAAATGTCGTTACAGTGTTTGTAAGTAGAGCCACCATGTTATTATTCCAGGCACTAATAAAATTAATTGCAGAACAGGTTCCAGGATTGGGCTGCTTGACCTAATCATTAAACACATTCTATTTTCATACCTTACTGCAAACATCTTTATGAACTTGAGCTTTTAAATCTGCTTGCACATGAAAAGCTTTTATTCAAGCTTTTATCATGAGCCTGGAAGGCCCCAGCTGTTTGTGTCTGCCTTCTGGACACTGGTTACTAGTGTTCTTGTTATTTTCTGTCTGGACATCAGCTCTCTTCAGGTACACATTAAATACTAGCTGCTTTTTTTTTTTTTTTTTTTAATACTATTACATGATGTCTGCTAAGCATTTGTGTGGCAGCACTGCAATGTCAACAGCTATTCCTGATTGGTAACCTTTTTATAAACCATTAAATCTAGTATCTTTAAGGCTTTATGACATTGGTAGACTGATATATTATCCCTGATTAAAAAACTCTGAGGTTTGAGGAAAACTGAGTTCCCTGATCTGTGGCAATGACTCCAAAGGACCCTGAGCCACCATTTGCATGTGGGCTATGCAGGCCCTGCTGATGGATGGTGCACTCAGGCAATGGCTGAATGTTTTTTTCAGGGAATTGTAGGAACTGTGGTACCTTCAGTTCTTGGAAGACTTTGTGATTCATTTAAGAGCCAGAAGCAAAACTATTTCACCCTCATTTATTACTCTTTGTAACTAATATTCCTCCTGCCACATGCCTGCCCAGCCACTTGCTTATGCCTCAGCTCAACAGAGGGAGAAAATGGGATGAAAAACCTCCTGGGTCCAGATAAGCCTCTCCTGCTGTGTTTCCCACTCTTCTCCCCTAAATTCCTCACTACCAAGTGGCATTTTGCCCTTTTTTAGATGTGTTTAAGGAGAGCCGCCACAGGCCCAGGGCAGCTGCTGGAGCCAGGTGCTGCCCCCTGCTCCCCACAGAGCTCCTGAGGTACCTCACAGGGAGCCATTTTGAGAGCCCTCACAAAGGCTGCGGAAAGATCGCTGGGTTTAATGAAACCTGGAGCCAGGGAGGAGCACTAGTGCTGTCAGCAAAGCTGAGTCCAGAGAAAGGTGCTGGGAAAATGGGGTTTTTCCTTGCACAGTGAGTGCTTCAGGAGGGAGAGGCACCCTGGAGGTGAGCCAGGCAGAGAGCTGACCTTAAAAAAGGCATGGACAAAGAAAAACCCGGCTCCTCTTTGACGAGGGTGGTATAAAGCTGATGGTTCCTAATGGCTGTTATGCAGGACAGCTGTGACAGGCTGCCCTGTCCCCCTCAGAGATAGATCCCACCTGTGGAGAAGCAAGGGTCAATGGTGTGCTGAAGGACTGGGGGGCTTCTGGGATTTGGGCACTTTCTGGGAAGGTGAGATCGCTTCCCAGTAGCTTTGAAAAGGGGAAAGGCCCAGCAACATTTCATGAGGGAGCTCCCATAGTACAACTGCCTACCCACACCCATGAAGTCTCCTCAGGAGCGGTCTGAGGACACAAGCATGTATGGGAGAGAGACAGAGGATTGACCCACGGCCCCTCCATCATCATGTGAGTTGCAGTCCATGGGACGACTCCGAAAAGTGAGTTTTAATTTATTTACATTTACTTTGCACCAGCACTGTGCCTGCTAAGCAAGTAGTTGTGTGACATGGCTGTCTGTCTATGCCAGCCTTTTTTCTCTTTCTCTGCATTCCATTGCTTCATTTTTAAGCAAGTGAGGAAATATTTCTCCTGTAACTAATGAAGGTAGGACAAATTCTTCACTTGGTTTTGCATACCTTAACCCTGGTATGCTATATGTGTTTCTTCTTTGGGATTGCCAGCAGAGGTGAGGAAAAGAAAATTAGATTTTTTGGTTTTACTTGAGTTCTTTTTGGGTATTTAAAATCATGATCCTAGGAATCATGTTCTGAAACTGCCTGTCCCTGTATGACTGAAGTGTCATGTAGTTGTGATCAGCATTGCACTGACTTCAATGCTTTGTGTTTGACTTAGATATCTTAGCTGAATCAGGTTTTGAACTGTCCTGTCATAATGCTTTACTTGTAATTGTGAATTTGTCCATAAATTATTCTGTTTTGTTCCATAAATTGTTTGGTCTGGCCAGTCAGATGTGTTAATGTTCTACAGCTGGGAACATTTCTAATTGAAAGTTGTTTTCAGCTGAAACAAGGTTATTTGGGTAATAGCTAGGACAGCTGAAGATGCCCTTGCTGTTTCTTACCTTTGAAATTAACAAGTTAGAAGAATATAATACAAAATGCTAAGAAACTGTAATACTTGAGCCCTATGTTGAATAATCCAGTCTTCTCTTTTTTTTTTCTTTCCAAATAAAGAACTTATCCCAAAGCAAAGCAGCAGAGAAATTAGTTTAGATTTCTAATAACAAAAATTGCTGTGCAAAACCATCCTTTGGGTACTGAAATATTATAGCATCAAATAAAACTTATAAAAGCAGTATGCACTTGATGTCTTTGTGAATGTAAAACCCCTTCAAGGAGTTCTTTATATGAGTGTTTTGCAGAAGAGCAGAATTCTGAGGGGAGTGTGAGCGCACATGTCCTGGTTTTAGGTGTTAAGATCTGTTGCATCTGTTTAATCAAAATCTTTCTAAAACTGCATGCGAAACAGCAGATGTCACTCCAGTTTTTGGTTGGGCCCAGAGAAGGATTTGCTTCACTGCAAGAATAACTCATGCATGGCATTATTGCTTAGGTTTAATATAGTGTGTTAAGGAATAGATGGAATACATCACAGAATTTCTGAGACTAACTGATGATTGCTGGGGTAAATACCAGAGAAACACTGTGTTTCTGGAAAGTCTCCATTTGGAGCTGAGTGTGTTGGCATGGGGTGGAACCAGTTTGTGAAGAGCTGTGGGCAATGAGCAGCAGGACATGCCTTGTGCATGGTGTATGTTTAAGGCAGTGGGGTTCTCTGTTAACTGAGAAGAATAGGCAGTTGAATGGCTGAACTGATCTAAGTGTTTTAAGATTGTATTATAATTATGTTTATTTTAAGCAAACTACAGCAAATAGTCTGAAGGAGCAGTTTGTTTCAGTATTTATACTTTAGTCATAACAATTGCTAAATTTATACAAATTCATGTAGGAGCCCAGAATGAAAATTTCAAGTTTCTTGAAACAGTGCTGATTGAAGCAGGCACATCTTGTATGATTTTTTATGTACTATGTGTTGCAAAGTTTAGGCCAAATATCTCATGGCAGAATGGCAAAATAAGTTTCCTGAACACAAAAACAAACATAAACATCCATAATCTTAAAAATGTGGTTTTGGTTGGGTTTGCACACTGAATGGGGGTCTTAAACCTCCCCTGCTACTGGCCCTAAAGACACTAGAGTAGAAAGCAAGATTATTTCTATATCATAGGTTACTTCTAGTTGCTTAAAACTATGACTTGTGGGCATAAGGTCATCCAGAACTACATCTGTCTGAATCTAGTGCCTGTAGAGAAAGGAAGGTGGTTGTTTTTACATCGGAGGAGGAAAAGAAAAAAAAGTTTTATGATAATTAAATACATTTTAGGGGGAAAAGGAATAGTTGTACCTCTGCAAAAAACAGGTGAGTTTCCATTTTGCTGACAGACATTTTGCTTGAAGCTTTGGGTAGTGAAAAGTGTTGCAGATAGTTATCTTTGTAAGAGGTTAATTATGAAATGTGTCTTGAATGTGCATACCAGCCCTACATGGATGACTTGCAATATTGGGAAATAGGGATTTATTTGCTGTGATGTTTTGGTCATACCTAGCATTGCTGCAGGGTGCCAGGTAGGTGATATTAAAGGACTCAAAATAAAATGCTTATCTATATTTACAGCTTCAGATAGAGAATATTTGCCAGCCTAAGTGGTGACTGGGTGTAGTGACTGGCAAAGCCAGCAATAATTGTAAGGCATGAAATCAATTCCATAGTTGTTACAAATACAGTTCAAAACACAGCCATGAAACACAGAGGAGAGTGGATTTGGAGCCACAGGCCAAGAGATTATTTCTCTTTAGGGTGGAAAGAAAACACTCAATTTTATCATAATTGTGTAGTAAAGCTCCCTGAATAGAGAATTAGATTGATGTTTTCAGGTAGTGAAAACATAGAGTTGTTTGGCAAGGACACTATGGTCTTAACTGTGTGTGTAGTAGAAAGAATACCTGGACAAAAAATCAGTTTATTGAATATATAAGCTTGAACTTTATTGGGCAAAGATGGGCAAACTCTGTCCCACATGCTTGTCACTTGTGATCATTAATGTTTAATCAAGAATTTATCCAAATTCCTAGCCAGACATGCTCTCAATAGTTCTCACAGGAACACAAGATTGGCCCTGCCCAGGGCTCTGGCTATCAGGGAAGTTCCAGCTGAACAAGATGTTTATCTCCATTAGGGGCAAGTCACTCAGGTGAGAACTTGTGCCATAATGAAACACCCAGGAGCAGAAATGCTGTGCTTCAGTCTCTTCCTGGCATAATCCTCAGGGACACATTGGTAATGAATAGAGTTGATGAAATTACCTCAGCAGCAGGTTCTTGGTGTGATGAATTTGAAGGTCTGCGTGGTTCTGGGGATTGTCAGTGAGGCAGGCTGTGCTCTGCCTGCCCACCTCGAATGGAGAACCTGGAGATTCTGTATGGGAAGTGCCTGTCTTGCAAAGAGCTCCAGCCAGATGGTGAGAGTGGGATCTGCTGCCTTCCCAGAGACTGCACAAGCACTCACTGGTTTCTTTTGGCCTTGAACAGTGTGCCAGGAGGTTGTTGTCATAGTGCTGAGTACTCAGCTTCGCTTGGAGGAGCTGGAGTTGATGAAATTCTGTCCTTTTCAAAGAATAGTGTGCTTATTTTTATTGCGATTGTCTCTGTTAAGCTTTTTTGACTTCTTTTCTTGAAATGGTGGGATTACAGTGACTCGTAAGGTAAGAAAACATGGGAATCTGATTTTATTCCAATTTTTAAAAATTAGAATATTCAAAATTTGGGCTAGATCCTAGAAATGTCTGTTTCTTTTTGGTTCTGGGATATGAAGAGGTGTCATTTCCTACCACCATGTTGAAAATTTGGTCTGTTTCTTGACACAGAATACAGGAAGAACTGTTTCTTGTCTGAATACGGGAAGAACTAAGATACAGACCAAAAAGACCATTTTCTCTGCCCTCAAAAGATACGAGTGATGATGAGACACAAAGTAAGCACACTCTCAGCCAAGATACAATTACCTTCATTCTCTACAGTGGCCTTTTAAGTGCTGAGGGAAGAACAGCAAGAACTCTCCTGGACAGCTCTTTTAGCTTCTGGCAATCAGCAATTTAGGGACTTCTGGGTCAGGCTGCATCTGGATTGTCAGTTTTAATGGGCACTCGTAAGGCAATTTCTCAGTAATGCCTAAATGTGAGTATCTTTAGGTTTGTCTTTATTTGGAGGAACTAAACTCTGGCTCAGAAGAAAAGAAGAGAACAAAACAAATGTGCTGAATTGAGATTTCAGATCATGAAGGAGCATGTCTAGGACTGAGCCTTTTTTGTGTGAGTTTTAAGAGCAGTGCCTAAAAGCTATGGTGAAATACTGACGTGGCAGGATGAGATCCAAAAGTGTTTATATGGACTGTCTGTGAGCCCCTGGGTCACACTTCAGTGACAAGAGTTTCAGTCTCTGTTTTGGTCAGAACAATATGAGATCATGGAGGTCACTTTTATCTGTGTTGGGGACAGAGCAGAGGGCTGAGCTAGAGAGCCAGAGAGATTTATTGCATGAAAACAGGGAAAGAAAGATGTGCCTGTCCTGTTCTTGGGTTCTCTAGGTGTCTGTGTTTTGCCCACCCAGGCTCAATGCCATCTCTTCTAGAGCCCCCAGCATCAGATGGTAACTCGTAATACAAATTATTTAAGAATAAAAAATAGATTTACAGTTGAAGTTATCCAGGGCACTTACTTCATAGTGGATGCACTCCAGACTGGGGTTATTCTGCAATAGCAAATATTTAAAGTGGCTTATGTTCCTGATGTCTAGATGGTTCCATTGCTCTGAGTGAACCAATGCAATGAGTTGTTACAAGCATGCAAAACACAGATTAAAAAATACAACTGCCAAGCGCAGCGTAGGCTGGACAAATGACCCACGATGGAGTAGTGACCTCTGAGGCAGGAGAAGCCTTGAATCATTCATAATGGGAGTGCCAGTGGTAAGAGACCACAGGCTGAACCTGAGCCTTATGAGAGGAAGATGTACATGTTTATTTCTGGGTTTTATTAAAAAAAAGGAAACAAAAAAATTCTTCAGTCAGAACTGTTTGTATATAAAAGAAAAGGGGCCCAGTGAGGCTCACTTAGATAATCCCTACAACAGAGCAAAGGTAGGGAGATGTGGCTTCCCAATGGTTTAGAAGAGGAAGCCTAATTTAGGATGCTGTAGGTCACACCTTAGGTAGGAAGAGGTGGTATTTGATCTTTTGTCTCTTGAGTCCTAAACTCACATCTTGCCTAGAGAGGGCCTGAATTTTTCTACTTTACATCCACGTCCTTATGAATTAAAAAGTAAGTGTTCGTTTGATCTGGGCGTTTGGGATTTGGCAGCTTTATATCATAGTTCTCTTATACCTGTGTGTGAAGTTAATACTGAAGTCCACGCTGCATTAAAGGTTGAAACCTTTGAGGTGCCCTTGATATTGAGGATGAGAGATTCCATTCTTCTAGACTTAGCTTCTTTTGCAAATTGTTAGACTATGGAAACCATTAGAGAGAAAATCTGTGCCTTTTGCTGAATTTATGCCTGGAGAAGCTATGCAAATCAAAGAAAAGATTTGCTGCTCTGCTTTTCTTCCCTCTGCTATTTGTATCCTTTAACACTTCTGTCAGCTGCAGATGGGCAATAAGTGAAGGACAGAGAAAGTGGCAGGTGTTCAATCCTTCCAAACTCTATCTGGTTTTAGTAGAATAAATTTTTAAAAAAAATAGAATTTGCAGAATTTGGTTGCTATGATTAAGCTAAGTCATCAATTACTCTGCCTTGCTGCAATGCTGTTATGGGTCTGCAGGCAGACTGCTGTGGTAAGGCAAGCACCTCAGTCCCAATCCTTCGGTTTAATTTGCACAAAGTGCTTGTAAAATTTGGAATGTTGCTAAAGTTGGGTTGCAAATGTACGTTTTACATTTCTCGTGGTATTGCACATACCTGTTTCCAGAGCAGCTTAGGCCTTAGCAGTGTTTCTCCCTTAATCCCATTGCACCAGTGAAACACTTCAGTATTGCTTATATTGGTAATATTAAATGTACAGAACACGGCTGTTGAACTTGGATTCTCAAAATATTTTAGTTCTGGCTGGTGGGTGAGAATAGTGAGACCAAAGAGGTCAGCACCCCAGTACTCTGGCCTGTCCCTGTGCTTTCATTGCTGAGCTCCAACAGTTTAAGCCACAGCCCTTTAATGCACTGAAACAATACTGAGCTATAAACTGGGGGTTTCAGTAGCTAAATTGTAGATGTTTCAGTCCATTGTGTAGTGGGTGTGGGTCAGCTGTTCAACAGATGTCTTTGAGCCATTTTCTATGCCAGCAGTCAACCTCTCCTCTGTCTTTCTAGTTGTCTTCTTCGGAATAAACAATTCTGTTCTCAGTGAGCTTTTTTGCTTTGCTGGTTTGTTTTGGCCAAGGACTGTTTTTGGAAAAGAAGAGCCAGAGCAGTATAAAGTCGGTTTTAAGCAAATCATAATGACACTGTAATATTGTGCACTAATATTCAGCTGTTGGCTGTCTGTGTGGCACACAGTGCTCCAAGGAAGATCTAGCCTGGATAAACAAGGGAGGTAAAGCTGGAGAGCTTTTCTTACTGAAAGCTGTTTATTTGGAGCTCTATTTATAACTGTTTTCTTTAATAAATACCTCTGTTTAGGAGGTACTGTTATGCCATATGTTTCAACAAATCTCATCTCAAGCAAGTCCTGATGGATGAGAAACATTTTATGAAATGTCTAGGCTGTTGGGTTTTTTGCCTGAAAAGGTAAAAGTAATATATGAAGTCATGCACAGTGTATCCAGATGTTCTTCCGAGATCTACCCAAAAAGCATGGTTTTCTGTTGGTTTTAAAAGCAGAGGAGATAGAAATCCACTGCATTGGTCTGTCCAGTATGAATGCAAATAGTTCTTTCCATAGTGACAGTGTGGGATGAGTTCCATATTTTTTCCTAAGGTCAGGTGAATCTACTGCTTTTGGATGGCAGGTGCTATTTCTTTCACTCAAAGTTTTGTATCAAGGACAGGTTGGATGGGGCTCTGAGCAACCTGGTTTAGTGGAAGATGGCTCTACCCATGGCAGGGGAGATGGAATCAGATGGTCTTTGGGGTCCCTTCCAACCCAAACCATTCTGTGATTCTATGAGTGTTCAATGCTTCTGTCATATGCAGGACAATAACTCAGCCTTGGAACAGTGCCATACAACATGCAGCATCCAACTACTCCTGGCTCAAGCAAATCAGAAAATGGAATCAGGTTGGAGGGGCCTTAAAGCTCATCTGGTTCTGAGCCCCCTGCTGTGGGCAGGCAGGGATGCCACCCACTAGATCAGGTTGCTTGAGAACCCCTTCCAACTTGGTCTTGAATGTTTTCAGGGATGGGGCATCCAAAACTTTTTCTAGGCAACCTGTTCCAGTGTGTCACCACCTTCACAGTAAAGAACTTCTTCCTAACATCTAATCTAAACCTATTCCCTGTCAGTTGGAAGCTATACCTCCTTCTCCTATCACTCCATGTCCTTGTCAAAAGTCCCTCTCCAGCTCTCTTGTAGTTGCCCTATAGCTACTGAAATGCCACTATAAGGTCTGCTTGGAACCTTCTCCAGTCTGGACAGCAACCCTCCTCATGTAGCCCATCATTTGTTCTCTGTTTTAAAATGTGTGTTTCCATAAAAAAAAGTCTGGGCTTGCTTCAATAGGTGCTTGTTAGCGTGGTTCAACACTTTTATATTTGCATGCTGATCACAAAGGTGGTAGTTGGTCATGGGCTCTAAGTCATCTCATGTTGAGTCATTTTGACCTCCCATATTTCACAGGTAAAGTGACTGTGACTTTACAGCCAAAGGGACACAATGTCCAGAAGACTCCAACCATTATCTTTGTAAAAGAAACAGCAGCATTCAGATATCTGCACTCCTCACAGACTGGTTCAAAGCAGAAACCACCAGTCATCTCTGACAGTCATCCCGTGGCAGGCTTGTGGTTTTCTAACTGCTTCACACCCACTCACAGCTCCCTGGTGCTGTGACTCAGCTGCAGGAATGATTCTGTGCCTGGCCTAGAGCTACACGTGTCACTGTGCTGTTGTCAATCCACATCCAGGCAGTGCTCTTGCTTCTGACAGATTTTGGTTCCTGGGTGTGACCTCTGAACAGGGTGAGCCAGGGAAGCTCTGCAGAGGCTCCTTCTCGTCCTGAGCCTTCTGTGAAAGGGAAGGTGTTGGCTCTTTTGTCCTTGCTGAGCTTCCTGTGTGCTCCAGCCTCTCTGCTGCCTGACAGGCTGTCCCTACTGGTTTTTCTCAGTTCCCTTGCAGCTAGCAGAGCCAGAAACACATAGTTTCCTCTGGAAAAAATAAGCACTTTGACTCTCCAATTTCTTGCATGTTTTCTCTGTGTGCACTTCTCCTCTGCCAGTGGTGCTGGGGTGTCTTATCACTGTAGCTGATCCTGTGCTTGGGTGTCTTTGGTGTTTTCTGTATCAGTGTATTGTGTCGGCAGAATTTCATTGGAAAAAGAAGAAGAGTGTCTTTATATTTTCCTTGGATAGTTTGTTCCACCAGCTTTGTTAGTTGAATATGGGAATCTTGAGCGCAGAATTTACAAAAGTCAACTATTCAATATGCTCTCAGAATTCAATGCTATAGTCAATAACCTGCTTCCTAAAAGAAAAATATTCTGGGGAAAAAATATATTTTGTTGCTGAAGTGTTCTTGTAATGAAAACATAGGAGTTTTGCACAAAGAAGAAAATAAAGTAAAACAAAATAGCAAAGTCCTTTTTGTTGCTGCTGTTTTAGTAGCACAGAGCAAATGAATGTTTAACATGAAAGAAAATATATATAAGATTAAAGTAATCATTAACTAAACCAGCTTCACTGCAGGAACTTGATTGGATCCATTTGAGACTATTGCATTGTGATATCTGCCTCTTCAGACTGTGTGCCTGGTTAAAATACAGTGAAGCACTACTCCATCACCCAAGGATATGAAGAAAGTAGGATTACTGCAGGGGTTTTGAGGAAAAGATCTGGTGCTCTGTAATTTGAGTGTTTAGACGCTTTGAGTGGGCTCATTAAATTAAAGGTTGCTTAATAAGAAAGTGGCTGCCTAAAATTACAATATAGCAGTTACAAGGATTTTTAAGGAATATATTCTATGGGTGTATTTAAAGGTAATAGAAAGTTTTGGTATAATTCTGTATAAAATTCAAGTAAGAAACTTGTGGAGAACAGAACTGTATGGAACTAGAAGGAATATCAGATATTGAAGGACACAGAATTGCTTTTACCTTTCACAGAACTCCTTAATGTGCTTGGTTTCAGGAAGCTGATCAAGAGAGTTCCAGGCTTAGCCAGCCAAAACAAGGATGGGTTTGTTTGCTGGATACCAAAAATACCAAAGTAACCTCTGCTACAGTCTATGCTATTGACTTTTATTGCATTATTATATCTTAAAATATTAAATATTTTAATACAGATATTTTATAAACACTGGGAGAATTCTCTGTTCAGACAGCTGTGCACAAAGACACAAAATTCCTTGGCTTGGTCCTTAGGAATATAAAAACTTATGGGCAATCAGAGAATAAATTACCAGGATATTGTATGTGCAACAGAGGCTAATGGCAGGCATCGCACAGCACGAAACCTGTCCCAAATTCCTGGTTTTCAGATAATCTGTGACCTTAGTTGCTAAAATACACATATATTCATGCGTGTTTCCTGATCTTGCGTGTCCTCTGGGTTATTAGAGAGTGCATAAAGAGCCACAAGCAGTTGCACCTTTTGATGGCAATTTTATTGTATATCTGTTTTGTGTATTCCTTATAAACCATGGTGCAAGTTTCCATTCCTTTTGCCTAGAAAGTTTGGAGTACTCATCTACTGCAGTGTTAAATAATCAGGTGTAATGATTTAACTTGGCAGATGCACAGAATTTAAGATTTCTCTTTTGAAGCAGTGGAAATAGGCATACCTATACTCCTGCAAAAAATTCCATGAGCTTAGCTTCTTCCTGCAGTTACAAACACATGGAGTCCCAGTTTTCAGTTTAAAAATAAAAAAAAAACCAAACAAGTGTACTGATTGCAGTGCAGAGAAGCTTGAAAATATGAATCTGACAGTTTCCAAGCAGGCAAAAAACTGTAACTGTAAAAACAGTGGTTTGGTCTACCTTATTATGAAGTGGGTGCACTGGAGGGGGGATAAAGGTGGCGTGACTACGCTTGGTTTTAAAGCTGTGGGTTAGATTTGTCTGTGTGCTGGGGGACTCAAGTGGGGAAGTCTCAATGAGTTTTGTCCTAACGAGGCATAAGCAGTACATCTTCTTTCCCCACTGACGTGTGAAGTGAGACCCAGCACTGCCGTGTCTATTTGTGCTCCAGCTGCTCTGGGGTTTTCAATTATTATTTTTTTCCACTTCACACTTTCCAACCTCATCATGTCCGTCACAGCTTGAGGAATTGGACAAACTGCTTTCTTCCTCCCCATGGGCAGTAAGTCCAGTTCTTCCTGGAAGTGTGAGCCATAGGAAACCTGAGGAACAGGCTGTTCTCCTCTGCTGTGGTGTTACATAAATAAATACTGGGCTCCTGAGACCTCTGCCATCTCTGCATGGAGGGGACCAGCTGACTGACACGCAGCCAAAGCAGGAACTGGATTGTTTATGGGGGAAGCTGAGGACCCTGCTGCTCTGGAGGGGATGGCACATGCCATTGTTACCCTGATGCTGTCAGACAAGATCTCTGGTTTAGTTAGGGCCTCAGCGATAACAGGCACGTAGTCTTTCACATTTTCTTCCGGACATGACGAGATTAAAAAGAGAACGAGGAAGAAAAAGAGCCAGATCTCAGTAGCTATCCACTGTTAATCCTTGCTGCTTTTCCACATCATCTCTGTGGGAGAAAGCAAATCACAGGTACTCAAATCTGCACTGGGTTTTATGTCTCCTTTTTCTTTTGAGGGAGAAGTTGCTAGTTGTTGAAGGCAAAAATGGGTCATGTAGCTGCTGCATCTTAAAAATAAAATCTTTGGCAGACTTCCCTGCCTGCAACATAGTGCACTGAATTTCAATGAAAATCACCCAAATGTACCGAGCTCATAGGCAGCTCCGAATTCTGCAATAGAAAATGCTGCAGCACACATTTCCAGGCACTTCCGTGCCATTTGATTTGCTTGTTCATAAATCTTTTCTCAATCAAAGTACTATTATTTTTTGCAGACAAATATCTAGGTTCTGAACTAAGCAGCATTCATAATACTATTTCCACTTCCATGCTCATACAGGGGATGTGGTTTCTTTGAAAATATAAAATACATTTTTCTGAAAGCCGTCTATTTGAAAGGCAAAAACCAAGTCCAAAATCTATGGTTTAGAAGGAGTAGACAATCTTTATTGTCACAATTTATTGATACAGACAGCTATGATGTCTTTGTATTGCTCAGACTATTGAACATTTTCCTTTGGATTTTTTTTTCTTTTTTTGCAGAGCTAGTGTCAAAATTGTCAAAGATGTGTGGTAGCAATATAGTATTATTGGATTATTGCTGTTAACCAGGAGGCTGTTAAGCAGCTGCTGTGTTGATGCTGGCATTCTTTTCCATGCTAGTTGGAACCATTAGCTTATTACTGCCATGTTACACTTCTAACATAGCACAGTGCAAAGTAATGGGTATAAACTCACTGCAAAGCTTGTGTGATCATGTCTAAACCATCAGCTGGGCTGGGATGAAATCTCCCGTGTTCTCTTGGATATCTCTATTAACATGAAGTGCAATGGAACAAAGAAAGCATTTGTTTAAATTCTATATTCTTCTGAACAGTCTCAGGTTTTTTTGCTGTTTTCCCTCCACAAACTGATCTTATCCAGAAAACTTGCAATAGCAGTAAATTGAATAATCCCAAAGAATAGAATGTGTGCACATGGCTGGCAGTGGAGTCTCTGTACCTCTTCTAGTGCCTGAATATAAGTACTGAAAGGGCATGTAGAAGTTGGATTCTGGTGTGATCAGTAAGTGAATTCCTTAGTGGAGGGTGCATATCCTTTCACGGGGAAGAATCTCTCCAGAAAGGCTAAAATCATTTCAGTATGTTCCCCTAAGGCCCTGCCACCTGTGTCTGGCAAACACACAGCAAGTTCTCACTTTCCCTGTCACGGGATAGTGCAGAAGCCTCACAGAAGGTGGAGGAGGTGGGTGTGTGTCTTCTTTCCTCTGACAGTCCATTAACATATGTTCAGTTCTGTGTCTTAGCCTAAACCTAGGCAGGGGCAGACCTAAAGTATAAAGCTTTACAAGAACTGGTGGCTGTGCTTTGGCAGGATCATTTATGAGATTGCTCAGGAATTAAAATCTTGGGAGTGGTCAGCAACTGGGGAGGTCCCTGTGACCAGTCCAAAACTGGTAGTAGAAGAAAAGGAGTCTTCTCTGAAGGCTCAAATCACATGATTTTACCTGTCTGTACAGAGTATCCATCTGTGTTTGCCATTTTACCAAGTCACTGCAGACAAATTATTATATTGTGTATTTTTACATCAATTAGCACTTGCTTGTGTGAAGTTTGCCTGCGGAAAGAAATGTCTGATATCACTAGGCTGTGGGTCATATTATCCAAAATTAGCATTTTCATGTGTATTATCTAAAGGGGATGTTGACCACATTTCAATCTAAATTAATCTCACTTATATTTGTTTTGAAAATGTTAGATGTCCTATCCTTTCTTCTTCCCAGTGGTTAATTTTCCCATATTTATCCTTGCTGGCTTGTGACTGTCTCCATGCTAGTTGTTTAACTGGCAGCTGGGTTCATTTAAGTTGATAGAAAACTGAACTCTGAAGGGAAGCATGTTATCAAAATGCAGAGGCTAATCCTATTAGGTGAAAGCATTTTTGTTTAAATGGAAAATTATTAGGCTGTATCTTCAGTATCTCTTCAGGAGTGGCTGTAGCTGATTGCTGTTCCTGGAGGCTCGTGTGGTGTTTCCTGAGTTGTGTGACTGTGAATGGAGAGGCAGAGAAAAAATGGTTTCCCCTAATTGTAAGTGGGGAACCCGGTCTTGCTTCCCATGCTGGAATCACGGTATTCTGTTGTTTTTAAATATCACTGCAAAAGCAGTAGGACACAGTGCATGTTGGGAAATATAAGAAATCCCCAGTTTTTTTATCCTTCCCTAACTGAATCCACTCTGTTTTATTCCTGTCTGTGCCTGCAGCTGAAGTCATGTGGCCGTACATCTGCTTTACACTAACAGGCCCATTTTACATAATTCATTATGTGCAACCACAATGCCCTCTGCTAATCCGGGCTAATCCAGCACTTTCCTGAAGAGCTGCATTAACAAGTGTTTCTTCAGCCTTTCCAGCTCAGCCCTGGACAGCTCTGGGTCCGCTGGACACAGCCCAGAGCTCGCAGGAGGTCAGGCTGGGGAGTGCAGAGCCACCAGTGCCCATCCCTCCCCGGTGTCTGCTGGAAGCCCTGGGCATGCTCCTCGTCCCTCTGTCAGGGCAGGCTGCAGCAGCTCAAGGAGATGAGGTGCCTGGGAGAGCCGGAACTGACAGCCAAGAGCTGATGTGCCAAGACAGGCAGAGCCCTTGGTCTGCATCGGTGACTTCTAAAACAAATCCTGACAAGCATGTGTCTGGGGCAGTGCAGGCTGTGCTGCTGTTGTGTCCTTGTGTCCCTGCACAGCCAAATCCAAGGCCTAACCAGAGCTCCTGCTTGTTTCCCTGGTTGCAGTAATTTCTGCAAATTGGAAACGTGTAGTTTGGGGCAGGGGGTGAAAGGTGGGGGGATTTTTGTTTGCTTTTTGAGGGTTCTTCATACCTGTGCTGTCAGGAGATGCCTCCTGGCATCTGGACAAAGGGTGCTCTCCTGAGTGGCAGTGGACACCTGAACACCTGCTCCTGAAGCTGAGAGCTCAGCTGTACTCCCATAGTAACTCTTGAATTTCCAGCTGCGGCTTCAGAGACTCTTCTTTCACTGTTACAGACAGGTCTTAGCACATCTTCTTTGAAAATTACAGACTTGAATGTGTTTTCTTTCCTAATTTACCCCTGAGTCCTTATTCCTGACTGAATTTTTCTTTTCTGTTTTGGCAAGTACAGATATTTCAGATGTTTTAGGTCTGACTTTTGTCTTGAGACTGCTCTGATGGAGATGATGATGCTGTGAGGGCAGTGAGACACTGGAACATTTTGCCCAGTCACGCCGTGGATGCCCTGTCCCTCTAAGTCCTGAAGGCGTCATGGAGCTCTCAGCACCTTGGAAGGTGTCCCTGCCCATGGTAGGGAAGTTGGAATGAGATGATTATAAGGCCTCTTCCAACCCAAACCAATCTGTGATCTTATGTCTCCAGAGTCAAGAGAGCACAGCCTGGCTTAAAGCCATGTCATGGATAAGGATGTGCAGAAGCAATCCCTGCCCTGACTTTCTGCTCTCAGCAGCAGCTCCAGGTCAATTTAGGGCGTTTTGGAATAGGATTTGGCCCAGATCCATACAGATCTCCAGCCGGTGTTCCTTGTCCAGGCACTGAAGTCCCTTGGAGCAAAACTAGATGGAATATCCCTAAGCATTTTCTCAGTGTTGCTGTTAGTTACCCTTACATCCATCTGGTTGTGATGTGCTGCAGCATGTGGGCTCAACATCAGGAGCACATTGGCAGCCAGAGTCTGGGCTGTATTCAAACACTTACTGCCACTTAAAATACACTGGTTTTATTGGGGATGCTTGAGACGGGGAGAAATATTTTTTCCTCTTCTGAAGTATTTGTTCAAAGAGCAGCAACAAAAAACAACCCAAGCCACAAGCTGTGGAATCATGACTTCATCTTCTCAGCTCTCTCCATGCTGTGCTGGGCAGAGGAGCAGTGAAGGCATTTGCAGATGCACAAATACACTTCTGGGACTTCTCCCTGCGGGAAACCATCGCTTCACAGAGGAATGATTTAAACAGCTGTAGTTTGTCTTGACAGCATATTTTCTTTACTCTGAGCTGCAAAACAACCTCTTTGCTGAAGTTACTCTCAGCTGTGCAAATCCAATTTTGCAGTATATGCCTTTGCAGGTGTTGGCTGTTTCTTGAAAGAGGTGGAGATAGCTTAAAAATGGAGGGACACTGTGAAAAAGAAAATATTTTTTCCTGCCCAAAATTTGAATTAAAAAAAAAAGTTAATTCACCTAGAAATTGAGATAGAATTTACAGGGGCAAAACCCCCACTACAGTATTTGATCCAGAAACACTGCTTTTTTGTTACCTAAAAGTTGCTGTCCAGGTCTTTTTGGCACATAATGGATTTGGAACTTTGTTGGGCTCCTGGTTTTGGAAGGAGTTTGTTTGGTTGATATTGGTGGGTTTTTGCTTGGTTGCTTGCTTGCTTTTATTCCTCATTCCCCATTGCTTCACCACCACTGCATTCCCACACTGTTTCCCCCTTTTCTCCCTGAGGATAAGCTTTTTTTTTATCCCACAGTACTTCCTATTACTTATGACTGCACCAACACAGTGTTAAATCCCCTGTCAACACTGAAATTCAGCTCAGACAAAAGAACAAGAACCAGGGGTGGTACTTTTAAGTTTTGAAATTACTTGACTTTGTTTCAGGCTTGTCTAAATAAACTGTTGGGTTTGGGTTTTGTTTGTTTTAATAGAACAATGAAAATTCTTCATGGGGAAATACTTCTTTCAAGAAGAAAAATAGCTCAAAGGAATTAATTCCTTTAATGTAAAAATAGATTTAATGTGGCTGGTCATTCAAGTAAGTAGAAAGAGACTTTATAGAAAGTACCACCCATGGCAGGGGGATATAAATATCTACAAGGATATCAAGGATATTCTGTAAGAGATGGGCCAAACTCAAAGACTACACCAAACCCAAGAGATCTGGAGTTTTTGTGTTGTCACTTCAGTATTCAATTCAGGCTGAAGTTCTGCCAGCAACATCTCAGTGAAAAGATGGACAGGACTTGGGTTGGAGAGCTGTCCCTTCCTCACCTGGCCTTCTGCCTTTTATTTTTTGCCTTTCCTCAATCATTACCATCCCCCAAGTTTGTGTAACTCGCAGGCAGCAAGTCACTGTCCTTGCGTATCCCTCAACCACTTGCACATTTCCATCATATTTAATTCTTGTAACCTGCGTGATGCGCTGACTTTGTGTGCTTTGGGAATCATAACTTCATAAAAAGCTGATTGTATCACAGTGTTATACAGTACTCTAAGTAGATTCCTAATCCTGGAGAGTTTTCCCAGGACAGTGGCAGTTATTCAGAATTTTTGTTTGAAAAGATGCTGGTGTGGACCTTCACCTTCTTTGCTTTTCAGATTAATTTTGCTGTTACCTGCACACTGCACTGACTGAAGTCATATGTCCTAGTTAGTGGATTGAATAATCCAATTTCTGCTTCAAAACTGGAATTTCAGATTTAATATTGAAACTACCTAGTTTGCTGTGCTGGCTCAGTTTTGAATACTTGCCCAGCAGTCCCTGTGAGAAGACTTGGGAAGCAAAGGAGAACAAATATTCTGCTTAGCCCTCTGTCATAATTTCACAAAACCCATAAAATCTCTAATATTGTCACCCTCATCTTACACTTTGTGTACATTAAGAAGATTTTCTGTGTTTCAAAGTACTTGTGGAAATAATTTTGCAATTGTGTTCAGGTGATTCATACCCCTCATGGTATTCACAGCTTCAGGAGTTTATCTTAGGCAAGACCTATAGAACTGAGCATTTCCAGGAAGTGCTGTACAGGGACTAGCAAAAGACAGAGTATACTTCAAGTATTTTACAGTGGCTGAAATCCCACTCATCATTTCTCAGGTTTTCCTTAGTGTTTTATCAGACTGGAACTCCAAATGACTAACAACAAGCTTGCTTGTTTTGGACAAGTTAAATAAGGGATGAAAATCAAAGCTGGTACACAGCAATGCTAAAGTGTTATGTATGTCACTCCTTCAATAATGAGCTCAATTCTCAGCAGCCATTCTCATTCTAAAACTCTGCAGAAACACTGTGTGTGTTTGACCATAAATAGCAGGTGGGTTTTGTTTGGCGTAGGATGACTTGTATCACTGCAAAGTCTCGAGGCAGCCATGAAAAAAGAACTGTGTTCACTCAGGCTTCCGCCCTGTCAACACGTTCGCCAGCCAGACTCAACTAAGATGAACCTTTATGGTTAAGAGATGGCTGAAGGAAGATATTCCTGTGCCACTTGAGTTTCTCCCTCTGACGCAGGGATAGTGACTCGTGAGCAGACTTGCCCACACACAGTTCCTTTGGCCCAGCTGAACCTTTGCCCCTTGCTTGCTCGGGCTGAAGCTCGTGGGGCAGCGATGGGCTGTACGTGCCCGTAGCAGGGGGTGCTGGCCCCAGGAGCAGCCTGGGGGCGCTGCTGTGACACTGGCACTGCTGTGACACCGGCACTGCTGTGCAGAGCATTTGATGGGCAGGGAGAACATCTGGCTGGCACCTCGTGCGTAACAAGTCAGGCCCGTCCCTGCAATAAACTGCTACTGACTGAAGTTGAATTAAGGCTTTTTAGTTCTCCTGTTTCTCTTTAAACAGGAATATTTTAAAGGGAGTTAGAAGCAAATATTTTGAATCAGTTACTGAGATACTTTGGTAGAGTTTTCTCCCTCCCCCAGACTGCTTTTCTTGGTTTATGTTTTACTATTGAGCATAATCAGAAGTAATTAGTGAGTTATGTCATAATGCAGTAATCTGAAATCTATAGGTTTCCAGCTCAGTATCAACTGAGACCCTGATCTTACTCAAGTCTTTGCTCACTAAAGTAACTGTCCATGACCTTCTAGTGGGCAGTGTCCCTGTCCATGGCAGGGGATTGGAGCTAGATGATATTTAAGGCCCCTTCCAACCCAAAGCATCCTGTGATTCTGTGTTTACAGGTCTCTGCTATGCAGTCCTTGCTGTTTGCTCCCTGTGCCTTTAAACGAGGTCACTGCAGAGCAGAAGAATGTCACAGGGCTGTGCCCTGGGTTCTCTCTGCATCCTCACAGCCATGGCAGCCACTCTGCTTTGCACCGTGGGTTTTACTGTGTCCATTTTCAGCTTGGATTTCTCCTCCTCTGCACCCTTCTCCGGCTCCAGCCCCAGCCCCTTCCTCTTCTCCAGCTGTCTGACTTACCAGTGCTTCTGGTGGGTGTTTAGGGCTTTAACACTTAATTATACATTAGTTGGAGGGCAAACAGACTTTCTTTTTAACCTCAAGGCCAAGAAAGTCAATGAGTATGGGTTGACTTCTGAGGGTAAGGCTGTAGGGATTGTCTGGAAAAAGTAGGAGTTCATTAAATTTTATGTTCCTGATTAATTTCTCCTCATATTCTAATTTAATCCAAGAAACAGAAATGTGAGGTAGGCACCGAAAATACAGTTGAAGATAAAGGCTTAAGGCTAAATGTCAGAATTATAGCTTCTGTTTCTTCAAAATTAACTGATCAGCATGTATTTTCATGGAGTTTATAAGCTGACTCTAAAGCAACCCAGGCTTTTGGGGTCCTATCATCAGATGGATTTATTATTGTTGATGTGGTAAAGTCCGGGAATCCAGTACAGGGAAGTTAAAATAGGTAAGGTTTCTTAAAAACATTTTACTCAAGTTTGTGTCCTGTTGGTTTGATGCCTAAAGATCCCCTTAGCACAGTGGGATTTGTGCATGGTCATGCTTTGGAAGCCTCATCAACCCCTCATGAAAGTGGAAATGAACAGGTTTGTTCCTTTTTAATGAAATTTTGATCAGAATTTGGATTGAAAACCTATTGTGTTGTAAGTAGAACTTAGAGTTCCTGTATTTAAGGTAGCATTTAGCAAATTAATTTAGGACTGCCCATAGCAAAGTTTACTAAATAATTTCTGATATAGTGAGGGGTTCTTTTATGCCAACTTGAGGTGTTCTGGATTTAACTTAAATAAACCAGCATTGGATAGTTATTCTAGGTGGGAATGAGGGAAATCTACTTCCTCTACCTGCTTTTTAAAAGCACAGGTTTTAAAAGCTTCAGTAAAATAATAATAAAAAAATAAAAAGCAAAAAAACAAAACCAACAAAAAAAAAAAAAAAAAAACCAAAAAAAAAAAAAAAAAACCAAAAAAAAAAAAAAAAAACCAAAACCAACAAAAAAAAAAAAAAACCACCAAAAAAACCTAAGGAAAACAAACAAATCAACCAAAACTGTAGTCTTGGTAGTTTTAATGAATTAAATTTGTGGAAGAAGGGAAAGTGAACTGTTTTCCCTCTGTTAGGAAAGATTGTCCAGCTGTCTCGTGGAGAAGCACTCACTACTTGTGCTGTGGACCAGAGATATGATATTTAGCAGCTGAAGGGGCTCTCATTTCTTGCCCTTCTATGAAATATCTTCCCAGTGCTTGCCTGTCTGTCCTCAGCTATCCAAACATCTTTGTTTGCATCAGCCTATGGAAACTTTTTAGACTTTTTTGGATAGACTATCTAAAAATTCCCCTGGCAGCACACATTTTCTGGCTTCTGGGACTGTCAGGGCTGAGCCAAGGCTGCCTCGCAGGTGTCCTCCCGTGACACTGGCGTGGTGTTCAGCTGTGGAGTGGAAAGCCAGAGGCTGTTTGTTTCTCTGGAGCTTCTCCTGCTGAAATCATGGAGGAGAGAGCCTGACTGAAAGCCCAGGGGTAAAAAACATGAAGGCAGAGGGATGAGAAGCGAGCAGAATGAAGAACAGTGGAGGCAGGTGAATTCAGCACCAGAAGAACAGGAAGGGAACAAGCACCTGGGTGGGAGCTGGGGGAGCAGGAGGGGCTGGAGAGAGCCAAGAGGAGCCGGGGTAGAAGATCAGAGGTGTGGGGAGCACTGAAGCAGCAGCAGTGTGGAGGGAGCTGTGGTCTGGAAGGCGTGGAGCAAAGGCAGTGCAAGGCTGGGAGTCAGCCATGGACAACTGCCCACAGTGCTGCTTTGGCAAGGCAAGGAGGGAGTGGTGATCCCACAGCCACCACTTGTCCCATTCAGCAAGGAGCTGGGAAGCACACCAGGAAAATGAGCCCCCCTCCATCTGCTACCCACTGCTTGACCAAATTGGTTACTCATTATGAGCAGAATTTGCATGGGCAGCAGTGAACTTCGATCCCAAATGTGTGGGAGCCAGCATGGTCCCACATAATGGTTTAGTTTGATTTCCCTCACCACCATCTTGTGGGGTTTGGTTTGATTTTTTTTTTTTTTTTTTGATGTTTCTATTTTTTGAAGGGGGAGAGGGTATTTTGTATTTATGAAATAACATTCAAAACTGTTTGGTATTTTACAACACAAACATAATCTCTCTTAATACGGTTACAGAGGCATCCAACACTGGCAAAGTAAATTATAAGGAACCTGCCCTCCCAACCCCATCCAACCAGCCCAACGCCCTAACTTCTCAGCAGGGTTTCTCTCCTCTGTCTGCATTTCTTGTAGCTGTTTGCAGGTTTAAAAATACTCTGTGTTCCACTAACTTCCAAACAAAATGGCTCAACAGACAGCAGTCACATCCTACACACCTACGCCCACAGGCGCACACAGCAGCCGTGCAGATATTTAAGCTGTCTCTAACACACATAATTTTCCTTATTACCAAGTACTCATCTCTTCTCTTTCCAATGCCTTTAAAATAAAAAAGTTATATGTGCACATGTACACACAGGAGAAGAAAGAAGGAAGGGAAAAAAAGTGTGTGGATTGGTTTATCTGCATTCAGATCCCTTAAAAGTCTTTGGTGAGCTCTACACATTCAGGTCCAGATCCAAAGGCTGTGGAGGTTAGCAGCTAGTGTGGCACACAGAATATTTTGGAGGATAATTATCATCTCTATTTCTAGATTCAAAGTATATCTATAATAAGTGTGTCACATGGCACAGGCATCTCTCTCAGGGGGTGCTTTACAGTTTGCTGTGCAAACTCTGGCATATTTAGTTTTCTTCAGAAATGAAGGATGTATTTTGTCCATATAAGCTAGTATAATTTACATTTCCTGAAAACAAATTAAAATCAAGCAATATTGATTTTTTTGTTATAGTTTTTTAATATACAGTAATATCACAAAATCTTCAAGGCTAATAGATTTTTTTCACTTTACCTTTGCATCAAATCCATTCACTTTTCATAACATGTGCTCTTTCAAACCACAAGATGCTGAGTATTATCCATAGTTTCTTTTCTTGCATTGGTGTCACTCCAGAAAGCTGTAACACTCTTGAGTTCAAAAGCTCTGTGTTTGTGCTACAGTTGGGAATCATTAACATCCTAAAAGTTGTAAGGTTTCTTAGAGGCAACACACTTTGATTTTTACTTACCTTTTTCAATTTTCTTTCTTAGTTTCTCCCTGCTGAAATCAGGTCAAATATTTGATTAAGGTAATTTTTTTTTTCTTTTTTCATGAGTTATTACACTACTTAGGAATTTTGTTCTGTTGAGGAATAACATTCCAATATCCTTCCTTGGTGGTGTTTTTTTATTGCCATTTCTTGCCTAGGCTAGGAAAGGAGGAGAATGCATGAAGTGAAAGAAGTTTTTAATTGTGGATTTTTAGAGCTCAACAGATATTGTCTTTTTGTTCGACTTATCCAGCTGAGTGGTTTATTCAGCTATACCACTTGAGAAAATGAAAAGCCCTTTTCCCTATGACCACCTCAAACCAACAGCAACACGAGGATCTTGCCATCCTAGAAACCATTGGTGAAATGGCCTTAAAAGTCTAAAACTAAGTGATAGTTTATCGAGCTTTGTGCCTTTCAATATGGCCATTTTATCCTGGGGGAGTTGTAATTCCAGCCCCTTGCCGTGTCCCTTTCCTTTTAGTGAGCCTTGCCCTCCAGCAGGTAACTCTGCCCTGTGCTTGTTCAGCCTCAGTGAGAGGCTGCAGTGTATCAAGGACCCAGGGGCCAACCAGAGGGAGAAAGGGGACAAAAAGGGAAATGCCACATTCCAGGCAGTGTTCTGCTTAAAACATCTGGGGTTTCCCCCTTGTTGAGTCAGCTGCTGCACCAGGGATTTGGGGTGCACAAAACTCAACAAACAAAAGCAGATTGTTGTAGTGATGAACTACATGAGATTGAGACTTTCCTTGCATTCTTTCAAGAATAATTAATCTTAGAAGAGTCAATTTCCAAAAATATCAGAGAAATTCAATAAACATATTTACTGAAGTAATTTTCAGCCAGCTCATAGAAGAACCTGCGTGCAGTGGAGGAGGATACAAAGACAGCTGCAATGAAACATTTCAAAGTTTCTGTCCTTTAAGCCTCCCATTTGGCAAAAAGTTCCAATAATTTGGGTTTTGATCTTTGTTGAACATGAAAACAGATGTCAAAACATGTTCCTTCACAGCAACATTTGTATTTTTGATCAGCTTTAATGGCTTTTGGAAGTATGAGTTTCTTCCAATAGGGTACATTCTTGTCAAATACAAAAAATAATACCTCCATTAACATCTTCATGACTTTTTTATCTATTTCTCACCCTTTGCAAATATCCTTGTATTTGAATGTTCTCATTGTGACACATTTTCCCATATGATTATTGCCCCTCCCCCCCCCCAGTAGGCTTTGACATTGCAGAATGATTGTGCTGTCACAAATACTGGAATATCCCAACAGACAGGATTAGAAATGGTCAGCAGATTAAAAGTGTTTGCTTGAAGTTTATTCTTTGGTTTGAAGTAGTGGGGGAAAATATTTGCATAAATGAATTTTTAATAGATACCAAAAATAAAAAGCTGCTAAAGAAAATGTAGCTTGTCTGAATTATCATGCAATTTTAATTATGCAAGCATTTATGTTCTTTGTGTATTTTGACTTATGGCCATGTGAGACACATGAGTGAACTGTCACTCATGCAGAATTAATTCTAATTTGTCCATATAGGGGAAAAAACCCTGGGAAAATATGAGAACGCTTTTCATTGGCAGCAAACCCTAGTTGTTAGTCATTTCAGAAAATTATTGTTAGCAGACTATCCAAATTCTGTAAGTCAAAGCCTTCCTTGAAAAGAGGTGTATTAGCACATGACTAAATCCACTACCGGAATGGATTTTATCTACTAAAGAACTGTATCCTTCTGTACTATAACATTTATGTCATTTTTTCTTTCCCTTGAACAAGAGAAAAATATTTTGATTCAGTGTTTGGCAATCCAAGCCAGGTTATTTAAAATAACAGTCACTTGGAATGTACCAAGTGTAATTTTTAGTGTTGTTACTTTTCTACAGTATTGCAAACCAAAATCTTTAGTTTCCCACGAAACACAATACAAAAGCAGTTTGTAAAGAGTCTTTAGACTTTGCGCTTCTTCTCCCAGGTGAGTTGCAAATAAGAAGTTGTCACTGACACGTAGGGCAACAAATGGATAGAGCAAGCATGGATTCTGAGATCTATAATTTTTAATAATCTTTAAACTAGCTACAAAATGTCAATCACTTCACAAACTGACAGGAGACATAAGGAATTTTCATATTACATGCTGTAAATTATATTTATCTCACAGTTTATCTAGAGTTCATTCATTTAGGTTTTTTAATTATTTTTTAATTGTCAGCTACTAAACATCTTAGCGATTTGGTGTGCATAGCTCTAGGTAAGCAACAGAGAACTGTACCGATAACAAACCACATGGGGATAGCGACTAGTAAGAGAGAGCCTTATAAAAATTACATTTCTTTGCACCATTTCATATGGTAGTTGTTTCCTCCAAAAGATAGTCTTCAAAAGCAGCAGACAAACCCAATATATTACACTTATTTCTTTTTGTCTTTGACATATTTTCAGCCAAGCTTTTGTTTGCTGGCAATGGCTAAATGGTGAGTGCCAAATCCCTCTTTTTTTCATAATTAAAAAAAATGATCATGATTAATAACTATATATATATCAACAAGAAAAAAGTGGCACAACTGCAAACTTGCTGGTATAACATAGTCCCAAAAGAGTCCGAATACTGAGCATGCTTTTGTTGTCATTGTTGGTGTGCTACTGCCATGGGAAAATTCTTGTTTAAGTAGGAGTCTAAAAGTCTATTTATTCCTCATGCATAACTGCATAAATCACATCACTTTTTAGTGCAATGCTTGTTATAGTAATATAATTCCACATTGTCTAATCATGAAATCATAACAACAGATAATGGCAATGAAGAACTGAAGACAGCAGGTTTAAGTGCTTAAACATCATGATATCCAAAGACAGGAGCATGGCAGTAGCTCTGTGGAATGTCACAGTTTTACAAGAACAATACTGTATATTTAAAGGTTAACAGCACGTTTAGCATTCCAACAGTGTTGTCATTCAGCAAACATCATTAAAAAAAAAGAAAAATGAGAAGGAAAAAAAAAGGAAAGGAATCCAAAACAGAAACCAGGAAAGGAAAGGAAGAACCCCAAAAAACATCATAGTGAGCTATAGCCATCAAATCAGCACTATGTACAACCTTTGGAAAGAAAGATATCTAGAAAAAAATAATTACAAGTATCATTTTTGGAAAGCTGACAAACTACACAGGACAACATTTACAATGGGGCTGATATGTGCATGTGTGCAAACCTAGTAGATAAATACCATGATAAAAGCATGAAGGTGCTGCCCTGCTGGACAGCATTAAAAGGAAATGCACTTCTCTGCATTTAACCACTGCCCAGCATCTTTGTTGCACGCTGGTTGGCTTCATCAATCCTGGTTTTGTTGGAATCAGCCTGGGGAAACACAGAGGAAAGAAAGGGATGAGTATAGGGAAGAAAGAGAGTATGAGAGAAAATAAGAGTACAGGGAAGAAAGACAGTGCTTTGCGGGTACTTCCATAATTTTGGCTAGGTCACGGAAAAATGAAGCTTGATAATACTGGAGAGCTGCTTTTTGTAGTGGTATTAGGGACCCAAAATTTTCTGGTTTTACTTCATGTAGCCTTTGAGTAGAGCTTTTCTGTTTGTGGTCAGCTGCACTGAACTCCTGTAAATGCTGTGCCAATCTGTAGCTGGTGCTGCCGAGAGCACTGGCGGTACCGATGGTAATGGATGACAGTATGAAAACTGGTGGGGTGCACCTGCATTTTCTGAGGAACAGCTTCAGAGCCCTCTAAGATTCAGTGGACCCAGACTGTGGTCTAATTTAGATCATCAGGTACTAGCCAAAACTAAGATTTTGGTCAGTGTAGAGACTCCCAGAGCAGAGAAGCTGGATCATCTGATGTAGGGAATGCTGGCAAAGGTAAATTTATTTGAAAAAATCAGCCTGGATATCTTTGCTCTGCATGTGAAAGGAAGGGAATAGGTGTGAGGGATGCCAGTACTCCAAAGTTCACCAATGTAGTTGCAAGAGACAGTTGCCTCTTTCATTGGGCAGCAGCATAAACAGGAGTTAAGAAAAGGCAGGGATTCTACTGTGATTTGAAGCAATCAAACTGCAATTTAGTCCAGCATAGACTGAGCCATTAGCTGCACTTTTTTCCCTGGGGTAATACCTGCCATGATTATAAAATGCCATTAATAAAATGGCACCACTTGGGGGGTTGGGGAGTTCTCTCTGAGTGGGAAGACACTTTGACCATGACTTTCTGTAGCTCTGCAGAAGTTACTTTTGGAGACTGAAGACACTGTTTTAGCTGACAAAAACTGGCAAAACTCCACTCAACCCCACGTTGCCATGCCGACTTATTCTAGCAGAGGGACTAGCTAGAAAATGGTTTCAATTTTTAAACCAGACCTGTGGGAAAGGTGAGAATTGTGTTGCTGCTTTAAAAGCATGGGCTCCAATAGCAAACTCTTTCTGTGGTTTGATGGCTGCATTTTGTTAGCTTTGATGATTGTTCCCACATCTCTGGGGTGTATCCAAATTCTACAGATTTATTTTAAATCTCCAAGTTGCAAAGACAGAATGGTGAAGCAACTTTCCCACATGCATTTAAAAATTCTTTAAGAATGTTTATACTGATGTGCAATAAATCTTTCTGAAATATCTTGGGCTTTTCTCTGTAATTGTTTTGGAAAATGCTATGTGTATTTTTAGTGCAGTAGTACATGCCAGCTCCTCAACAAGCGTAAATCAGCAAAATTACTCATTGCAAGCCACACTCCTTTATTTTAGCCGTGAGTTTGACCTTGTCTACCACAGTACACTTTTGTGTGCTTTTGCCAAAAGGCTACCTAAAAAGTTAATGGGTTTGGAAGTAGTTACCTTTGTTATGAAATGCATGAATATTCATTGAACAGTGATTAAACCTCATGTTCCTAATGATGTTTAGACATTAGTATCTGGTGGGTGATGTTGCATTGAAGGCAGTGGGATTCTTTGTGCTGACCTTCCACTTAGGTCAAGACAGAGTGATTTGAGCCCCCGTCTACTTTCCTCACAGCCTTCTATTTATGGTAGATGTTAGAGCCAGGCTCTTCTGGTGATGGTGCCATTTGACCTACTCATCACACTGTAAGTTTGGTTTTTGTCCCTTTCTCTCTGATCTGAGAGATAGCTTCAGATAATAATAAATAAAGCCTTTTATTCATTGCTGTCCTGATTACTGTGGATAGATCAGATTACATCGCTGCATTATGAGGTTGCTCTGGTTTGGGTGCATGCATCCAGTATGACATAAATCCTTTAGGAGCATTTACGATGCATCCCAGGGTACTTGAGGTTAGCTTTGTGATGTACCCCAACTTTTGCAAACTGTGCCAGCCAAGGGTCTTTCTAATGATCATAATCGACCCAAAGCACAGTGCTCCAGCTGGTCAGGAAAACAACCCTGGCAATGCTGTGAGGGGGACAAGGCTCTGTTGTCATATATCGTTGCAGACTGGATGTGTGTGCAACTGGGGTTTCACTGTTATCCAGCTAACCATTATTTCTGTCTTTTATAGAGGGTTTTACTAATACATTGTGTTCCTTTTTCTAGTACCTCATTACTGTGTGTCCTTACTCTGAGAAATTTGGCTTATTTTTCACTAAGACTGAAGACTGTCTTATTTTTGTGCTGCTCTCATGACAACTCCTCTGTGTACGATGCAAATCCATCTTTCACAAATGTGTCACTGTTCCTTAGCCAAGGGCCCTGGGTGATTTCATGAATGCATTAGCTGCCAATGTTATTTTGCCAGTGCTAAACAAAATGCCAAAGTCTGTGAGAAGACCACATAGCTGTGGAAGGCTGGTCCCTCAGCTCACTGCTCTCAGCATGCACTGTTAGAGGTTTGGCCCATGTGTTTTATGTGCACAGAGGGCCTGGTCAGTGTTTTCAAAATCCAGATGTTTGCAAGCCTGAGCTAGTAGGAGAACTTGTTGGGCTTGCTGTATTTTGGGATAGGATCCTGCAGGCATGGGTAGGATGCCACTGATTTCCATCCACAGGGCACATCTCCTGCCACTGTGACATGAGCAGGGGAGGTGGGAACACAATAGTGCACGTCCTCATTGCTTTGAGAAAATAATGTATGTCATAGGCTTCTTATTTAAAGGTACTCATGGTGTAGGCTGTATAAATTCCCTGTCCCTTCTCAAAGTATAGAGACATGTGCTGCTTTCTAGTTCTATGCATATGAATAGCAGCAGTAAATCCTTCACCCAATGTTCCTTGTTTTCCCAGAAATATGAAACGGTGCATAATGGTGTCCCAGTAAGACTGTGCGTTTTCCAGTACAGTCAAACAAATACATGCAGCTTTATAAAGCACGACTTTTGACCAATGCAAAGCCATGTGCTCTATGGTGCTAGGTGGCTGCCTCTCTGTCAGGGATGATCTTCCCACCCTTCAGACAATGTATACTTCACCCAGTTCTCTCTGGAATCTACCTCCAATAAGGAAAGCTCTTGGAGTGAATCCCTCAGTGCAGTATTTTCCTTAATTTTTATTAGTAGGCTCTGATATAGTTAACTGACATGAAAAACATGCATGGGCATCCTGCTTGTTTGAGGAGGCGTGTGTGTGTAAGAAGGCTCAAGAGCACCAGCTCTACCACTTGAGGTCAGAATTAACTCTAAGCACCACATGTAAGTCCTTGGGTTAGATCCTCAGGTTGTGTAAATCTCAACGGAAGTGGAGCATTGTGTTGATTTTACACCAGATGAAGATCTAGCCTCTTATGTCACTTCAGCCTGCCTGTGCCTGGAGCTCTGCCAGTACCAATGCAGATGGCCTGCAGATCTTGGGATCTCAGGATGGCAGTGAGCTCCCAGCCAGGCTTGGAAGGGGCTGCTCTCTGCTTCAGAAATCTGCAGTGCAGGTCTGGCACTGGAATGGTGCTCTCTGCCTTTTCACATGGTGATTTTGCAGAACTAATGCTGAGCTATTGTATTCCACTGGGGCCGTGTGGGGCCCAATTATGTATAAATATACACACACACACACACACACACACACACTCCCTCCCCCAAGAGAGCAGGTAGATCTCTGTCCTAATGTTGTTATAAGCAGCACAACAAAACTGGCTACGCTGTAATCATATGGCAAAGCTTTGCTTAATAAATCCCCATCCTTCTTTGAGGACTGGTCCCCCAAGCAGGTGATCTAATCCTGAGCTGCTCATGGAGTTTCCAAGGAAGAAAAAGCCCAGGAGGATTTTAAACTTTCCAGGAAGTGCCAGGGCAGTCAGATCCAAGCCCCACATAGCTCAGGGCACTTGTCCTTTTTCAGAGCTATTGCAGAAGGAGCCTTGATGTCTGCTAAAGGGTCCCCTTGCAGCTGTGTGGCAAACTCAACAGCAAGGGTTCAACCCAGCCTGCACTGGAGGTGCAGATTCACAGCAGCAAGCTCTGCTCTGGCCCAAGGATTTGGAGGCAGAAGAGAGGAACTACTTCTGTCCCTTGTTCTTTCCAGGCCCATGCTTGGAGAAGGGAAAACAGAGCCCCTTTTGGGGTCCTCACAGAAATGGCAGCTCTTACCTTCTCCATGATCCTGTCAATCTGGCGGTTCTGTGTGTCGATCTCGTTGCCCATGTCCAAGGCCATGTGACGTAAGTTGCCAATGATGCCGCTGACCTGCTCCAGGTTCTCATCCATTTCATTTTCCCGGGCATCATTTGTTACCCTGGGAACAAAACCCCAATTCTTTAAAGCAGAGACAGGACATTCCCCCTGAAACTGTGATTCACCCGAAACCTCCGCTGCATCCTCCATCGCTTGTCACCTGAGGAGCAGGCTGCTGTGCTCAGCTTTGAACAAAAGGGATTAATGAGTAGATAACCTGAAAAATGTTACATGCTTATTTTTTGGATGTTAGGCTCAATTGTCTGGGTTATCAGTGCTCTCTTTATACTGCTTGTGTCTGCTGTTGGTAGAGGTGTTGCTGTCTGAGCTTGCCTCTACCACATGCTGAACCTGTCTGCAGTGATCATCCTTCCCAAAGAATGAAAGTGTGCTCCATTCAGATGTGTGTGTGGTTAGCGTTCATGGGAAGTGCTGGAAGGCAGTGGAATTAAGTGATAGCAGCTCCCCTCCTTGGACTGCAGATAGCTAATGAATACTGTCCAGTCCCTGTGTGCTTGGGATCACAGAGATATTGGGGAAGAGGTGCTTCAGCTGTGAAAATCCTGACCTAAAATCCTATTTAATTAGCTGTATTTCTGGTGAAAGACAGAAGCAGCTTCTCTCAGATTTACTGGCTTTAGTAAAGATCTCTCAATCTTAGCACCATCTTGTGCAGTTGCTTACTTTTTGGAAGGAAAAACTTGTGCTTGAGCCAAGGCCCTGTTCAACTCTCCAGTGACTGAAGAGGCAGGTGGTGACTGATGCTGGGAAAAGCAAGGCCCATGGGTCCCACTCAGAAAATTCCTACTTTGAGCTTCTTATGCAGTTCGTGTTCATGTGGGGGCCCAAAGGGTGCTCCAGGCTATTTGCAGAACAGTCATGGTGCAGCGTAACTTCCTTCACTGCTATTCTATTATCATGCCCCAGCCTTCATTTTGGTGGGGCTGCCATCCAGAAATTTAAAAAAAAAAAGTGAATGGCAGACCCATCAAACTTAAATGGCAAATCCATCCCACGCTCCAGATTGCATGACAGCATTGTTTCTATCACACTGACTTCCCTTTATCACAGCAGCCAAAAAAATAAGTGGATAATAGTTTTTGGAAAGATAATTACTTATTAAACTAGTGTCCTTAATCTTCAGAGATCAAAGCTTTGCCTACTGGTATGCTGATAGCATTGTCAGCTAAATACGTGCCCCATAAGCTCTGTAATCAGTAGGTACTTTGTGCTGGATCCCTGTGTGTCGTGGGAAGTTTGCAGTGGGGTTGCCTTTAATATAGCTGTGTGCATCAAACTGGCTTTGATTTGAATTCCCACTCTGTTCCTCCATAGCTGTGGCTTCCCAGCAGCTGAGGAATGGGGCATCATTCACCATTGGGTGAGGTTTTGAGGATGCACACGAGAAGGGGAGGGGTGCACCTCTAGTTTAAAGTGTTCTTCAAGTTCTGTGCTTGGCTCGGTGCTTTGTCAGAAAGCTTGAGGCTTTTTTGTTGTTGAAAAGAAAGGGAGGGCTGCTGGATGCTTTGGTACATCTTCTGGCAAGGAGGGATAATGGGCACTACATGCCTTGAGACACAATGGAAATAAACTAGTATTTATCTGACACTTCATTTCTGAGGCATTTGACAAGTATCATTAGTGAGACCCATGATAAGGCCCCCAGGACAAGTGTTCACACAGGGAGCTGGAGTGCCGAGGACAGTGCTGGCTGGCCATGGCTGTCAGCACCCTCACAGTGCTGCTGTGAAATAAATAAATAGACTTTATTTCTAGTTTATTATTGCCCACATCTGGGCAGTCTCAAAAAGAAAGGTTTGGGCTTGTGTTTTCAAGCATCTTCTGGTTCTCAGGGCCAAGACCCTTACTTCCAGGATTTCCAGCAAGGTCACCATCCTTTGCACTAGAGCTCAGGTGACCCTCAGGCCAAGGAGAAGTCCGTGGATGCAGTAAACCTTTAGGACGTGTCTGAGTCACCATCATCCTGAATCCAAGCACCACTTGGTGGAAAATCCTGGCTCCATCACATTTCCCAGCACCTCTGAAGGAGTTAATGAGCACCACAGAACTCATGACCATATGGAAGCAATCTAAATATATCAGTGACAAGGAGAACAGAGAGAAAACAGTGGATAAAAAGGCTCACCTGCGGATAAAGCCACCACTGATGGCCATCTGCTCCCGTTCATCTACGACACGTGCAGGCTGGCTGGCTACAACACCATCCTGATTATTGCCCCAGGCCTTTTTGTAAGCATCGCTTGATTTAAGCCTATGTGAAAAAGATGATGAGTAACAAAGCACCAAGTGCACAAGGACAAATGCAAAACTCTTTACCTCTCCAAGCTAAAAGCTGAATCAAGCAAATGAGTTTTCAGAGAGAGGGTCATTGTTTGTATACCGATATATCATAACCCTAAATAAAAGGAGGGGATGGGGTTTTTTTGCTTAGTTTTTACTTTACTGCCACAACAGTGATGGTCAGAGGTTTAGTTTCCAATAGGGTGAATTGCAGTTGTCAGGTCTACAACATTGCACACAGGTTTTTGGATGTTGACTTAGTTTCCAGAATGAAGGAAAATTAAAAAAAAAAAAAAGAAAAAAGAAAAAAAAAGGAAAAAGAAGAGAAGAAATACAGATAAGTAGAAAACATTGTTTCATTTCAGTGACACATATGTTTTGACATCAAACACAGAGGACGTACTGGCAGACAGACATAAAAACAGAACTGCCAAGTATAGTGTGTACATCACATCACAGCAACACACCCTCTTAGAGAAAAACAGATTTGGCTACAATTTAACATTTTACCATGCAGAATATTTGGCTTCTGATGATATTTTTTCAATATGTATGTGGCATAATAGGCATTAAAAGCCACTGACCTTTTCCAAGGTGATTTGGGGATGATTTTATCACAGGGTTCATTAGATTTTTCAAATAATATATCGGTACTTGAAAATAGTAATCATACATCGACAGTTGATGTACAAACCTTTGTCCACAGAGACAAAAAGTAAAATAGGCAGAAGTGAAATGAGTGCAGGAGAAAATAAAAGATACGAGCAATCTAGCATCAGAAAGGGAAATTTTTCTACATTTTTCTTCATGCACCAGCTACAGGCATGAATAAGAAGTAAAGCATTCTCACTAAGCACAGTTGCCCCAATAGTTCATCATACCCTCGATGCATCAGCAGTAACAGCCTTCACAATAAGCAAGACACAGGCAAAAAAGGATCATCACTTCCTTCAGGAGTTTTAAACCACAGGACTTCAAAAATAGCCTAGCAACTTGTTATATTTGTATTTTGTGGCAGTTGCATTAACCTTCAGAGAGCCATTTTTGACTGAGCTGCCGTGGATAGAAAATTAAAATCCAGGCACCCTTAGACTGGCAGATTGACATGTGCAGCCTATTTAAGGCTGCTGTCATTGGGGTCACCAGACAAGACTGAACATTTTAACAGAGGAATGTAAGGATTTGGGGTCCACAGGTGAAAGTTCGTGATTTTGTTTTGGAAATGGGCCTGTTTCCAACAAAACCACTGGGAGCTGCAAATCTCTGTGGTTTCCCTGTTCCTTGGTCAGCTCCAATCAGTCCTATAAACAGCCCTGTGGCTTGGATTTTGGGGGAGGAACTGAACGTGCTTCTGGGAGATTTGGGAAAGGACATGACAAACCCCTCTCTGGTGTCATGTTCTCTCCATGCCTCCTGAAGCAGCCCAGTTTTAAATGAGCCTGAAGATGTGTTGTATGATCCAATATAGAATTAAAATATAGATTAAAAGAGGATCTTTCCTACTCATCTGTTCTGTTGCTTATTTCCTATTAAAGTTTGTGAAGACTTAAAAATATGATGGTTGGCTTGTTTAATTTTAGTTCTCTGAAACTATACATCAGCTTTGGCATTTCTAAAATGCCTGAAAGTAATTCTCTTGCTGCAGATACATTTAGAGGGTTTTGCCTGTTCTTTAGACCTGTGCAACTTTGTCAGTGAGACAGTTTCTGTGTTTGAGGTAAATGATTTTATACACCCAGAATCTGATCTCTTGTTTTCTTGTGGACTTCCAATTAAAGTCAACAGGTGGAGCTTGGATCTGCTCATGGTCAATAGCAGTTGTCCTTTTGAATGCAATCTGGTCAAAGTTCCATGCTGTGGGCATTTTCAGTCTCCTAAGAATGTAGGATCAAACTTTGCATATTTTTACAGCTCAGAGAACTGTACTTTCACTGTATATCAGGGTAGAGTTACATGTGAAGTGGATAATCTTTTTATAAATATATGCCATTAATCTCCCACCAGCCAGAAGAGCTTTAGGGGATCATGGTGATTCTGATGCCCAGCACTGTATGGATTTCTCTCTCTCCCACACTCCACTCCTCAGAACATCATCTTATCTGTACCAGTGGGGTCCTGGCTTAGCGGCTCAGGGAGCAGTCTCTAAAACCATTCTTCATCCATCCTCTGAGCATTGGTTAGCAATGCTGCTCTCTGAAATATGGCTGCAGACTGATAGGGTCAGAATGCCTTAGACAAGGGAAGAGGCCCCTTTACAAATTCATGCCCTCTACATCCCCTGCAGAATCATTCTGTTCTTGCAGCATGACACTGCAGCCGTAGCGATGTGCCAAATGTTTTAGCGCCACGTGCCAGGTGCTAATCCCATCGCTGTCACAAGTCTGGCTGTCAGTTCTGAGCTTTTACAGCTTGTACAGTGTGGGGAGATGTGAAGTTTCTGCTGCATTTGTACCTGCAGCTCTTGTGCACCAGCTCCTCTGGCACAGGACAGCAAGGACTGCAACCTGTCAGAGCTCATGCCCCTTGCAAGAGGGGTGTATGCAGCCCTTTCCATTCCTCCTGCCCCCTCTCCCATCGCACATCAAGGCTATCATAATTCTGGGCAAAATGTTTACCCCAAAAAAGTATTCAGGGCTTGGTACAAAGAAGTAAAAAAACCTAAGGCAGTACCTGCATTGTGTCCCAAGGGAATTAACTTCAAAATAAATGTGACTCATAAGGCAAGTCCTGCTTGCCTTAGTCCTGCTCTTCTGATTTTTGGCAAAATACCCTATGAACTCTATGACAGCTTTCTTTCCTTTTGGTCTTGATAATCAGGGTAGGATCAGGCTTTGGCTGTGAACAACGTTCGCATAGAAAGGGAATTTAATACTACAGCAACACTACTCTCTGCTTTGTTTCCTGCATAATCTCTGGCCAACCATTTAAGAATGTTTCACTGCGACCTAGTTTCATGCCTGCTCACTGCATGCTGGATTTGCCATTCCTCAAGAACTTCGGATTGGTCCCCGACCTCCTACACCCGCATAACCGCACATCACATTTTCATTTGGCATTTAAAACAAGCTTGGCATTACTTGGAGGACGGTTTCGTTCAAGTGTGATGGCATGCAAGCAAATTCAATGCATTTCAACATTTCTGCTTAGTGTACGTGCTACCCAAACGAGAGAAATTTGGCATGTTGAGGTTTTGTCAAATTTTTTGCCTGTGGCAGGATGAAAACCATTTCAAGTTGGGTTCCAATTATGAAACATCACATCTCTTTCAAGATCTCATCAGGGACTATTTCTGCTGAACAACGAAAAAAGCTGTGATTTTCATCCACAATTTTGAACAATGTTTAGTATGACCTCTTCTGCATTTTTTCAGCTCTTTTGTTTATGAAACATGTTTGTGAAAATATGTTTCAAAATTTAGAGTGTCCAGGAATAAGGTAGCCCCAAGTGTTTTTGTTCGCTGGAAAATGGAACCACTCAGTACACTTTGTGTAAAATGTTGAAACTTTTACCATTAAAAGGTGTCAACAGTGAAGCTTTCACTGCAGTATGCCTGATTTTAATGCATCTACAGTAATTCCCAGTCAGTTGTCTATGCTATGAAATGAATGCATTTGAACCAGAATTGTTCTTTCTGCATGCCACATGCTCATCCTGTCCATGTGCCTAGCAAGGATGAGCTTCACAAGGCCTTTGGGATCAGCCTTAAGTGCTCAAAGAGATGAGGCAGGCAGCACCTACTTGTTACATGGACAGACACAAAGACCACAGAATTTTCCTAGGTCCGTCAAATTCTTTTCTGCTTCTTTCATGTCCTTATTGATTTGGTCCATTCCCTCTTCGATGCGTTCCAGTTGTTCTGATTAAACACAAGTATTTTATCCCCACAGAATGAAGCAGATGGAAAAGGACAAAGAAAAAAAAGACAAAAACTTCAGACATTCACTGTGACAAAAAACTGGACACCACATAGCAGAGCCGGTACCCAGTACCTACTTGTTACAAGGACATATGAAAAGGCCACAGCATTTCCCTAAATCTTTTAAATTTTTCTCGGCCTCCTTCATGTCTTGGTTGATATGGTTCATGCCTTCTTCAACACGATCGAGTTGTTCTGGTCAGGACAAAGGGATGACAGTGTGGAATGAATTGTATTTTTGTTTGTTTGATTTTGTCTTCAACAGAACATGAAAAATGACCATGTAGAACTGAGTTAATAATGACATTACAATGCATTAATCTGAGCTGATGCATTGCTGAAAGGATGTATGCTGCATTGGATGCTGAAGATATTTTTTTATTAGTATGGGAAGAGTAAAACAAAGGAGAAATTTATTTGAAATATATTAATATAAACAAGATGTAATGATGTAGAAAGGAAGGGTTATAAAGTTCAAGGTCCAGAAACATAATACAATACATCAACTTACTAAGACACAGTGACATCCAGGAGAAAGAAAGATAGTGTTATTATTTTGCATTTATGTATGTTAATATTTGAGAAAATAAGTCCTTCCATGGAAAACGCTTCCATTACTTACGCTTACAAATGCCTTGGATTTAGGTGGGTTTGGGCAGCACAAGTGCTGTGGTTAGTGAGTGAGAGAGCTGGTAGTTAATGGTAGTGGTAATGGAGCGAGCTGTTAAGGGCTTGTGTCGAGGTACCCTTTCTTCCAGAGGCCGAGGAAACAGACCTGCCACTTCGACTGGTGCTGGATATTGATCTCTAGTCTGAGTGTGGCCTCAGGGCTGGTTTTCTTCCCCGTGTGGGTGCTGCAAATCAGGAGTAACCTCAGTGAGCACAGAACAATCGAAACCACTCCAGGAGCCCAATGCTCTCTGTGAGAGGGTCACCAGCTGTGGCGTTCCTTGTCTCTGGCCCCAAGGGACCTTATGGAAACAGGCACTGGGTGAAGACTCATGTTTTCAGTGGGGTCACTTCTGCTTTGCTCCAGGGCAAGTTAAGAAGCACCAGGCCCAGAAACCAGCCACATATAGACCCTGTCTCTCTGCTGGCCTTAAACAAAATTTGGCACATTTCCACCTAAGCCTGATGGGTTTTCTTAGTGACTTGGTATTCTAAGTGACTTGGTGGCTCAGAATAACTTAATGTGTTAATTTTTTTCACTTTTAAAGCTGGGGAAAATGTCCTAGAGGAACAGAATGCCACGACATAGAAGTGTAGGAACAGGATTCTCCACTGAGGTAAAAAGATATGGATCCAATCGGATCAAGGGTCTTGTGTGGAGTCTGCAGTAGGGGCAGCATTTTATGTGGGATTTACATTTTACACCATTTGGTCCCAAAGGATAGACTCAGATACTACCCAGGATCAGAAAGGTACTTGGAGTGGCATTTCAATTAAAAATTGTAACTGTACCTAATGAGGAAAAGTAAAGCAATCCCAGTAAAACACAAATACATCCCTAGTCCCCACATGGAATAGAAAAACACTGAATTAGACTGTAGAGGAAGGAACTAAGAGCGCTGGTTATAGAAGGAATTTAATGTTATCCCTGATGTTAACTGAGTCCTATCCAGAAAAAAAAAAGAAAGAAGAAAATTTTAGAAGAATCATATGCATATTGACGTCAGTAAAAAGCTCCTCTTAACTTCTTTGAGAACATGAAGATGCCTAATTTCTTACTTGGGTTTTTAATAACAATTGAAGTTTAGCTTTTCAAAGCTTTCTGGGGGATTTAGATGCCCAGTTCCCATTAAAATTAATTTTATTTAATTAATTTGAATGGGAAACAGGAACCTCACCCCTCAGGGGCCTAGAAAATCTTGGGCTAAATTATTCAAGCTGGAATAATTCAAGTATTGAACTTGTGCTCTTTGTTTAATCCTTGCATGACACTGGGCTTTGAGAAGGAGAGGTGCCATGTCGGTATGGTGAGACTCATCAGCCTTTCTGCTCTCAGTTCTCTTTCTCCTCAGCTGGATGGGCCTCTCTCCTGGTACCACGGGAGTTATTGATCCCAAATCCAAGGATATATTTAGAGGATCAGAGTTACCTGGCACTGCCCTCTAAAAGGGGCACACACTGTATAAGCAAAGGATTGGGAAACCAAGAAGGAAAACCGAGAGGGGGACTGCACATGTTCAGCCAGGTAAATTGCTGAGCTGAGAACCAGAAAAGCAAGGTTGGATTGTCTTAATGCACATTGTAACGTAGGCTTCAGCAGAAGCTTTGGTTGGTGTCCGTAGGCACAGATTGTCATTCTCATCAGAAATGTGAGATCAGAATGCCCTTCTCTGGCAGAAGGGGACACCTCTCCCTGTGCTCCTGCTCCTCACTAAGCCCAGGTCCTGCCTGCTTCTCGGCTGGGCAACGCTTGCTCTCGCTCTGGGGAGCAGCTGTGGGAGCGTGAGCTGGCTTTGATGCTGGTTCATGCAGTGTGATGGGATTTGCCGCACTTCTGTCACAGGCTCCCAGCGCCTGCTTCTGAGCACTGCAGAGCGCCTTGTCAGTTAAAAGATGGCTGGACCCACACGTGCATTTTGACACTGAAGGATATGAGAGGTATCTGATCTTTCTTCCGTTGATTTTCCTGCTAGTGCTTCTATAACCTGGTCTGTCCAGTACCAAAAGCCAGGTTCACACTGCATGGGTCGGTCCTAGATCTGGTACCACTGATGGCTTTGAGTGGAAGCAATTCTCCTTGCCCAGGCGCACATTGTCTAAAGCCGTGTATGTAACAGGTCCTTTTGAATTGTCTTTACCTGTTTTCTGTTCTGCCTGAATAAATGAGTGCTTATTGAAGAGTCTATTTGACACAGCTCAAAGACTTCCATTTAAATTACAGCCCTCTCTAGAATCCTGACTCTATTTATCCTGCTTCAGGATTTTTGTTTGATGCCTGGGCTGTTGCTGAATAGGAAAGGGAGCCACAACTCATTTATCTTCCATTAAAGGAAACCTCATCAGTGTAAAAAACCCCATGTCATATTTGTAGCCCAGAAGTCTAGACACCTGGCTGCTGGTCCTAAAACCACTTGCTACTTGTTAATGTGGTAGGCTGGATTGTTAACTGGTATGAATCAGCATAGTTATGCTGGCTTTGTGGAGCAATGCCAATTTATACCTGTCAAAGATCTGGTCCCACAGACAATCAAATAGGTTCATGAGTTTAACCACAATTATTGAGGCATAAATATTATAGTTGAATTAACTTAATGGGGTCACGCTGGATTTGTTTTGGTATAACTGCTATTAAAATGTGGCCCAGAATGAATCACTGCCGGTAGGAAATCAGATGGCTATCGAGAGGTTAATTTAATGTCTGTTTCCATAGATCTTCCCTATCCCAGTGTTCTGTGCTGTATTAAAGGTTTTAGGGAAGACAGTTTGTTGGCATATACTGCCACGAACCTACGCAAATTCACGCCTACAAGAGATAATGTCTTTTGTCTTCCATTTAGAGAGGCCCTTCAAGGTCAGAGTTTGAACATCTTCTGACAGTTTGTTGCAATATTATTTGAATAAACTGCACCTATATGTTTATGTATGATATATGATATATACCTAAGAGAATTGGTGCTGTTTGGAGGCAGAATACACATCTGAAATACGTTTCATTGTGATTTCCTTAATTTCTTTTCCTTCTGGGAAACTCTGCAACCCTTTTTGTATACTGATGTCTGAGAACATCACTCTTCAAGGTAGTGACCATAAATCTTCTTCCAGATCTTACAGCGAACAAATGCCCTATCTTAAGGCACAAACAAGCATAGATTTTTACCTGTATCATTATACTTGTGAATTACTTCTGTAAGGTAACTGAGGGAATATAAGCTAGTCCTGTTAGTTTTATCATAGCATTGTGGCCATTTGCCAGTGGGTCTTTGCCAGGATCTTCCATAACATCCTGGCAATTCCCCATCCTGTGACTGATCTGGGGAAGTGGCTGGGGCAGGGAAGCTGTAGCAAGGGCATCCTTCAGCTGCTCCTGTGGTGTCTTGAGCAAAAACAGCTGCAAAAGCATCTTACAAGGCATTGGTAGCAAGACCAGCACAGAGCAAGTGTGGGGTTGCTTCACCTTTGCATCCCCATCTGTAATTCATAACAAATATTCCTTCAGTGATATCCAGGATCTGGGGCCTGTGCTTGAATGTCAGTTAAATGCCTGTGGAGATCGAAACTTGCTCCTTTGCCTGGAGTATTGTGCAGTGAAGCAATTTCCCCCAAGGGCAATTTTAATTAGAAAAAAAAGGATGAAAACACAAAGGACATCTTAAGAACACATTGCAATCATAATTGCATACAAGAGGGTTTAATTTGAGACTCAGCAGATGAACTATTTCCAATGCTAGGCCGTTATCCCCTTTTCCATAAAGGAGTATCATACTGGAGCATAGACTGTGGGACAGCCTTCTCAGAGATCCTGAGCTCTGACCTAGCTGTGCTCTGAAAGGCACTGCTGGGCACAGGTACCCATGGAAAGAAAGCTGGAGGGGAGAGCTGTGAGCCCACATGTAGCTGTGCTAAAAATAACAGTAGACAAAGGCACAACCTGCTTTGTGTGGGTTCATTTGTCTTTTGTTCCGTGCTACGATTTCAGCATAATTAATACCATCTTCCCTGTGGAAACTGGAGTAGTTGTTAGTCCCCTTTTATTTTGCTAATTAGCCATAACATACAAACCTGCCAAACCCACAACTCCTGCAAAAGCAGTGGAGGTCAGCTCGCATGTGTGCCAGTGCTTTTGTTTGTGGGATTGCCCAGTTATTTCCAAGTTTTATCTCCTTTGTAAGTTTGACTGGGAGTAAGATCTGCTGGGCAGATTAATCTGCTCCCCATGTTCCCTAGCACTGCTGTTTGTGCATTCGTGGTGCAAGGAGAAAATTCCAATTGCACTGACATTTTCTTTGTCTCTTATCAAAGTTGTGGCTATTCCTCTGTCTTGTCTTGGATGAAAAATTACTGTGCTGCTACTCTTGTTATTGGAAAAGTTTCTCCCCTCTACCTCATTTGGAATACAAGAACAAAATTCTTCTGTAATAAACTGAATGAGGACATCATGACACAAAAAATGTCCTTGAAGGTCCAAATCTTTAACCCTGCTACTATGTCCAGGTGATGGGAGTTTCCTATGGATGAATAGAGTTACCAGTCTGGGACCTTTCCTGTGTTAGCACTTCAAGTTTACCTTCATATCTTCACTTTGTACTATTAGTTTCATCAGTTTCTACTGGCTGCTTTTAACCAAAATGCCTCCAAATATTAACATTTTTCTAATTTAGCATGTTTTAAAGAAGCAGAGGAATTCCCATTGACATCCTTTGAGTGATCCCATTTATTTTTTCATGTAAAATACAAGTATTTTAGTGTAAAGAGTTATATACATATTTATATTTAAATCACTAATTAAGGGAGCTTGACTCAAGGCCAGATTAAAAAAATGTAAGCATTATGGATGCACACGTGGTCTGGTAAAGACTTTCTTAGTGATGGAAAAAAAGCCCAACAAGGAAAATCTAAACTCCTGGCTCCTTCCTGTGGGCTCCCCGGGGGAAGAGCTGTGTTCGACTGGTTTGGGTGACAATACCTGCCCCAAAAAATGATAACTCTTAATATTGCAGAGGGGCTACTCAGGTTCCCTTTCTTCAGAGGACACTGGAGGAGATCTCTAGCTTTTATGGGAGTGTCATTCTCTGTGAAACAGGGAGCTCTTGTGAAGCTCCAGATCTCTGTGGGTTATGACAGACTCTGTAACCTGCTGTGCAGCCAGCTGTGCTAAACCTTTGGGCTACAGCAGCTATCCAGGCTGGCTTTGTTGTACAAATACCTGGCATTGTGAAATTACCTTGGCTTACTGCCTTTTATGATCCCAGAGTCTTCTGCTCACTGGTACCAGAAAATCAGTTCTGTGCACTATTTGGGTTGAATTGGCTCAGAAAGCTTTTCCATGTAAGGTCTATTTAACTTCAAAACAAGCAATTTTGTAAGGAAACCTAGAAATAGAGCTTCAAGCAAGTGCAGAGATTAGATCTTCTGCCTGCCACCCACTGGAAAGATCAATGTCATGTTTTCTGTATATTTAACACCTAATAATCTTAAGTGACTTGTGCAGTCAGCTGCAAAGAGATCACATGGCAGTGTTAGCAAATTATTTCCTTAATCTGATAATCTGCTGAGACATGCGTGAGCTGCACACATTGCACTAATTACAGAGGGTTCAAAGTCATCATTAGCGTATTTTGCCCAGTAGTGTAAGTCCTTTATCGCTAAAATGAAATAAAAAAATTAGCAATTATTACACCTACATATGGTTAAAATGGAGAAAACTTAATTAAACATTTAGCATAGTACAAGGTTACAATAATTTCAGGGTTGGTAACATTATTTGGCTGTTTTCCTTGAGAAACCCACACTGTATAGTCATAAGCTAAATTTACTGAACCACTTAAGGCATGACCATAACCAATTTAAAGAGGCTTCAGGACCTTCCAAGTCTTTCCTGCAGGTATTGACTAACTGTATCTGTGACTGTACAACAAGCATTTCAGGTTTCACTCTCAAGAAAGGTTTAATACTGAGCTCCCTGGACTCCAGAGAGGTGGGTGTGTCCAGTCTCAGCTCCTTGGCTCACTCAGATTGTCCTTCCTGTCATGGCTACAGAGTGAATCAGTCAGAAAACTTCTGAATGCAGGGGTTTAACAATAGTAGAATTCCAAAATAATAATTTAAAACCCAACAAAATTCAGGATTAAAATCAAAATAAACCTCCCTAGCAATCTGTAGAAATAGAGCAGTTAAAGAACAGAAACATACATTCCCAGGAACCACTAAAGTTTCTGGTGCTCTGCCTGTGAATTACATTGCAAGATACACCGGGGTATTAACATTCTTTCTTTGACAATATTTGTGATTTATTACAACCATATAATCCACTGCTGAAACAAAACACATTATTTAGACAGGTGCCATATCTGTTTCAACATAAATAATTTCTGGTTTTCTGTATTTGGTGGTAGTTCTTCTACTGCCATTATTTTTTGAAGGCAACAAAATGTTCTCTGTAATATTTTTCTTGTCAAGACAAATCAATGTGACAAAATTTGGTTAAATTTTTTTTCCCTAAATGGGGGGTGTGGGGGAAAAGCAATGAGACATACATAAAAAAAAGCAAGTAGAAGAAAGTATTTTCCATTTAGGTCCTGTTATTACTTTTCATTCATTACAGTGTCAGAGAGGCAGGGGCATTAAAACTGGAAAAGGGCCCGTCAGGTTCTGCAGTCCATTTCCCAAGAATTCCGTACCCTGGCTTATTATCATTGTCCAGGTTTGATGAGTAATACTGCATTACCTCTGCAGAAAACATTTCCTAATAATAATTTTGTGTCCTGCCACATAGTAAATAATAACAAGGGCCTTGGGGGGGCTGGTCTCATAGAGAGTAGCAGAAATTTCTGCTCTTTTGATTTATTGGAGACGCCATTTTCCTGGGGCTATGGGTCTATGGCAAATGAAGACTCATTAGTTTTATTGAGAGGGAGAGAAGGCTACCTTTTCTTTGTAATGTTATGAAAGGCAAAAATGTAATTTCCTGGAATGTATTGAATATATCAGGCTCTGTCTTTGTCATTGTCATCCACAGACAGGTAGTGTAAGTCTGAAGCCTCCTATATGGACAATTGTAATGAGCTGATTGTATAATATCTTTTAATGTTTAAATTCTGTCATTCTCACTGCCTCACTACTGTACAAAAAGTAGCTGAATCTTACACAAACTAAACCCATTTACCTTCTCTTGGGATGCATCTGTTGCATGTCTTTCACTTGTGATTTAAGTGGGAAAATTACTTAGCACCTGCATAAATAATGCTGGATTTTACACTTATAGAGGCAAATCTTCTCATCATGTAACTGGATCTTGACCCAAAGCTTGCTGAAATCAAATGGTGATTTGGTTGAGTTCAGCCTGCAGCTCTCTTTGACATTAATGGGAAGCAGATCAAAAGTACAGACTCTTAGGCAACGTTGTACATTTTTCTCTGTTGGACAACAAAGCTAAAGGCAAAGACGTTTTGGGGTTCTCATGCACAACCACACGTATTTTCTGTCCCTCGTTTCCAGGGTTGCACACAGTCAGAACAGCACTTTGAGAAAGGTTATACTTCCTTACTGAAGCAATCTGAACTTACCTCCTTGCTCATCCAACATAACCAAAGTCCTGATACCAGCATCTTTACTCTACATCCCAATAGTGGTAGCAAGGTAAGGAGAGAGAGAGGGAGAAGAGAGAGAGAGAGAGAGAGAAAGAGAGATCAGTGAGGGAACACTCAGCCCTTGGTATGGGACATAGGAAGACACAAGAAAAACAGTGAAAGGAATGACAAGGGGCTGATGGCACAATCCAAAGGCCTTATGTGGCTGGACACTGTGTGAGGAGCTAGGTACTCTCCACTGTACCATCAGTCCTTCTGGATTCACTGGGATACCGAACTTCTGCAGAAAGCACAAAGCCATGGACCTTGAGATTAAAATAATCGCTTTACACAAGAGTAACTTCTAAAAACAGATGATTCATCTCCAAGTCCAATGAAGCAGGAGAAGGGAGGATGGGGGTGTTGATATTGTAGGTGGATGTGAATCTCACAGGAGAAATTCCCAGGTATGACACAAACATGTTTGGGAAGGCAGCACAGTGGTTTGTGCACAGCTCTTGCTGCTGACAGAAGTCAGAAAGCTTACCTACTTAGGAAATCCAGTTTAAAGCAGGCTAATATTTAATAGGATTAAGCCATATTTTTTGGCTCAGTGATCTAATAGATATGGGTTTGAGCCAAGTTTTAATACAGTCAACAGACACCTTTAGCATTAATGGACTTTGAATTGAGCTTGAAGGTAGGATTTTCAAAACACCTACACACTGAATCTGCCTCTGCTCGCACAGCTTAGTGGGAATCTTACCACTGCCTTTGCTGGATACAGGGTTGGAGCAAAGCTGAGCCATTCACAACTCCCAGCTACCTAAGCCAGTGGTAGGGCACCTTTCACAAGTACAATTTTTATTATGCGTTATCATCACTCTGGGATGTGATCAGGTGTCTCTGGTTCCTGGGTGCTGTGGTACTGAGCTATAGCACACATCAAATTATTTCCTTTTTAATTACAAAGGGGAAACCACCTCCATTCTGCTTGGAGCCGTGATAACATCTGTGAATAATTAATGGCCTGAATGATCTCCTGACTGCTGCATGTCAATAACAGATGAAGTAAGTCCTCTGTGGCCTGACAGCTTGACAGCAGAGCTACCTGGACATGTGCAGCAGTAATTTAGTTGTTGCCATGAACATAAAGCGATCCATGCTCCTGTGAAACAGATAAAGGTGGTGGTGGTGTCAGTTTTGCAGAGGGCAGGGAGATGCCCACGGTTGCACAGCTACATCAGGAACAGAAAACTAAACTCCTGACCAACCCCCTTGCTTTTCAAGCCACCACTCCTGGAGGCAAATCAAGGACCTCATGTTATCATTCCTGCCGCTGCCCTTCTCACTGCTCATCAGTTTTTGTGGGTGCAGTGAAGTGTCTCTGGCTATCAGCTGCCCTGTCCACACTCAGAGGGCACTCCCAGGCTCCCACAGCCCACGCTGGCTCAGCCACAAGCCCAACCTGCCATGCTCAGGGCTGTTTGCCTGGTGCAGCTGGTGCTTCTCTGCTGTGCTTCCAGTGGATCCTGCTTGGCTCTTCTCTGCCTTTCCCTGTGCTCCCATTCTTGTCTGTAATGTCTACATCACTGCAGAAACTGGGAAAAACATCAGATGTGTGCAGGCTGGTTTGCTCTCTCTTTGTAAAAAGTCCCTGTGTGAGTTGCCAGATGGACAGAAAAGGCCTCCTGCCTGCCCCCCGCTCTGCTGCACCCTGCTGCCCTCGGGTCAGCCATCTACCAGGCACACACTGCTGCTCTCTCTCCCTTCAAGTTCACACTGCATTTACTTGAATCCCAGCCAGCTTTGATTTTTGCAGCCTTTAGAAACTTAGGGCCCAAGGGTTATCTTAGGTTTGCCAGTTTAGAATAAAGAAACCACCTTTAATTATCTTATGTTTTCTGTGGGGCACTAAGCACCCTGTGTCTGCTAAGCACCACCTGTACAACAGTTTTTTATTGGATCTTTTTATACTCTTGATACCCAGGGGGGTTTTCCCCCGCTAGATTTGTATGTATTTTAACCAACATGGAAACTCAAGAAGGCTGCTTGGGTCCTGAGTCACCTTGTGTTTCAGTAAATATGGTGCAGTCTGACATGGGACCCTTCCAAATACTGAACTCCAAAACCTTTTGCTGAGTCAAACATAGTTGGGCTGAGAAATATTTACTGCTCTTTAACCCTCTGACCTTTATTTTCCTGCTGTGTTTAACATCTAAGCAAACCACCTTTACAGAGCTAAGATGTCCAGTGACCTGAACAAGACATGTGCTGGGAGATGAACTCAGGAAATAGACCCTATAGTTTATATTTCATATCAAATCCTTACACAGAGTGAAAGAGGTGAAATTTTCTGTTCTTTACCTGATCATCAGTGCCATTTAATTTTATCAGGCAATACTGTATCTCTTACAAACAGCCTGCCACGGCATTAACACAAATGTGAAAATATTAAAGGGTGTGCAATGAATAAACTTGTCTGCATCTGTGGTCTAATCCAAAGCATATTGAAGCTAATAAAGAGGTGGTAACTGAAAAGGATGAGATGTGATTCAGACATCAAGTGACAATCTCCTTCTGTTCCAAATTTCTATTAAGCATTAATTTTCAGCTTTTCCACAAAAAGAATTAAATGTGTAAAGTCAATCAAAAAATAAATCATGTTTGTGCATTTAAAATAGGTCCAGACTTTTCTAAAAGCTCAGTATTTCCATTATGACTGATATTTTAGATTACACAAACCCAAACCTGTCTGTAAGACAGAACTATTCCAAAAATGTGTTCATGATCCAGATGTCTGAGCAGGAGAGAAATACTCAGTGACTGACCCCCGGTGACAACAGACTGAGGCATCTCTGGAAAGTACAAAACCTCAATTAAAGGAATAAAGGGGAAGAAATGTGCCCAACAAGAGTGTTTGGGGGGCAAACACAGACACATTGGCATTTCCTGCACTGGCAGTATCACAGAAACTCCCCTTGGTCTCAGGGGAGCAGGTGCCACTCGAGCTGGCTGCTGGGACAATGTGTAACAGGAGGTGAGGAAAGCTCTGCTGTGAAGTGCCAGTCCAGAAGGACAGGTTTCACAACCTCTGCCCCTGAATCCTTGGTTACAGACTCACATCACCATAGGCCTAGGGACTATGCTTGGCTCTGTCTGGTCCTGAGGGCTCAGGAAGGATTCCCACACACATCCAGTGCTCGCCAATATCAGTGATATCCTGTGTGGGAAGCCATGAATTCATAGAACTAGCAGGATCCATCATGTTATGAAATTGTGTGCTAAATTCCCACCTTGGCCAGGATTAGAGTACTTCTCCCCTCCTGTACAATGGAGGAATCTCTTCAGACCCTCCAGTCCTTGTACAGGCAATCCTGTATTATTTTAGCAAAACAAGGGTTCTCAAAAAAGTGAAATGCTTAGGGTAGGTCAGGCCAGAGAGATGAAAAATGCATCTTTCACAGGACCCTACAGAGTTCATAGAGCACACACCATTTTCATCCAGCTCTTTAATCTGTAGCACTCATCTCTTTTGAGAGCAACTCCTGACTCTCCTTGTCTTCTCATTGCACTTGAGAGGAGAATTTGGACTGCTGGATTTTGCCATGGCACAGCCAACCTCTCACATTCTTGTCCTTTATAAGAAAATGGCACAGCAAGAATTGCTTATGTTGAGGCATTAAACTGGCAGCCCTGGTATTCTGCAGATGGTAAAATATATAACATATAAAATAATTTTGCACATGAGATGACCCTTCAGAGAAGGAGGCCAACACTTCCAACTTAAAAATGTATCACATTAGGTGAAACAGACCCCATATATTTCAGGAAAGTTTATGTCCTTCAATCTTTCATCCAGGCTTTAATGCTTGAATAAAAGCAAATGAACAAGTAGTAGTGGTTTGGGTTCTGCATCATTTATATGAAGCCCATGCCCAGGTTCTCCATTTGGCCCCTGGCAAAGCTGTTAATCAAAGCACCAGAATATGTGATTTTAAACCTCCGGGCTTAATTTAACTCATAGATACTTTAGTTTGTCAGTGCTTCAGTGAAGCTTGTTTAACAGCATTAACATGGGAACCCTTTTGGAGGCTTTAATAGACATTATCCTTAGTCTTCTGTAATAGCTTTTTAAAGCTTTTTGGCTGCTTTTGCTTTGGGTTTTTTGTTTGGTTGGTTGGTTGAGTTTTTTTATGAGAGTTTCACTCAAAGCAAGTCAGCAACAAAACGTTCACTAAAATTTGCCCAGCACTTTGGAGGGGAATTGCATTGCTATATCATTTCTTGTTATTGCTGTTACAAAACTTAATTTCCCAAGATGGAAATAAAAGTGGGAAGACAATTGTAATGACTTCTCAAAGGGCTCATCAGTCCCTCCAGGATCACAGTGTGTTGGGTCCTATCCTACCAAAGGAAGCTACTCAAATTTTGGTTTAGCCTGAGTGAAGATTTTCCTTACACTATAAGGGGATGATGTATCAGAAAGAGAATCCAAATTCTGGAAATCACTTTCCCTGCATTTCAGGAGGTATCCTGAAAAACACATATACACTCTCAGTTATGTGAAGAACACATAAACTTCCACTTCGATGAAGAATTTTGCTTTAATCCAGAATTAGAGAGTTTGTTTTGAATAAATTAATACAGACAATTATGTACCAGGACAGGCTGACATTGCTAGCAGTTCCCACAGACACTAAAGAGAACTGTCAACACCCTAAAGACAAAAATGTGGTCAAAGAAACATTTTTTAGTCATGCGTTGCAATGAATTTGCTCAGCTCCTGCTCCAGGTTCCCTGTCATCCCGTTAACGCTCCAATGTCTCCCTGATTAAAGAGCCACACACTGCTGCTCTGCCTGGTAAAGCACATCCTCAGCCCACATGAATCTGCTCCCCCCTGGCTAACACACACTAAGGGGTCCAATCCTGCATTGCAGGAAGAGAGGCCAGAATTATATATCACATTCCCTCATGCCAGATATGGAGTAACACTGGTTAAAATACTTTTCTGAGGAGAACTGTTCCAATAGTTCAGTACTTCCAGTAGGTTTAATGATATCAAAGGTGAATTTCAAATCAGCTTTGATAAGGTTTGGGCCAAACTCTAAATTATTAGAGCATTTTTTTCTTCTACTTTTTCAGACTAAGGAGCATTTGGCTGTGATAATTAATGTCAGTGTATACTCACAGCTGGTAAATTGGCATTCTGTGTGTTCAGTATCCTGCGTAGGGCAGCACCAGTTATCAAACATTTATAGCTCAGCATTTCACCTTCAATACTTCACTCTCACCTCACATGAGAGAAGATAGTCCTGTCTGGATTTAAATGTACAAAACAGCCCTTTTGTCTGTACATTCCTAAGTGCTTTCTTCTGAGCTTTTACCACTACTGATCTTGTTATTTTTTCCTTGCTGCTTCATAGCTACAAAACATCCTTTTTTCCCTATACTACCACAACTGATTTTCCTTAAAGGTCATGGTGGTGGCACTGGGAGATGGGAGCAAACTCCCAGCTTTTCTCCCTGTGTGTGATATTCTGCATTGTATAATGTTGCCTCAGAGGTAAAAAGCTTGAACATGAAAAGAAGGTCAGCTACAAACTGTATTTAGTCTCACTTCTTCTGCCTCACTTCATTTTTATTTTATCTTTTGGCCCAAACATTGCACAGCATCATCATAAAATACAGGTATTTATAGCACTGAGTAGCTCAAAAGAGCACTGGTCAGTGCAGATTAACTGCACTGCCTGGCATGATGGGCACCATGGAGCAAACTGGGTTTTGGAATCTGCCATTCCAGTACGGAGCTGCCTTGGGGCAAAGCCGTGGCTGCTTTTGTAACACTTCTTGCCTCCCTTGTTGTGCCAGGACTGTAAAAATCAGCTTCTTGCAAAGCTGGCTTATAAAACCAAGAAGCAATAACATTGTTGGTTTTCCTTGCCCATGTTCCCTGGGAACAGCATCGGGGCTTAGTCTCCAAACTCTGAATAGTCTTCTGGGGCAAGCAGGGCATACCCTTTGGGGACATGTCCCCAGGCTGTGACCTGCAATTAGGTCTTACATGGCTACAGGGCTTCCTTGGATGGACAGCACTCTTCTGTCTCCAGGATGGAGTCCAGTCAGTCTGTTTATGCTGTATTTCCCAGTATCAATCCATACAAATGTACATAGTAATAATGCTTAAACATGGAGGCATCCTTTTCCTAAGAAGGAAGAACAGATCTGCTGTATCAAGAGGACAGAGTAAAAAGCATTCTTTCCCTGAGTATTTCTTATCTCTGTCTACTGGACAGGTTCTGCTAAGTGAGGAAGTCTAGTTGGATTTTGGGAGTTTATTAAATCAGAGCAGTGCAAGTTCAATTTCAAATACTCTCACTATTTGTCTTTTCAGTATAAAATCTCTCACTCCCTAAATGCTGTATTTTTTAAAAAAGTACCTAGGAAAAGGTATTGGAATAACCAACCAGCTGTTTAGGCCACAGAAGAATTTTAAAGGTCTCCTGTAGTCACATTAGTGAAAATAATATTCAGCTCATTTTAGAAGAACTCCCTTGACTACTCAGTGCTAGTTTTAGCAGCTTCTCTATTTGGACAGGAAGATATTGTGGCATCTGAATAAACGCCAGGTCCAGAGATGCTGAGCTCTTCCAAAAAGTGCTATAAATTCATTGGTAAATTCAGCAGTCCCAGTTCTCCTCCCACTTTGCCATTTGCTGTGATTTAGTGCTGAAATTCCAGTGGCATTCGCAATATGCTGGTTCAATATGTTAGGAAGACTCAAGCGGTGCATAGGCCGCACAAATACGGCTCAGGAGAGGCAGGGCTGATATTTACTGATGGCTTGGCCCCGAGCAAATCACTTCCCTTTCCTGCGCCTCTCCTTCCCACTCATCATCTGCCTTATCTATTTAGATCCCAGGCATTTTGGGGCAGCAGGCTCTCCTGCCTTGTGTTGTGGGGGTACTCATACGAGGCTGTCTTCCTTGTTGTTTGAATAGATTTCAGCAGGAGCTGCATCCAGCACAGAGTTGACGTCAAGTGGTGGTTAGGAATGGCGTGTCCAGGGAACTGAGCAGCAAAAAGGGACAGATTGCTCGTGAGACAAGAGCGTGTTTCGGCTGCAAGGGGCCCCGATCTAAAGTGTTTGTGGAGGAGAAGCGATACTGACTATGCTCAGTGACCCATCTGTCTGTCTGTACATGGAAATTTAATTTTGTCTCCACTGGACTCCATTGATCTTCACAGTGGTGATTGATTTCAAGGCCATAAAGCCTACGGCTGGAGTTGTGCTTGTTCCTGAACTTGAGACCTGATGTAATTTTCTTCCCATTGTCTCTGCTGGAGACTCCTCTGGTTGTCAGGAGTACTGGCACTGTCAGTGCTGATGACCCTGATTAAAAATGTCACCAGCTCCAGCACCACGGCTTGCATGGTGCCTGAAAATAATATGTCCTGTCAGGCAGCAGCAAAGTTTTCCACCACCTGATGGCTGAACGCTCTAAACTAAACTGAGTTGAGATTTTCCAACTTTTAAACCCCTTTATTGTGGAGAGGGTGAAATACGGCCTGACTGAATTGGTTTTTTCCCTCCAGGCAGGTATTAGCTGTGAGGACCAAGCCAGGGTCCCCTTCCTTAGCACCAGGGAAAATTAGAGAACTCCCAGCTCCAAAGTGGTCAATCTAGGACATCTCGTGAGCCTTGAAATCCTGATAAATATTTCAGAGATACATAAAGAAATAACACTTAAATGCTGTGCTGACCAATGTTCTATAAATAGCTGCAAGTGTTTATGGAGAAAGAATTATTTAAAGCAAACTGGGAAAATGGATCAAGGGCCCTTCTCACCTTCCCCTCTTGCAGTGTTATGCCAAGGACGTGAGAGTGGTGCTGGCACGAGGCTCCCAGAGCTCTGCAGCAAACTCAGCCACTTGTCCCTGACTCCAGGTCACCTTCAGAGGCTGTTTCCTTCATTTATCTCCAGAATCCTATCTCAGTGTATCCTCAGGTATGACCAAACCAGTGCCTTGGCAACCAGGGAACAGTGTCTTGCATGGCCCTAGTGAGGGGTAGGGATGAGCAGGGACAGTGGCACATAAAGCCATGGCCAGGCCCTAGCAATGTGAATTTTAAAAAAGCCACTTCCAGTGTCAGGCTCTCCATCACTTCTGCTCACAATGGAAGTGCAAATGAAATGCAAGTCCTTACCTCTTCAACAAGCTGCAGCATTCGACGTGTGCTCTCAAGGGACTGAAAAAAAAGAGGAAAAAACACTGAGATTTGGCAAGTTACACTTTCCAAAGCTAATGTGCAGGCTCATGCTGACAGGACGTTTTTCCTGCACTCTTTCCCTCCCCTCCAAATCAGGCCATCAGCAGGGCACTGGTGATCTCTCCATCTCCAGCTCTATGGATGGCTAATGCAGCACACCTCGAGGCAGCTGCAGTCTCCAAGGCTTGTGCTCCCCTTGCTCACACGCTGTGGCGGTGCTGCTCGGAACCGCAGGTGTTCCACTTTAAAAATAAAGCCTGTGGTTTTCAGCTATGACTCTTCAGAAACCTAATTGGTGACTTCTAACATTTAATAGGTTTGACAAATCAAAGGAATCCTCAGAAAATATTAAATTGCTGCCTTTTGTTCGGAGGCCAATCAAATTGATGCACAATCTAATACCTAAACCAAACTCACGATCAATAAATTCCCTAATCTGGACTGAACGCAACATTAAATTTTACCCCAGCTCATTTCATTTCCAATTCTGCTTTCAGTGTAAAGCTGATGGAAAAGAGCTCTAGAAATCCTTTGCAGGATCAGCTCCTATTTCTGGCTGTGTGTTTCACACCAAGCCCAGCCCCAAGTTCCCAGTTTAGCTACTGGTCTCACTTCATCAGCAAGCTGGTCAGCACGCCGCTGCATTTCTTCCAACTCATTGCGCATATCCGCGTCTTCCGCCATTTTAGCTGTGGGGGTGTTTGGGGACGCTGCAGATCAGGATTTGCGCTCAGCTGCTTCGTGAGCCTGGGAGACAGCGAAAAGGAAGAGAAACAGTGCTGTTAGGAGCCGTGCTTAAACGTCAGTCCCACAAAAGCGCTTTTATTACATCCTTATCCTCACCCAAAGCCTCATTCGGGATAGTAATTCCTATGTAGCAGAGAGCAAATCCTTCCTTTTTTCTTAACCTTTCAAATGCAATTCATACAGAAGCTGGACACTCAGGAGATGCTATTTGCTGCCAGAAACAATCTTGAAACTCATTCATTCTTCTCTAGAATTGAAAGGCTTAATGTGAAGGAGGTCAAGGTCAAGCCTATGCCCCTCATGTTTCAGCTGCATTGCTTGGAGGGCTGGATGCTCAGCTAAGACATTTGTAATTAAATTAAAGACTATGAAACTTTGCATATTTTTATTGGCTAATGACTCTTCCACCGTGCTATAGCTCAGACTATGAAATAATAGTTACAGCTAGGCTGGGAGAAGTCTACATGGGAGAATCCTTCATTTTGGGGGAAGTGATGGTAGGATCTAACTGGTATTTACAACTTCTCCACAAAGTGGGTCAGATTCTGATCTTCGTTATCCCTCTTGATACAGAAGGACACCCCTGAGCTGGTCCTAACCAGAGGTCAGGATGCAGCCCATTAATCCTTGATATGGTAAGGTTTCTTTTTTGTTACAAATTCAAGCTAGCTCTGATTATTGAGCATGACTTGATTAAGAAAGGCGGGCCCTCCTACCATCTGTCAGGTCTTTATAACAACAACACCGGCTTATTTCTTTGCTTGATTCAGGCATGGCACATTGCAAATTACTGCTCACTGAATGTTAGATTTGCTCATTGCAGGAAAACCTAATTGCAGGTGCAGAGGAGGTGGGGAAGTTGTGGGGGACTGCAAGTAAACAGCCATAAAGCAGATGCCATCGTGCTCAGAAAAAGGACAAAAGCAGCCCCTTTCAGCAAAGCTACTCTAAAGAAGGCAGGATCCCGGGGGCTGTTTTCTGTCCTGTCTTTGTGATATGTGCAGCCTTTATGAAACAAGATAAGTCAGGGCAGAGCTTGGCTCTAAAATTTTAGCAATAACAACTCTGTTAAAATAAAAGTTGCTACATATTAGAGATTAAACCATTCCTCTCTTTGATGGTGCTTTCCATCAGGACATCAGGAGTATGGGCTGAGCAGGTACAGCTGGGTGGCAGTGATATTTCCTGGATCACACCCTGTTTGCGTAGAAAGGTGTAAGGGAGGCAGACAGCTCCTTGCATTTCCTCTGCAGCTTCAGCAACAGATCTGCTGTTTTTCTTATCTGAGAGGGAATATGTGACCTTCATGCCTTCACATTAGCTGTGTCCTCATTCGTGGTTGCTTTTCCTCTTTGAAGCTACAGCAGGAAGAAATCCATCTCGAGGAGTCAGCCCTGCAGCTACTGGCACAATATTCTACTTTCATCACTGTGCACATTGCCACATCCTTGTCAGAGGGAGGCTGGCATTTTGTGATGGGTCACACCATGTGTAGGAGCCCAAATGTCTGCTGGAGAAGGAGGCCACCTGGTCCTGCCAGCTGCGTGGTCACAGCAGTGTGAAAGACCAAGCTTAGGCAACTCATCTGCAACCCCAGCTGATGCAAAGGCAGAGCTTAATTTCATGGCTAATACTCAGGCTCTTGGACACTTCAAGGATGCTCACAAACAGCAGGAAATGAGCTTTACAAAAAAATGGTGCACTTGGATATTTAGGAGGAAAAGATAAACTGGGAACTGGTTTCTTCCAGAAGGGAATGTGAAAGTGTGGGGATACTCTCAAGGCCACCCCAACCTTCCCACCCTGCTGCTGTGCTGGTGGTGCCCTTCGTAGCACACAGCTCCAGGAAAACACTGCTCCTGGCCAGCAAATGGAGCATGCTCAGGTGGGATAAAAAGAAGTTATTTTGGTAAAGAACCATGCTCCAAACTCTGTCTCACTTGGCACAGGCTGGCTCTAGCACTGGTCACTGCTTCACAAATTGTGGTATTTTCCCAGATTGACGCATAACCCAAAGCTGAAATATTCCTGGCATAGCCTCTGTACCAGAACACCAAGATTAAGTCTGTGGACCTAGTTTTCGAGCATCTGGTTAAAATATTCTCCTCTGCTTGGACCCCTTGCTACACTTGTGCTGGCAGAGTAGTAGCACCAAGCATGGGCCAAAATCGGGACAATTTGTTTAGGGCTTTGGGACTGATCGAATTGGTAAATACATATAGATGTTGAGGGGCAGGAAAGTGGTTCTGCGCTGTGTCTGTTGCTATCATCTCACTAGCTGTAAAGTGGGAGGTGATGCATCAGTGAGAGGGTGGGATGCTAACAGGGAATTTGGTTCATTTTCTAAGCATATCCAGTGTGAGCTGAATAATTACAGACCTGTAAATGGAGGTGACATGAGGGCTTCTACTAACTACAGCAACTTATTTATTGACTGTTGGCCAGTCTCTGCAGATAAAAAAAAAGCCTTCACAGAAAATTCCATTCTCAGGTAAATTCCAGCCAGACTTTTGATGTTTTCCTTACAATTTTTTTTTGATCATGAGCCAGTGGTGGTAATGAGTGGCGAAAAAAAAAAAAAGAAACAACATGAAGAGACTTTCAGAGAAGCATGGAATGGTTTAGGTTGGAAGGTTCCTTAAAGATCATCTCATTCCAACCCCCTGCCATGGTCAGGGACACCTTTCACTAGACCAGGTTGCTCAGAGTTCCATCTAACCAGACCTTGAACGCTTCCAGGGATGAGGCATCCACAGCTTCTCTGGACAACCTGTTCTGGTGACTCACCATCCTCACAGTCAAGAATTTCTTCCTAACATTTAATCTAAGCCTACTACCTGTCAGTTTGAAGCCATTGTCCCTTGTCCTGGCACTCCATGCTCTTGTGGGGTTTTTTTTTAGTTACCCTTCTTGGTTTGTTAGAACCATCAGTTGGCATCTTAGTGACAGACGTGTCTTATTTTGCATCAAGCTAAAAAAAGTGTCAGAGCTTGTAACCGGAAAGATGTTGTGCAGCAAGTGATTGAACTTGACAGGTTTATTGAGATTGTTTGGTATTTGTAAAGCACTTAGCATGGATTGAGAAATAGCAAAAAGCATTCTTCCAGACAAGTCATTTTACATCAAGTTTTAGTCATAAACAGAAGTGCCCCACAGCTGTGCTGATTCAACTTTATTTAATAGAAAACCGTGCCCAAGAATCAATAAAGGTTGCTGATTTGCACACAGTGTGATAAACTACATATATTTTGTAGATGGCAAGAAATGAATTTAATTTTTTTTTCAGATTTTGCAATTTGTAACATGGAATAGGACAGATTAGAAATAGGATTTTCCTTGAAAAGTCCTGTTTAGGCTGAAATGCCATTCTAGTGTCATGAATTTCCAACAACAAACCCTGTTATCAATAAAAATCCTGTAGAGAGAAGAATTATGTTTTAAAGGGAATTATTACTCTGAAGTACAAAGTAACAGTTCTCCCTATATGCTGTTTCTTATGAACACCTATAAAAAGCTTTTATTTAAAACTCCTGATGTTTTAAAACATTGAAAATTAACGATTTCAGGAATGGTCGAGGAAAGTTAAACCATGATGAATTTGTTCTTACTGATACTAGACAGACTTTCAAAAGCATAAGGTCTGGCTCAGGCCCACTGAAACCTGCACTTGTTTAAGTAGAATAAAAACAGGTCTAAGATAGTATCGAGGACTTAGGGTAATAAATTCCTTGCAGAATTTATATTTTTGTTATTAGTTGATATTTTGCATTCTGTTCTCATTCAAGTTAATTTGAACCAAGTATCAAAATCCTACAATTGCCTTAGAAATCTCTAATATAACTGGAATAAACTCTCCAAAGTGTACTCTGTACTTTTAACTTAAACTACATTTTATTTTATCTACAGTCCCCGCAGAGATGACAAATCATAAAGCCAAAGTAATATGTTAAGCTCTTTCAATCTAAAAATTTGATTTTTTTTCAAAAAAAAGGTTGCTACAGAAGTTACAGACCCTACATTCACTCAATTTGTGTTGATACTTGTGGAAATTGCCTATACAAATTCAGCCTCAAAATTTCATGTGGACCTTAGTTTTTCCATTTCAAAAAAGGAAATCCTCTGGGTTCACACACAAACATCCACGGTGCTCTTTGAAAAGGAGAAAAAAGCCCAAACACTGCTACAAAATACTATGTACAGCATACTCCAGGCTGTGCTCTGTGTTTCCTACACAGTGCAAGGTACAGCTCCAGGCACTTGGGTCATTTACATCAAATTCTCTGCAGACAGTCTCGTCCCCTATGCCAGTGCTCATACAGAAGCACCACAGACTGAATGTTAGAGAGAAATAGAGAGAGACTGGCTAATGGAAAGGCACTGCCTATTATACTTTGAATTCTGCATCTGCTGTTTCGGTAGTGCCAAGATGCAGTAAAGAATCCCTTAGCAAGAACATTATATAATCCGTATGGAGTAATACTGAAGGCTCAGAGAGACCTACGTCTGTCCCCAGAGGAAGAGAGATACAGTGACTGACCTTTGAAAGCAAATATTTGCTTCACAGTGATATAAACACTTCAATGCAATAAATACAGGAAAATGAAAATGCTGCAATTTACTGGGGTGAAGGCAACACAGCAACAAAATGTTCTTTTTTTAAGCACTCTCCCTGTTATTAAAGGACACATCTACTCTTCCCATAGATATTTGTAGCCAGAAGATGACTGCATTGGCATATTTTACTAAAAAAAGTCAGAGCTGGTCAATCCCACTCCTTGTGCCTCTTTTGTGTAGGATTGAAAGCATTACCACAGTGGTGTGGTGTTCATAGAGCCACAGAAAACCTGGGGAGAGACCGTGAATCAAGTGTCTCAGGATGGATGTTGGGCCATTTAAAGGTGGAATTTGGGTTGCTGCTGTTGTCTGGCTGTTGGTAGAAGAAGAAACACTGTCAAAGGGGGAGATGAAGTGCAGCTACAGATGAACAGATGGGTCATCCTTGCTCCCCAGTGTTGCCCCTCATTTGGCTTCCCATGTGCCATCCAAGGGGTGTTCTATGGGGTCAGGCACAAGACAGCTCTGAGGCTGTGTAGGATCCTCCTGTCACAGGACACATCCTTTATCCTGCTGGGCCTCCTCAACAGCTACCACTTCCCAGTGGGGAGCTCTCTGCAGCTCACCTGTCCAGCACATTGGCCATGTCTTTCACCACCTTCACAAGCCTTCCCTAGAGGGGCTTCAGGCAGCTGTGTTATAGGAAATGCTCTGGCATTAACCCCAAAGCCCAGTCTCGACCAGGAACTGCCTGGTAACACCAGCAGGGAATGAAATTACATGAAAAGTATGAACCTGCTGCAAAGGGATGCTTGGAAACCATTATGTGTGTGTGTTACTGACACCAGCAGGCTCCCCCAGAAGTTGTGTTGAGGATGGAGTGTTGGAAGGCAGATCCCCACAGAAAGCCAGGAATGTCACGTGTGTGCTGCCCACAGTCAGTGTGACAGGCAACAGCTGGTGAGAAATTGAAGGGAGTTGGGAATGTAGTTTTTGTAGGTTGTGGGCTCTCAGCAACAGCCCTCACAAGCTCCAGCTTCTCTGACTTCTGTCATCTCCATCTTCTTTGACACAGAGTTTACCACAATTAATACTGTCTATAACTAAACATGCCCTGCTTTTGCTCTTACTGTATTTTAACTGATCTGAAAGCACTTGGAGAGGAAATTAGATAATTTTCTAATGAAAAATCCTATTTAAACATTTTACACTGTGGCATAAAATATAACAATGAAAAATTAGTCAGAATTTTAATTTAGATTTAATTTCTAAATAGATTTGAAATAAAGTCTTGAGGAAAGTCTGCTGTTCAATTCTCCAGCACATCCTATTGCGTGGATCTAATTTATCCACAAGATTTTCAGCAAAGTTCTCATTTCCAAAGAAACACCTTTTTAACATTTGTGGTAGGGATTAAGCCAAAAAGCTGGAGCTGTGTTTCTGTAGGGTCTGTCAGCCTTAACCCAAGGCAAAGACACCACATCTCTCTCCTGCTGCAGTCCCACAGCATTTTGCTTCAAGCCTTTGGGCCCACTTCCACAGCTCAGGCTGACAGAGTATAGTGATAATAACCAATTTCACTCCAAATTCTTGCTTGATATTCAGTAAAGAGTAATGCCTACTGGTGAGGCACTGAGGTCTTGCAAATCTGAATTCAGGAGAGGCGGGTAATTCCTAGTTTGTTCCTGTCTTCCTGCATCACCTTAGGCAACTCATTTTACTCTCAGGGCTTGCTTGCCTTGCCTGAAGACAGATCTCTGGAGCTGTGTGAGTGCTGCAGGTGTTGGGTTTCCTGCTGCTGGCTCTGTCAGCACCATGCAGGTGTCCTGGATACCCTCTGATGGGACTGCTTCTCTATGTTTAACAACTGAATCTGTCTCCATATCTCCACATCACAGACAAAATCCTTCTCTACCTTCCTATCTTGCCCTTGTTTTGTCCTCCTTAAATTGCAGGTGTTCCAGGGCGTGGACCAGCACCTTGCCTGGGCTCCAGGACACCTGGGACTTTGGGATAAGTGCTGGTGAGCGTGCTGCCATATTGTCACACTGCATTTCTGCCAGCCCAGCCCAGTCCAAGGCAGGTCAGTGCTGTCCTGTCAGCTGGCAGACAACACAGCTGCTCCGTGAGGCTACTCCAACACGCGCCTGCCGCTTCACCAGGCTCCCACACCAAAAAAAATACAAGCACCATACAAGAGACCAGCCATTTTGTAACAATGTCACCTCAGAGTAATAAAAACTTGACTTTCTATCCATTTTACTTTACTGCTAAAAGAAAACAAACCTCTCAATGTGTTATCTCTTCGCAGTCATTTTTGCACCTATGTACCCACACATTTTTCCTTTCTTNTCCCACAGAAACAGAAAAACATCCAAGGCAAAAATATTTGTTCTGTTCATCTGGGAGAGCAACCAGGCAGAGAGGTGCAGGGTGAAGAAAGAAACCTTCTTAGAGGGAGTGGGCACCACATCTACTGGCAGCACAGAGCACAGACCTGGACAGAACAGGCTGCTGTGAATCAAATTCCCTGTTATTGCAGCTCCCTGTCTCATGTAGCATCATTTATAATTTAACAAGCTATGTCCTATGAATCACTAAGCTTATTGTGTTCCCACTAGTTCTGAGTCCACACCCTCACTTCTCCAATACCTGGAAAATGTTTCACTTCTAGCACAAGTTGATTCCCAGCTAGAAAACAGCAGCTTGTTCCTGTTCTGGTGTTGTCCTGTGGCTTAAATATTTTCTCTTCTTCCCTGCTCTCTCCTTCTCTCTCTCTGAGGTACAGAAACAGGACTTGTAACCTTTCCCAGCATTTCTTATGATGTGAAAAATGAGATCTGTTAGTCCTTTCCTGGTAGGCAGACTGTTTGTCATCCTACCAGCTCTTGGTTATGCCAGTTCCATTTGAATTAGTCTTCTCTGGGAAAGGGTGGCTGGCATTTCACAGGGTATTTTAAGTCAGGGTATGGGCTTTGCTGAAAGGTCTTAGTGCTTCCCTGTCCTTCCAGGAGATACCTGCTCCAAAATATCCTACAACCTCTCTTGCCATTGGCATAGCTGGATCTTGATGGCTCAGAACAAGAAATCCAGGTATTAGTAGAGAGGATTAAAGAAAACATCTTGACTTGTGGAAAGCTGTTTGCATTCTGAGGCCAGAATCTTGGAGAAAAACTAAAGGCATCTGCCTAGCTGGAGGATGAGATTTCTGAGAGTGTCATGATTTCCAGTAGAACTCAAACCCTAAATCCATTCAGGTCTTCAAAATATTCTCTAGCCTTCACTGCAGCAACGATGAGCAGTCAGCCTCTCTTCAATTTGATTCCAACCTGGGTTTCTTTACAGTGCTCCTAAGCCACTAAATCAGATTAATGGCCAATTTTAGAAGCTGGTGGTGAAAGTCACGCCCTGCTTCAAGTCAGAGGAAGTGTCACCACTGCCATTAGTGGGGTCAGAATTGCAGGTGGAGCTACACCAGTGACAATGGTTCTGGGAGAGGCCAGCAGTGTGTGGAGGGACAGGTGTGAGTGTGGAAACACCAAACAAAAGTGCTTGGCATCTTAAATACTTTTCTGCCAGATTTTCCTGGGGCTCTAACTTGCTCCCTTCTATTTCTCTGAGATGGAATAGAAATATAAAATGGAAGTATTGCAAAACATTTATTGAGGGATTCAAGACAAGCAAGGAATAAGAAAGCTGCATGGCTAATTTTCCTGGGGCATTCCCACCAGGCTCCATGAGGCCTGCTGCATTTGCTGTTCCTAGGTTTGTAGAAAGAAACTTCCCTCTGCACAGTCTTCTCAAGAGTGCCAGAGCTCCTGGTCCAGCCCCTATTCCATATCCACATCCAAACCTCTTCCAGATTTCTGATTTAGGTTAATCATCACCCCTCAGCATTGCAAACCATAATGAGCCGTGGGTGAAGAGCCTCCTTCTGTGCCTTCACAAACCAAGAGGACCTGCCCCAGTGGCAACAGAGAAAGGGAGCTGAGCTCCTGCAAGAGAGCCTTAAATAGTAGTTGTTCAAAAGACCTTGCTCCACATTGCCTCAACCTTTCCTACGTCTTCTCTGCCTCTGCAATCAGTGCAAAACATCAGAAGAGTTCCACGCTCTTGTATTACTCACAGATCAAATCAATGGCAGCAAATGCAAACCAGTAGAGCTCATCCTCAAATTTCTTATAATGATCCAAGAAGGCAGCCTGACAACTGAGGAAAGACATTTTTAGGCTACATGCATGATGAAAAGGAAACCCACAAATTGAAGAAGGATTTTTTTTAGGCTAAATGGATGATGGAAAGGAAACTCACAAACTGGAGAAAGAATTTTTTTTAGGCTAAATGGATGATGAAAAGGAAACCCACAAACTGCAAAAAGGTATTTTTAGGCTAAATGGATGATAGAAAGGAAACCCACGAGTATTACAGTAAGAAAAGGGAGCACATTTGCGTTGGCCTGTCACAAAGCAGAGCTAATTTCTGCCGCAGTTTTTGTAAATCTGCAAGTCAGGAGAAAATTTTGTGGTAACTTTATTTAATTTGAAAGTGATTTTTAAAAGTTAAATTGAATGTAATAATTAATAACTTCACAGTTAAAACAGATGTGAAGCTCTTAATTTGTATGTTAAAAATTGGTGCTATCCCATCTTCACTAGTCCTGATACTCCTAGGACTGGATGAAAACAAGCTGTGAGTTTAAGTAGCACATTTACAGGCTTAGTGTGGAATGGCTGCTGATTGTGACAGAAGGGAAAAATGTGGAAAAGATTGGCAGTGACACAGTTAACCTCGTCAGCATCAATGTTGTCAAAGCTTTGATTTCAAAGTGATAGACAGGAATAAGGTGTTCCCCTGATGGTTTGTTTGTTACAGGCTGTCAGCACACTCAGCTGGCATTTCACTTCTTTCTGCATGGTTTGCATTTGCAAGATTTCTCTGCAGCCCAGGACTCACACCTGCCCCTGAGCTGTGTAACACCAGTAAGAACCTTCAACAGAAATGAAAAAAAAATCAATTAATGCAGCTCTTGCTAAATATAAACATTTTAATAGGCGAGTAAAATACACTGCGATCGTGAGGGCATCAGGAATGTAAATAGACATTTCCCCTCTTGACATGTATTTGTGGTAAACAGAGCTATTCATTATGTTTATAATACTCATCCTTTCATTTCTGCCTGGTGGTAAAAGCATTTCAAGCAGTGGGCTGATATATTTTTAGCAGAAATCTTCTTTAACTAAGTCGTCAGAGTCAAATCAGCAGCTGACAAAATATAAGCATTATGAAACTGGGCTGATGATGTTATTTGTAGAATTGGATTTTTAAGAGAAGGACGACTTTTTTCAGCTATGAGGGACAGCAAAAATAGATATTTAAGAAATTATCTCATTGTCTTTGAGATTCTTGGTTATCACTGATTATTCATGTTCTGTCTACCTGGCCTTCTCCTCGTTATATCATACAGCATCTGAAGCAGGTAGCAAGAAGGAAGGGAACTTTCCAGCTTGGGCTTTTTTCCTTGTGCATGCAGCCATCTCTGGTGAGGGCACTGTCACGTCAAGATGCAGCACCATCAGTGAAATAGCAAAGGCACAAGAGCTTGCAGGCCTGAGTCAAAGCCCATCACCTCGAGGAACTGCTCTCCAAAATGAGTCTCCTGCACCTCCCCACTACGGCCAGTGGGTTTTCTCTAGGGCAAAGGAGCTTTAAAAATGAACAAGCGAAACAAAAGAAAAAGGCTGACCTTTCTGAGGGTGCTCTGAGTTTCCCCCAAGGGTGTCTTGTGCTTTGCCATGGTCTTGGCTCAGGGCTCTCTTTCTGCCACTTCCTACCTCTGGCTCCTCTCTCCTCTACTTTATGTCGTGGTTTCTGCTAGGAAGTTAAACTGTGGATGCAGGATTTAAAGCTGAAGGAGAGTTCATGAACTTTGAAAAGCTTACTTCCTTTCGAGAAAAAAAGAAATAGCTACAGCCATGTTATAAAAAGAAAGGACCCTATTTAGTTTTTAACTCTCCTCCTTCTCTGTTTGTACACAGGTGACACACAGATAGACGTGTGAGTACATAAAATGCAGCAGGCACAATTTAAGGACACAGTAGAGTATCTTTTTTCAAAGGCAGTTTATGTAACAAAAAGGGCTGGGAACCCAATTTTAAACCACTAAACCTTTTACAAGTTTAGATTTTATTATTTCAAGGCTCTTTTACAGAGTCAGTCACGATAACAAAAATTCCTACTGCTATTAAACAGCTCATCTCCCTGAAGGGAAGCTGGACCCTTGACCAGTCCAGACCCATTCCCAAAACCCTGCAGTGCTGCAAATGCTGTTCAGAGAAGGGAGAAGATCTGGCTTCTTCCTCCACTGGGCACAACTGGAAGATTAAATGGGAAGGTCCTTGGGTCATAACTGGTGGATACTTGTATCAAAACCAATAAATTGGGAACAACCGGGTAAGGTGGATACAGTGGATGCTTACAATGCACTTAGAGTTGTACAAGTCAAATATTGAAAGCATCTGACATTTCTAGGCTAAGTAACAAACTATATTAGCCACAGGAATGCATATTAGCAGCCCACAGGTATGCAAAACTTATTCACCTGTTTTCAAAGGCCACTGCTGCTTTCTGATTCACACCTACAACTAATTCCTGGCTGCTACTTATTTTCCAGGAATCAGTAATACAAATTTGAAGAAGGCTGATTAGAAACCTCTCTTTCTTCAGAAGTCCATTTCAGCCTTCACAGGATGATGAGAAAAACCCCAGCGCACTCCAGGCAAGATTACCCAGATTTGCAGGCAAGGATTTAGCTGTACTAATACAAGAGCACAACTTCTATTCTTTTTTTTTTTCTCCTTTCTTTTTTTATTGACCAATCAATTCAACAGCAGGCTTGATAGTGCCTCAAGGGCATCGCTTTCAACCACGTGATCAGCAGATTAACGGAGAGGCTGCAAAATCCTTTCCGCTCAAACTGTTTTAACAGAGGATCAAAATCTTTCTCTCTGCGTGGGGATTTTTATTTAGCTAGTTCTTTTTATTGAGTTTGCACATGTTTGTGAAGGAATTAAGGCCTGCAAGGGCATGCAAGATGGTCTGGTTTGGCTGCTAAGCTTTTCCTTTCAGTTTGTGTTTGGGAGTAGAAAGTTTTCCGGTTCCTTATGGGAATGTTGTCCCTTCCCCGGGTCCTACATTTGAATCATTAACTCTCATCAACCCACAGATGCTGGCCCTGAAAGGATGGAATTTAAAACACTTTGAAAGAGTCCCTCCCGTTTCTCTGCTGCAGTTCTTTTTCTCACTAAGGAGGATGGATATGTTGAAACAGGCTGTGATACAATCTGCAGGGGAAAGGTTTGGGAAATTCGGGAGCTGGGTAAGTCCTGTGGGGTCACATGAGATTTACAGAGCTCTGCTGAACAGTAAAACAAGAGATTAAATTTGATCATGTAAATAAAATAAACAACAATTAGCTGTTTCTTTGCCGCAGCAGTCTGGCTCCTGGGAAGCAACTGTTTGCACCATGGAGGTACATGGGGGCTCCTGCTGAATTCCTTAATATTGAGTGCCCAGACCCCTGAGCTGTGAAAGTACAACTGCTGCTGGTGGCAAGAGGGTGCATTCAGTGCTGTAGACATGAAGAAAACTGCAAACAAAATACCCTGAAACAGAGCAGAAAACCAGGCTGCCTTATATCCATCTAAGACATAAAAGCACACCTGGAGCTTCAGAGATGGAGGATCAAATGTGAAGGTCCACACATAACATGGCTGAGAGGTTTCTTTGGCTCAAGCAAATATGGAAACAAAACCAACCCCCTCACTCAGCTGCTGGATCATGAACCCCAGCAGTGAGCTGGGACAAAAGCAATTCACATACTAACAACAGAAACAGCAAGAATAAACTCAGCAAAAAAAATTAATAGCTGACATTTGACAGCAATCACAGTCTGGTCACAAACAAGTCACAGAATTCAGCACACAGAGGATTTTCCCAGAACTGTGCCTGGGTATTCCCACAGTTCTGCTGTCAATATCCTACAGCTCCAGATTTCAAGCAGAGTGTGTGCACACAGCTGAGGGCAGAGGGATTTTGCCTCACTGCCTGGCAATGAAAGCTCCAATTCTATTTTCATTTAAATCCCTAAACCTTTTTCTGCCTTTGCTGGGACCCACATGAGGTGACTTTGGGTCTTTAAGACCAGAGGCTTTATAAAAAGCCATGCCAAAATGAAGGAAAAAATTATTCCTTGCAGGGAATGAATAGTGACAGCCAATCTGATTCTTCCAAACATTTAAATGCTGCTTGGTTTGCATCAGAAGAACAGGATTTGCCTTCCAACCTCTCCACCTTCATAAGACTCTCATTTGTTTAGGTGCATCTGCATTCATTCACCTGAGCATAAATCCAGAGAATTTCTGGGTGTAGCTGCTTTTCCAGCCCTCTGTAGGAGAGCACAGCTTGACAGCACTAGGAAATGCTCTACCCCACAAGGTGTTTTTACACTCCTAAGTGGCCAAGCAGCCAGTGTTCAAGGGGACATGTCTCAAGTGCATGCTGCACCCAACGGCTTTGCTGCAGCTGTTCAGGGAACAGTAAATGTGTCTCTCCTCTGAGACCCACCAGTAGAGAGCCATCTTTTCAGGTTTGGGTAGAAGAGCTCTGGTCTTTCAGCATCAGACAAAATCCCTTGATTTTTTCAACTGGTTTTAGTTTTGGAAAGCTTTCCCATCACTTCTACCCCTCCTGCAAATGTATGAGGATTTTTAGAAATTGAAACATTTTGAAGACAAGAACAATACTTGCTAATGAAGTAATTTGTAAGTAAAATAAGTTCCAATCAAGAATATTGACGTGCTTTACTATATGTTTATAAATACTACTCCTGTAAGTAAAGAGAGCAGGATAGGGCATGAACTTCATTTGAATGTAATCCAATTTAAATCTAAAGCAATCATTGTTTACTTGTGTATTTTATGTAATTTAAATTCCTGAAAAACCCGTGGTTCTTCATTCTTGACCTAACAATAAAGTGGGAACAATTCTATGTCTAAAACAGAATTTATTTTCTGCAAGCAACATTGCCCATTTCAGATATTTCAGACTGAACTGCTTTCACCATGCTGACAATATTTTTCAATAAGTGAATAAAGACAGGGAGATGATGCCTTCCTTCTTGAAGCCCCAGTGGCACACACAGCAGAAAATCCATTTGGTGTAAGAGATCTTGGAGTGCAGCTGCTGTCTTCACACTTCTCCCAAGGGTAGATTGGAGGCCACAGATTTAAATGAAGTTACTCTTGTAAGCTTTGAAAATTCATCTAAGGAGCAGATCTCAAGGACATACAGCCTGGACCCATCTGGTGGACTAAAAGCCCCTTGTTCAAGCAAATAAAAAAAACACCCATTGTTGAGGGAAAAGGGGAATATTTATGTCACTTACATCAGTTAATGGCTTAAGAAAGCTTTGTGACTGTACTTCAGCTCCTCTAAGCTCAGAGCACTCTGACTGACAGCCAGACTGTTGTCCAAAAACTTCCCAGGCTTAGCCCAGATGCAACGTGCAATGGGCAAAGTCAGGAAGCACATCTGTGGCCACAGCCCTGGGGCTCGCTGCTCTCCTGCTGAAATACCAGCGCTGTACTGAAAGGGCTGCGCTTCCAGATGACCTTGAGCAGAAGAGAACAGGGCAAGAGGTTTATTTAAGGAGCCCGTGGGGGAACATGTTCTATTTTTAAAGAAAAATAATCCATTTTGTGGGTTTATTACACTTTGGGCCTGGGTGGCTGCCAGAGAGAAAGGAGCGCTCCCCTCCTCAGAGGGATGCTGTGAGCCCTGGTGTTTTCTGCAGCCCCTGCCCATCCTCACTGGGTTTCTCTGCTCCAGCAGCAGTGGGACGCCTTTTCCCCTCTCCCACCGCTCATAACCAAAATCCTCCTTTCCCAGGGTGTCGCCTCCTTGCAACACCCCGTCTCCTGCAAAGCAGAGGGCACTGCAGTGTCTGCGGTGAGCCCTGCTCGAGTGCTCCCTCCGAGGCTGCCGTGAGGATGCTGAGGAGGAGCTTTGCTGCGCTGCCTGTTCAATCCGGCAGCAGCGAGCAGGGAGGGGGTGCTGCAGTGGCCATTCTGCTGGTGGATGCGCTGCAGCCTCTGCCTCGGGGATGTGCCGGCAGCTGCTGCAGCGTGTGCAGCCTCCTGCAGGATCCCAGGCTCTCCCTGGGGTGCCGGGCGAGGAGAGGGGTCAGCCTTGGCAGCCTCGGGACGAGGGAGAAGTGCGGTTTTGGCGAGGCTTCGTGCTCTGCCCTGCGTTTGTGCAAACCCAGGTGAAGGGATGCACCACAACAAGCTGGCAGATTATCTGTTTCTGTCCCTTTTCCCCGCATTCCCCATTCCTCCCCATGAGGCTGCCTTGAATCCAGGTTAAGTAATTCAGGATAGCAGAGTCACAAAAAAGACTAATTAATTCCTCAGGTTTCATTAGACATTAAGGGTAATCACTGTCTGAAACTTCAGACAGGCCCTGGATGAACATGAACCGTCATCAGTGCCCAGCAGACAGCTGCCAGCAGTCTGGGAAGCAAATTTAGCTCCCATCTGAATTTCAGGAACCCCAAAATACAGATCCTGATTTAAAACTTCGTCCTGGCATATGGAAATAACTGTAGCTGTAGCTGAAACTGGCAAATTAATGGAAAATTGATTTTAGATTAATTCTGTATTTAAGGGAAAAAAACGCCAGCTTGTGAGGGAGGGCTCTGAATGCCTCTTTTTCTTCACTGCTGAAAAGCAGTGAAGTGCCTTGGGCTGGGTGAGCTAAACTAGTGCTGAGTTCATTGAGGGAAGGATTTAAAATCTGTCTTTTCTGAGGACTTGCCCTAAGAGCCTGGAACAGGTCACTCTCTTTAATGAACTATGAAAGTTCTTCTTCCCATCAGGCAAAGGTGAGAAAGAAAACTCCTGCACAGATTTTCTCAGGGGCATTAATCTCTCTCGTACTGAATCAATAGAATCTTCCTTATGAACCCAGGGCTAGCAAAGTTTAACTCATAAGGCTGATTTCAAAGTAGCTCATATTGACTAACTTGTCTGATTGCAGATATTTATTCATAATGAAAAATCAATATTTATTCATATTTAAGAATCGTTCTCTGAAAGCAGAGCTTTCCCCTGCTGGTCAATATCAAGTAGAAGAAATTTCTTTGCTACTGAAATGTGGCACTTCCTATTCTACATTCCAAAATGAGTCCACTCAGTCCAGGTACCTGTTTCCATAATAACCTGTGCCATCTTCTTCTGAGGAATGTATTAAATTCCCTGAGATGGAAAACAATAGACCAACCCATGAATCCTGTTAGAAGCTGACGAATGTCAGGAGTTATCATCCACTGGGAAATTCCTCCCAGTAGTTTTATGTGTCTGAGGCAGGTTAGTGAAACTTTTCATGACATAGGGATCCTAGTTCTTTGGCAAGCCTTGCTGCTTCAACCTCCTCTGACTTGAAAAATGAACAAGAATTTAAAAATCTACCCCAAAGCTTAATGAGGCTATTTTATTTCCAGGACATTTCTATAGGCCTTAAGCTAAGCACTAATACAACCTCACAAATAATACAGGCGGCACAAATGCAAGGTTTTATGGCATAGATATGGAAAATGGAATAGAACCCACATATCTTCACCTCGTTGTGTCTCAGTGCAACAATAAAATTCATCTGAAAGCTCGTTCCTAGAATTAATAAACACGTTGAACTGCAGCGCTGGGAGCGTTAGGTCAGGAGCAAATTAATGTCATGGAGGCAGTGAAGCCTGACTGGGTAAGGCATGTGCCACATTTGGGCTGCTGAGGAGGCTCCTTCCTTCCACTGCTGATTAACTCCTGCCCATGGTTAGTGGAGGCAGCAATGTGCCTGTCAGGCCAGTCTGCCTCCTGAAATTGTCAACAGAGCCCTTATGGGTCCCTGCCCCAAAAGTTACCAAATTCAAAAACCCAAAACCAGTGTGCGGTGCTTATCTTCATTTAAGGAGAGAAATGATGAGTTGTTAGGTGCACTCTCCCCTTCCCTTGCCTTCCCACCACTGGGATTTGCTTTGTCCTCTGGATGTGAAGGCCATAACCACTGAGGAGCAGAGGGAGTCACACACTGAAGGTCTGTGGGAAGAGCACCACAGGTTCATGGCATCAGCAACTGCTCACAGAGACCCAGGAATGAGAGTGGACACCTGTCCTCTGCCCCTCAGTGGTCATCCACCCCCAGGGTCAAGGCAGCCCCTAAACATGACCAAATCAAGTTAGACAGAAGGCAATCACAGAATATGAGCCTTCCATGTGCCCCCAAAGTCACCTCCCAGCAGGTGCCTTGGCCATCTTCCCAGGATAACAGGTAGCCTCAGGCCCTTGGTGGCCCCACCCAAGGCCACAAAGGAACGACAGCTCCTATCAGCTTGTTTGCCTTTAAGACTCTCCAAGGCCTACAAGCAGAAGAAGCACAGACCATGGGCAAAGCTGGGAAAGGAGAATTGTGTTCAGCTTTTCCAGCTGTTCTGGAGGGCGATTTTGTAGAGCCTGAAACTTGAGAAGATGCCCAGAGGGATCTCTCACAAGTGTATGCTGTGGTAAAAATACAGAATTCAGTAGGACAGCAGTGTTAAAATATTATTTCTCCAGCCATTTGTTGATTTGAAAGAGATCCTTCTTTCTGACCCATGACACAGCACCTGCCATTCCAAACAATATAAATTTCAAGGCCATGTATTTTGTTCAATGCTATTTCCAGAAGAGACAGGAACCTGCATCACAAGCTGCCAGCCACAGCTTCCATATTATCCCAGACAACTGATGCAACATCTCCAGAAAAAAAAGATTAAAAAAAGATTGGATGTGGCACTCAGTGCCATGCTTTAGTTGAGGTGTTAGGACATGGGTTGGACTCTATGATCTTTGAGGTCTCTTCCAACCCAGTGATTCTGTGAATTCTGTGAAATGGCTGGGCCATGAGAAGCCCAAACTGCTCTTAATCTGCTTCATCTCATCCAAAAATGAGACATAAACATTTCCCACTTCCATTACATTTCTGTCGCCAAAGTTATGAGGCTGGGAAGGCTTTTTTAGCATCTTCAAAGCACAAACAAAAAAACTTTGTCCCCTTCTCTCCCCAGCTCCGATTGTGTGTCAGTATTTCTTGGCTCTGAAGTCTATAATCAGTGTAAGTGTGTTAGGGGGTTTGGGACTAAACAATAGAACAAATGTCATTCATCAGCAGAGACTCTTTGGCAGGAGCTGAACGAGGCTCATGCCAGACAGAGAGACTGACACAAGTAAGCAAAGAAACAGTAAAAAGTTTCCCATTTTGTTGGAAATGTGCAATATACTGATTTTATAAACTAATCAAATAGCAATCAAAATGCTTAGTAAGAAGATTAAAACTCTTCATTTCTTACGTAAATGGAAGCTTTGCGAAAATGAAAAAAAAAGTACGTATTTATTTCTAAAAATTACTGTCATCTTTTTCAAAGCTTGGATAGATATGATTCCTTTTCTTTCCTCCAGCAAATCAAGGATCTGTTTGCACTGCCTGGGGATCTGACTACCTTGTCACACATTCTGCACACACACTTAGTCAGCCAGCTACTAAAATAGAGGCAATAGGTTATGTTACTTCTGGAGGGAAGGACTGTTCTCTCAGGAACTGGAATAGGTACAAAATGCATAACGTTTCTAATCTAAAATACTAAATTTCCCCCCATATTTTGCATTTTCAGCTTTCATATTTTACCATATAATTGAAATGTCCTCATGTGAGAAATACTAATTAGTTTAAGCAGTAATGGAGGCATTTATCCAGAGTGAGGTGGTGGAATTCTGAAACAAATTCATTTCAACAGCATTGATTAAACAGTATTTCCATATTCTTTCCTGGTCTGATTTATTAAACAAACAATTAATCTCTCAGTGACCCATATTTCACAACTAGACCAGGACATCATTCAACACACTACAACACAGTAGATGAACAAACTTTACTGGTAGTTTAGTGAAAAACCTAATTGATCACAAACAATAGTATTTGTGTTTACCAGAACAAATATTTACATTTTTACATAATTGCATAATACATTTTTACAATATTGCCAGTTTTTGCAAAACTGGAAGTATCGGCTTTCACAGTGACAGCAAATATTTGCAGCTCCTTTTGTCAATGTATCTTTTTTATTGAGTACTAAAGAACCTCATTCTTTAACAACAAACTGACTTCCTTAGTTCGTTATTAACCTTCATAAAGTTAATTCTTCACACGGCTTTACAATGTGCTTCCCATGAAAATGGCACTTGTCCTTCACTTTTTTATTGGTTCTAGGCAGAAAACTTCAAGAAAAGTCAGAGATATTTGCAGTAATGGCCAACTAAGCTGTCATCTGACCTAGAAATGGAATTTCTTGAATCACAAGCACAAGTGAGCGGCTTAATTTCCTATGACATCTGCAGTTACATCTGGACCTTTCCCTTTAGTCCATCTGTATCTGGCAGTCCTGCAGTGTGCATCATTTGCCCAAAGAATGCCAGATTGCTGCTGACCCTCACAAGTCCACATGCACTCATCTTCCTGTGAAGAGAGACAGGTCTTGGCAGTTCTGTTAAAAATTTTTAAATAATCACACGTCTCTATCTCCAAGTAATCCACTCCTGTCCTGAGATGGACACTTTTTTTGATCCCCTGCATCTTGTTTGCTGTGTTCCATCTCCCATAGAGTGACCATGAGTTTGTGAAAATGAGGCTGTCACCCAGAACAAAACCTTTTTATACCTCACTGCTTCAAAGCCAGTTTCAAGGCTTTTCCCCATACTCCAACATATGGTAGCACAGAAACGTATTTTCTGAAATTCAGGTCGAATGTTCTTGTTCCAGCATTCCCAGGAACTTGCTTAGAATTTTCCATGTATAATACTGTATTAGCCTTTCTGCAATAATGATTTGTTCCTCTCTGTTACTTGTGGCAAGCCTGAACAGCCTGTCATCTTCCTTTAGGATGACTTTCAACAATGCTAAAGCATCTATGAGGAACATTTTAATCCAGACAAGCTAAATCACTGTCCTAGATATTTTTCTTTGCTCAGTGTGATTCTCTGAGGGCTGCATCTCTTGTGACTGTTGCTGTGACAGTTGCTATTTCTGCCGAGCTGAATGTGATAGCTCAGCTGGGGAAATGGGACCAGCATGCATCCAGCTGCAATTCTGCATTTTAATAGCCTCAAAACAAAGTTATTTCACATGTCTCTGTTAAGATTTCTGTCAAAAATCTTGTGGATAAAGTGACAGGAAAAAATGCTTGCCAAAATAGCATTTTTTTAAATACTTAATTAGGAATATTCAGAGAGAGCAAATTCTGGATTTGAAACACAAGCTTTTCACTGTTCTCACACCTTCCCACATCTGCAGCTCTTGCACACTCAGTAAGGGAGCAGGAAGCTCTTGGGACAACATGGAAGGTATGCAGTACAGGTTGAGCCTCAAACGCGTGCAGTGAGCTGTTTGAGGATCCAGAGATTTTTTTTCTGAAAAAAGACTCATCAAATCATTTCAGATGAAGAGGAAGCCAAGGAAATCAAAATTCGTGGTGAGCATTCCCAGAACACAGAAAATGATGGGGATTTCACTATATAATTAGTTTGCTGCAAATTGCTCTCTGATTTCTCCAAGTGCGTCATACCTTGAGCGTATCTCAGCCACGTGATTACTGAGGTGCTGATGAGCCACTTTTCTCAGCCCTGCCTCTGTGTTGGACTTAAAGAACAGATCCAGCAGAGGTGAGTCAGTTCTGCTCTGCAGTGCTGGAGAGAGGACCTGACCACATTCTGCTGTAGACAGGTGGTGACTCATAGCAAAATAGCTCTTATGCTCAACTGATTCAGGGCTTGATGGAATACAATACATCCCTGCCTTGTACAAACCACAGTGTGTTTGTGTCTGTGTAACTTTCTGCAGAGTCTCAGTCAGAATGAAGTCACTGCTAGCTCTGGGATTCAGGGAGGGGTGGTGCTGTTGGTTTCTGTGTAGTGTAAAAGAGCACAGCTGCAGCCCTGTTTTCTTGGGCATGTAAAGAATGGTGTTCAAGGCTTCCTGAGCCTCTGTTGTGCATTGTGTGCTCCAGTTGCACACTGCCCTTCCAGTGGAAAAGAGGACCAGCTCCACAGCTTGTCCTCTGCGTAACGCAGCTGTGCATTATTGAAGTGAACTCCAGACAGTTTGCTTTGTGAACAAGCTCCTTTGTTACTGTATCCAGAGAGTTAAAAATGGGCTTAATTATGGCCAAACAGATCTCCCTCTTCCACTGAAATGTTTTAAGAAGTGCCTATGTTAAGATCTGCTCTCTTAGTGTAAGAACTGCCATTCTTTCAGTAACAACACCCTTAAACCTGGAGTATTCCTGACAAAGCTCCCTCTTGCTCTGGAAGCCAACCCAGTTAGTGCTGTCCCAGCTCAACAGCCTGTGATGGGTCAGCCCTGATTATGCCAGGTGCCCACCTGATGCCAGCTGCTCACCAAAGCCACAACTCAACAGGACAGGGAAGAGAAAATACAACAAAAGACTTGTGGGTCGAGATAAGGACAAGGAGATAATGCAGCAATTTCTCTCATAGGCAAAACAAACCCAACTTGGGAAAAGTTATTGCATTTATTACCAATCAAGTCAGAGTAGGACAGTGAGAAATAAACCCAAATCTTCGAACACCTTCCCCCCACCCCTCCCTCCTTCCTCAGCTCAACTTTACTCCCGATTCTCTACCTTCTCCCTCCAGCAGGGAATGGGGACTGCGGTCAGTTCATCACACATTGACTCTGCTGCTCCTTCCTCCTCAGGGGGAGAATCCTCACACTCCTCCTGTGCTCCAGCATGGGGGTCCTCCCATGGGAGACAGTCCTCCATTAAATTCTGCAACTGGGTCCTTCCCATGGGCTGCAGTTCTTCCTGAACTACTCCAGCATAGTCCCCCTCCCCAGGGTGCAGTCCTTCAGGAACAGGCTGCTCCAGCATGGGGCCATTCCATGGGGTGTGATCCTTCAGGAACAGGCTGCTCCAGCATGAGTTCCCCACAGGATCACAAGTCCTGCCAGCAAACCTGCTTCAGCGTGGGATCCTCTCTCCCTGGGTCCACAGGTCCTGCCAGAAGCCTGCTCCAGTGTGAGCTTCCCATGAGGTCACAGGTTATAAGGGCATCCCCCTGCTCTGGCATGGTCTCCTCCATGGGCTGCAGGTGGAGTTTTGCTCCCCTGTGGACCTCCATGGGGTGCAGGTGGATCTCTGCTCCCCTGTGGACCTCCATGGGCTCACCACAGTCTGCACCACAGGCTGTGGGGGAATCTCTGTTCCAGCACCTGGAGCACCTCCTCCCACTCTTTCACTGGCCTTGGTGTCTGCAGAGCTGTTCCTCCTACATTTTGTCACTCCTCTCTCTGGCTACAGTTGCTCTTGTGCAGGTTTTTTTCTCCCCTTCTTAAATCTGTTATCCCAGAGGCGCTGCCACCATCACTCACAGGCTCAGCCTTGGCTAGCGGCAGGTCCATCTTGGAGCCAGCTGTTACTGGCTCCACTGAACCCAGGGGAAGTTTCTGACAACTTCTCATAGAACTTGCCCCTCATATCCCCCCCAAAACCTTCCTACACAATCCCAGTGCACAGCCACATTTCCCTGATTGCCCTGGTGAGCTCCCTGTCTCCCGTCTGCCAGCTCAGGAGACCAAGCTCCAGGATACTCCATTGCAGCTTGTCCTGCTGGACAGCTTGTCCCAAGCAAAGCAGTGCAATCCTCACCATGAGATACGATCTCCAAAATGACCGTGACGTTGTTCCCTTCTCCCCCTTGCTCTGGCCCATAAAACCATTCATATGAGCAACTGTGCTTACAAGCACAGGCAGGATGTTCACAAATCCCACCTCACAGTGGGATCTCTTTGCTTCTGATGATCCCCTCTTTATAGTCTACCACTTCCATTCCTCGCATGTCTTCAGCTGTGAGGCAGCAATTTAACCCCCCATCTGGCGCTATTAATTTGCACTGATAACTTCATGTCTCTTCTGAAACAGGCTTCTATTTCCAACACACTTGAAAAGAGGGCCTTTTTTAGGCTTTCTAGCAAAAGGAGAAATGTCTGGGCTCTGCCTTGTGATATCACAAACACTGGTTTGCTTTTATTTTCAGTGTAAGCGCTGCAGAGCAAGTGCACATCTCCAGCACCGCAGTGAGTGGGTAGCAGTTGTTATCCTTTTGCTCTGCTGTTTGTCTCTGAGACACCAACTACAGAGGACACTGCTCACAAATCCTGCCATCCTGCTGTCCCTATGTGCCTATAAAACTGAGATTTGGTGTAAGAGTGCACCTCTGCACCCCTCTGCATTGTGTAATGCAAAGATGGAACAGAAGGTTGTGGCTGCTAAGGGGAGTGAGAATGTTTTATAACCTAACACTTCAGGACACCTTTAAAATTAAAGGATTGATGTTTACTTTTTAAGTCTAGGTAGTTGTTAATGGTGTGCTCGTAGGGAAAGAACAGCAAGAAAGAGAATTAAACAAAAAGCCCATCTTGTCCCTTCTCTTATTTGAGTCTACTGGCCTTTGTCTTTTTTTTTTTTTTTTTTTTTTTTTTTTTTTTTTTTTTTTTTTTTTTGTGTT
>VXBC01003120.1:1160461-1273797 GCA_013399945.1 Ploceus nigricollis | reverse complement strand
GCTTGCGGCAATCCCCTGCCCCCCGGCTGTCACCGGACCCCGGGCTGGCGCCACGAGTGCCGTGCCAGGAGCCGTGCGGATGCCGGCGAGGGGTTGCTGCTGTGCTGCGGCGTCAGGCTGAGCCTCCTGCCTTCTGTTGCAGAGACCTTGGTGAAGCAGCTCTCCTCTTACGAAATCATCACACCTGTCCGAGTGAATGAGTTTGGAGAAGTTTTCCCGCACACGCATCACTTCAGAAGGAGGAAGAGGAGCTTGGAGGCACCGCTGGAGCCCGCTGCTTTCCGAACACATTACCAGCTCAGAGCATACGGGCAGGTCTTCCAGCTCAACCTGAGTGCTGATGCGGGCTTCGTTGCTGCTCAGTACACGGTGGTGCACGTTGGGGCACCGCAGAAGCAGTCGTCCCCTGATTTGCGCCATTGTTTCTATCGCGGGCATGTCAATGCCCAGGAGACGCACATGGCTGTCTTCAGCATCTGTGGTGGTTTGGTAAGCATGTTGGTCACTGCTTCCTGTCTCCATTCATATTCTCCTCCCTGAAAGAAATGTAGTGGGATGCCTTTGCTAGAGAGCTAAGCTGGAAATTCTTGGGCATCATTCCAAGTAGTTGGTCATGAAATGTCTTGGCATCAGCAGTGTGCAATCATGATGATAATTCTCTGGTGGGATATACAAATGCCGCTTTCAAAGGATCTCTTGCTGGCAATTGATATAGTTGGTTGATGTAACTCCTGACACCAAAGCATTATAATGGAGGGAAAAAGCATGGCTTAGAAACACAGTAGGCTACTGTCTTGATAAAATGATGCTGTCAGTTGGCATCAGTTATGTGTTTGTAGCTTAGCACAGATATTGTGGTTGTGAGTGAGGAGTAACGGTAGTTGAGATGGTGAGAGAAGAGCTGGTGTTGATCGGTTTCTTCCTCAGCTTTCAACAATACTGTAAAGTATGTTATATCCTAATAAGTGTGCAGCAGTGCTGTCTACACATATTTCTGTTAAAAGGGAATAGGAAATTTCCTAACTTCAGTGGAAGTATGTCTGTAAAATGCTTCTTAAGAATTGAATTGAGTAGACAAATCAAAACTTCAATGATACACATTCTGTACTTATCCCTTGATAGCATTTATTATGTCTTCCAAAGTGATAATGGAGAAATAGTATCGCACAACTCTCTTTGAAAACAGTTGTACTGTGTTGCTAAATTTTATAGTTTTGTGCCTAGAAACATGAAGACTAGTACCTTGTGCCTTACCACATCACTACTTATTGAAATGCCAAGGACAAGTTGTGTGACAGGCACACTGTAGAAATACAGCATTGTAAATATTACTGTGAATTTAAGTTGGGGTTGTTCCATTTTTTTGCAGTCACTCAGGAAACTAAAGGTGCAAGACTTATTTTTGGGACCTCAAGAAAATCCAACTTCATTTACTAGGCTCTTTCTAGTAGCCTACACAAAATAGAATGCAATTGGTTGGATGTATTTAGGACTGTTTAATGTGTATTAAAAGAAAGTGATACACAGGATAGAAGAGAGAACCAGAAATAACTGCCATTTGAAAGACACACCTCTTTCTTGTGCTTGGATATTTAGATATATACCATCTTGTCTTTGGGTTGAGGTGTGTGGACTTTGGATAGTCCTTGGAAATTAGTGGAGAAACAAGCATTTGAAAACAGTAATTCTGTATTCATCCTAAGTTTTATCTATATATCTTGCTTTACAAATAACTGTCATTGGTTCTTGACTACGTTATTCAAAACTATACCAAATATCTTAATATGTTTACTAAGAGAGGGAGTAGTATGTTTACTAAGAGAGGGGAAGATGAGGTATCACAAATATGGTTGGTTTTGGTTTATTTCTTCCATGTTTCATGTTTTAATAAATGCTCAAATGTCATTGAGAATAGTGGCATATTTTATACAGAATAAATATGAGAAGTTCTAAGAATTTCTACTTTCATAACCTTTGCTACCTGTTTGAATTCTATTCTTGTAAACTGTTCCTTTGCATTACTTGAAGGGACCACATACATTGAAAATAACTTTTCATCAAAACATGTACTTATTGCTGCTAAAAGTTGTCTCAAATACCTTATTTATCAGTTCTCAAGTTCTTCGTCACAGGACCATCTTCTTGCCTGCAACAAGCTGAATGTCTCACTTCTTATTTCTCTCCCCCCTCCTCCTTACTGATGCATTACTGTATCGTCATGTATGTGTGTGCTCAGAAATCCCTGAGTGCCTTTAAATTAGGCCTTTGCCTCTTCTAGATGAGCCTTGTCAACTTGTCACTGCAGTTTCCAGCTGTACTTATTGTCCTCAGTCATTGCCTGGCTCACAGAGTGCCTGGTCTGAGCCACCAGCAAAGACCTTCCTGTCTCACTGCTCTCAAGACTTTCTCTCACCTCTCATTTCATTTTCTGCCCAGGCAGATAGAGCCTTGGAAGGTATGTAGCATAGCCAGTGTTGCGTCTGCTTTCCCCTCAGTGGTGGTGGTTTTCAGAAGAGGAAGCAGAGCCTCCGTGGATGCTGTTGCACTTCTGTGGGATATGCCTGTAGTTTTCCAGGGGGGGATTGTGTGGTGGTCACAACCAGCTGATTGCCTGTAACTGCACAGTGTCCTCCAACCTGCCTCAGAACCTTCAGGCTAATGTTCTTCCTCATCCTCATGGATTCAAAGCAAATGTTTTCTGCCTTGTGGGACTGCCAAAGGAGAAATCTTTTTTGGAGTTTGGAGAAGAACGAGTGTGAAAACAGAGAACTACAGACTAGGTGGAATTGTCCTGTGAGATCTTGTCCTCCCTGAATGCATTCCCTAGTCCTAGATGGGACTACCCTCAAAAATGAGTAAAAAGATGTTTTTATCCTCAAAGCTTTTAAAATTTCATGGGTTTTTGCATTCAACAAATGTACCTGAAAAAATACATTACTCAGTTATTGCTCTTTTAATGAACAGTGCCAAGCTTCATGAGTGCATCCAAACATTTCAAGTCCGACTGCTGCTGAGGTAAGGTACTATTTATTGGGAGCAAGAGGGTAGAAACCAGACTAGTGACTTCGTAGCCTTGCATTATATTTATTTTAGGTAAAATCCTTTCTCTTTGTAGGATCGCTGAACTTGAGCTTAGTGTATGGACGTTAAGATACTGCTTTGAACTATCTTCCAGCTTTGCATATATAAGAGAATTGCTTGTGCAATGACCAATGCTGTAAAAGCTAGGGAGGAAAAAATGGCTTGTACTTAGTTATAAAGGTACAGGAAGTGTAACAATGGAATTTTAAAAATTGCTCTGGATATGTGCCTGAGTCATGTGACGTGAAACTGGGTACTTATGTTCACTTTATCCTTTAGGCATCTATCCCCAAGGTCTGACTGCATTCATTCACAGCTTCATTCCTCCTCAAGTTCCTTCTTTTCTTTTTTTTGCATTCTCAGGTTGAGTGCATTGTCTCCCTCCACTCTGCTTTGCCTTTTCACCCTCTTTAAGCCTTTTCCTGTATGTGCTAAGAGCACCTACAACCCAGAGTATCCATGAAGCATTGCTTAATGGCTCCTGACACCCTGTATGCGGTTTTGTTGTGTTACATTTCCAACCATGCCCTGGGTTCAGGGGTGCAAATGGCACAGGGAGGTTAGAAGGTCAGCAGGGAGTCTGTAGTAATTGCAGGGAAAGAGTGTATAATTAGGGAACTTTGGGATCCATCAAAGGCAGAAGGTCATTTGGAGTGATGGCCTGGGTGCCTAGCTGAACATCTGATCACATACAGGCATATTTCTTGCATCTTTAGAGTAATTTTTGAGATTTCATGCTTTATTTCACTTTATCTTCTTAAGTTCCACATTTTTTGCCTTCACTGCATTAGTCAGTTACAGCTTCCTACAAACATAGGGAACGGGATCTGCTGAGGATGTCCCTGGATGCATGTAGACTAAAGATACCTTTTAAATGTTATGCAGATAGCAAAATCAAAGAGGTAAAATCCCACATAGTTAAACTTCATTTAACTTTTGAGAACATGTGACTTATGAGCTTAATGACAAATACAAGCTAATACCAGTGAATGAAGTGTCTTATAAATGATGATAGCTCTCTTATTTTAACTAGAATGCACCTTCAGTTCCTAGAAGGACCCATCTAAAGAAAGAAGGTTTTTTTGATTGTTTTTTTTTTGTCATCATCCTGAATGAATGCTACAGAAACAGTTTGTTTAGTCTATTGAGAAGCCTTGTATTTTTTTCTCAGGGGTTAGGAGAGTGTTGGCTGATGCTGAGAACAGTTAAAATCAGTGTTTGTGAGCTAGAAGAATGCTTAAGTGCCAAAGGTGTTTTATGTGACTACTGTGAGAGATGAAAAGGTAAGAAAGAAGGAAAAAAACACATTCTTTTGGGTGTCTGGTCTCTCATGTGTAGAGCAGTTTCACATGCTCACTGACTGGCAGAAGTTAGGAGTAGAAAAGTACACATGAATCTCTTCTTTCATGGATTTGCCTGCAGTCCAGGAAGGCAGGACCACTTTGTTCTAATGTAGCTTTGGAGTGTGACAAGTTTCTTCTTTAGCAGCTCAAAGGAGCCCTTTGGTAATGCTCCCTTACTGCACATCAGACTTTTGTCTAGAGAATGGCAGGAGTATGAACTGAAGTGTGGATCTTCGCAATCCTCAGTACAGGAGGTTGTGTTTATTTTTTATTAATACGGGTCAGTGAATCACCTTTCTCAGAGGTTTTGAAAACAGCTCTGTCTGCTGCTATGAATGGGTAAAGTGGCTCCTTTTAAGAAAAAGTAAGCAGTCCTGGAATTTGTCTTAAGAAACTGTGATTTTTAATCGTTTGGTTAAAAACCCCAACAATCTAAAGCCCAAAAACTTGCTAGAAGCTACTACTAGAATAGCCAGCATCTAGTTTCTTGTGGAGATCTAGTGCAGGTAACAAACTCCAGATACTTGCTCCCTGGTTTTGTGCTCCTTTGTACTAACAACCTCAGTGAGTGAAACTACATTGTATTTTCCAAGAAACTTTAACACTTGAACTGGAAAATATGCTTACCTTGATGTAATTTAATGCTTTAACTTCTAAGCTGTCACTTCAAAAAAGTTACTTTCTGAATCTGGAAGGCAGGGTAGTTTCAGTATTCGGGTTACATTTATAAAGCTATGAACATCCATAAGACACATACTGGATTTTATAGTTTTTTTATCTTAATATCCTGATTCCATCATAAGCTAGGAAAACAATCCTATTAAAATGTCAACTCAAGGCAATTGCTTCTTGCTTGAGCAAACAAAGTCTTACTGCTACTGGCTGGGTGATCTGAAGACTTCCACTTTGTAGTTCTGGTTTCTTGTGTCATACACATATATAAGGTGAGACTCCGGCTCTGGATCTGCAAAACAGGAAGAGTTTCAGTGCTTCCATTATAACCCTCAGCATTTGCTCTATCTCTGATCAGCACAAAGTGGTTTTAAGTAAAAGGTTTTACTTCGCAAGTTTAAGATAAAATGTTCTTTCTTTTTGGCTTGTTACAAAAAATAAGACAATTTAGGTCCCCTCTACAGCTGTTTTAAAAACTGTGAATCTTCTTCAGTATGTCTTCCTTAGGCTCTTTGCATCTCAACTTTTCCTGGCAGTATTTCCACAGATGCTATACCTTCACACATAGGCCAACACAGATCAGCAAATACAGGTAGTAATTGCAGTTGTAAGCTGAGAAGATACGCGGAGTTGCAGATTGTGCAGCTGAAGGACTATCACAGAAAATGTTTTCTCAAAAGCAGTAGGACCTGAGTATGTGTCTACATGTTCACCAGCAAAATTCTGCAGGAATTGTCCTTTCAACAGACTGGATGTGCCTGTGTAACGTTTTATGTCAAGGGTGCTCAGCCATCACTGGCCTGCCTTCTGCCCATGTCCTGTGTCAAGTGGCCTTTCCTTGGTGACTACTTGGGCACATTCTTTGCCCATATGTTTGCCAAATAAATTGTTTTGATGGCTGCAGCTTGTTCTCAACTGCTGCTTTTACTGTTTGGGTCTATGGGACACAAGTGAATTTGCTGGTATGCTCTGGGCAGCCAAAGGAACTTTGATTTACTTTTATCTTTGTATATATATACACACACATGTTCATTAAACTTCGAGGAAGTACACAGAAGTTTCTGTGTCAGGGAAGGGCAGAGTACACAACATATGGCCCTTTCCTGTCACTAAGCTAAATTACTGGTGTGCAAATAGGTGGGGGGGAGGGGTTGTGTGTGGATTTTCTTTTTTTGTCTGAACTTAATGCTTCCAGTCCCAGGTGGCAGCCAACAGTTAAGCTGTCATGGATCTCAGGAAACTTTTTACTCTTGGGGAATAGATAGGCTTGTGGGATAGATACACATGAGATAGTGTATCTGCAATAGTCTCAATTCTCATTTTGTTTCAGACATACCCTCATGTAGAAAATGGCAAGATTAAGATAGCAAAGCTGGACACTGAGAACAGTTAATACCTTCTGGGAATGCACATATTTACAGAAGTACTCAAGGTAGCTTACTGTGTGGCTGACTAAGGTGAAAATCTAACCACAGCTTGTGTGCTCTTGAGTGATAACTGCCTGTGATCGTGCTTATGAGTTCAAAAGGACTGTATGGAGCTATTCATCTCCCAGTGACAGAAAAAGGTGGTTCTGCATCCACTTAAAAACATCAAAACTAGGAAGTGCTCTCTAAACAGAGATAAGTTGCAAATGTAAATTTGCTTGACATGTTCTGAGACAGGCAAGATGATACGAAGGCGTTTCCTCCAAGATAAAGTGTATGGATCCACTAGGTCTCTGTTCTGTCAGAATACTTAGCTTGATGATAGTTTAGGCATTAAAACTAAATCCCCTAAAACTCAAAAATAAAAGCCAACAACCCATTCCCTCCCAAAGTAACACCCAAACAAACAAGAAAATCCCATAATGTATTTATACATTTTGTTTTGCCAATTTCAACAGGTGTTGCAAGATAACTGCTTTTCTGTAATGGAATCTCCATGTATATATCTATTAAAAAAAGTTGTTATGCATATTTTTAGTTGGCTTGTCTAGCTTGTTTACTGTGAATTGTATATAAAGATATAAATAAATAAATAAATGACCCCTCTCTTTTGTTTTCACTCCAATGAATCTCATTAATTTTTAATTTCTGTGAACCAGTGCTCTTTCCAGGTGGCTTTGAGGTTGTTTTTTTAACATTCTAACAAGTTGTCTGCTATTTAGCCCCTCTGTTTTTGCTACAAATTTTATTTAGAAACTCCTGGTTTTCATATGGTTATTGGTAAGGTATGGTCTAAACATACAAATAGGTAAAACCCCTTTAAGCATTTACGTGGAACTTAAGTTTCAATCTGGAATTAAGAAATTTTATCTAACCAAAGGTGTCTTTGCAGACCAGGACACTCCCAACCATAGGTGAATGCCCCATCAATTCTTTTAATGGTGTGATTATAGTCAGCTCAAGCAATCTTAACATCACAGAATTTGTAAGATGTAGTTAGATGCCTATAACAAACTTTTAACATTTTATTCTCTAAGAACTTAAAACGTAATGTTGCTTTCAATCACTTCTAAAGATGTATTCTACCAGAAAACATTTGTTGCTTCCCTGATGAGGGAAGAAATATAAAATTTATTATTTTATTACTATTTTCTTATTTCAATTATATTAGCTCTGATCTTAATACATTAGCTTGAACTGCTATCTCTTATTGTGTTTCTAGCTGAATTATCTTCTAGCAGAAATACTTTTTCCAGATGTTGACAGTGTACTATGATCACTGTAATACTTTTTTCTTTAATTAAGCAGTGCTTCTTAAGTCTTTCATCATAAAATATTGTAACAGTGAAGCAGGAAGAAAAAGGGGGAGGGATTCTTACATGATTCAAGAGCTTTGAATAAACAAAAGGGGAGGGATAGTAGAGGGGAAGAGAATAATATAAAAGGAAGTAATTTTGTAAATTACTTTGACGGTTAAAGTGCTCTTGCTATAAACTGCTTATAGGTTTTTAAGTGAGTTAAGAAGCCATACTTTAAGGGCATGAGAAGTACTTGAGCACAGGAGTGGAGCTTACCTGGGGCAGACTCTGCCAGTTTAGAGTCAAGTTTTCCAGAGCTTCAATTGTTCTTTTAGACGTTTTATGAAACCGTTCCAATTGTGCTATTGGACATACTAATTCCTCATTTCTGAAATCTGCTGTATATCCCTTATGTTTTCCATGTGTTCTGCAAACTTTATAGACAAAGATGTAATTTGTATATGGGCATGGTACATTCTTTAACCATAATTTTGCAATATTTACTTCCATAACTCTTGCAATAGAGTTAATATTGGTTAAGACTATACAATTTTAAGCCACTTTAAACCGCTAAGTCATACCATATAGTGAGTAGCTGTGTTGATCCCCTGAACCTTGATTTAATCTAAAGTGTCTAGATCATCCATAATACTTTAAATCCAAAAAATAAATTATCATTTTCATGTGGGCTTTCTCATAAATTTTCTCAAATCTATGCATATGCATAGTTCTGGGTAGCACTCCTTCTTTATGATGACCACTTATTTATGATGTGCAAGAGACTGTTTTCAGTTTTGTACTCTACTTCTACTGAAGAGATCTTTTAAATGTACTTTTATCTCTTTATCTGAAGAACAGAAATAGAATGTTTCAGGCAGCTTTCTTGTTAGATGATTCGGGAGGCATCTGTAGATGATAAATAAATCCAGTTCATTTCTGATTTAATTTCCTATAAATGCTTGGGCTCCTGTTTCAGCAACCTATCTCTGTACATCTAAGTGACTTTATTTCATTTTACCAAAAGAATTCTTCATTTGGATCTCACAGCTCTTCTCCTGGTGTGTCCAAGATGCAGCAATAGCTCCATTTGTATCAGCAGAATCTGTCACCACGTGAAGTATCACTTTCCTGACTGGAGGACTGTAAACAGACAGTGTAACTGGTGACTGAATTTTTGTAGGTGCATGTGTTAGGAAAATGAGGAGTGAACCATGTATTTTCATGGCAGATTTAGAGGATTGGAATGGGTGGCTATAAGTTCAATGTCTTCTTTGGTTTTGAATGACAAATATCAAATACCTTTCTTAAAATAGAACACTGCTTGATCTCTTAATTTTTGCTCTTTATCACATGCAACATAGTGCGTTCAGTTGAGATAGATGTGCAAAAATTTGTCATAGACTACTGGTAGGAGGCCTTCATAACTACTCAGTGGTAGTAATTGCTTCTTTACCCATACATTGTTGAAGAGGAGAGAATTCATTGTAGAAAGAATGAAAGCTTTTAGCATTATAGATTTTTGCTCAGCTATTTTTTCCATATCTAAACAGGCCATTGATCCTGGGATACTGTGTGAGTATCAGTGGGTCAAAGAGTGAGCAAAAGGAAGCTTAACAGCTTGACTCCATTTTTCTAAAATGGTTGTCGTAAGTATCTGTAAAGGTGGACTTTCTAGCCTTAAGGACACAATTGTACTGTCCTGTGTTAATCTTTTGATGTGAAAAAAAAAAAAGCTAAGAATAATTTTGAGGCCAGGAATCATAAGGGAGGATTCTGCCCATCCAGCTGTCTGTCCTAACTTTTTGGCGTGTAAATTTGTGGTCTGTTATTGTGAAGCTTTGAAGTGAGGAGACTCGGTTCAAAAATATTTATCTTAGTGTTTGTGAGTTTTTACTTTTTTGGGTTTTTTTTGGTTTTTTTTAAGAATGAAATTGTAGAAAAAGAATATATCCGTGTTCTTGCAGTTAATCTTTTCCAGTGGAAGTCTGATATTCTGGAAGTTTAGTTTTAGTCTCTCCTTGTTAGTTCTGGTGTATTGTTCTTATAATCTGTGTGTTGTAACTGAAACCATTCCTTGTCTGTTTGTTGGAAAAGCTCTTGAAGAAACAAACCCTGATTATCTGCTCCACCTGTTTGAAAGAATAGGAGAGAAGTAAAATTTATGTGGGAAATAAAGCAGGAACAATCAAGTTCATGCTTAAATCTGGAAGAACATACTTTAAATATCTATTATGTAGAAATATGGGTTTTGGTGTATTAGGAGAAAAGAATTAATTAGCATGTGAGTGTTGACAAATAGTATAGGGTCAGATTTATGACATTTTGTTAACTGGGACTTTAACAGTATATGTAATAAAACATGAATCTTAACAAGAATTGATGCTTTGTCCCTGAGTGACAGGCTCTTGTCTGTCCCTGTCATTTACCCAAAAGGTTGTACCTTAAGACTAACTGACAAGCTGTGGCATGTCTGTTTTCCTGAAGCCCTTTCCAGGCTGTTCTTGGTACGCTCGATCTGCTGTCCTCTACAAATTACATGCCCTGGAAACACTGGATGTGAGAAGGCTAAACTGAATGTATAAAGGATCCAGCATGACGACTACTTGCTAAGAATTTAAATGAAACTGAGGGGGAAAAATGCTTCTTTGAGTTAGATTTAAACAGTCTTGAAATGAAAATACTATCTAGATGTCTTTTTTCATTCTGTGACAAAGTTGGTGCAGTGGATTCATCTACAATGTGTTGACAGAAGCTCTAATAATGTTATATATATCAGGCAAGATTGCAGATAGGCTGCAGGCATGTGTCAGACTAACAGACTCTTACAGATCAACAACTGATAACTGCTTAGAAGGATCCCAAATTCAAGGAGGTATTGTAATTCCAGTACCCTGGACACTAAAGTAGTCTGCAGCAGTTTTTAAAAGACTTATTAGGTTGTTTAAAAAAGCCCTATTCTTGCTTCTGCTCTCATTTATTCTGCTCTGCCACGCTCTCTGTAACCCTTAGTTTCAAGGTTGACATGTACATTTAATCTCTTAAACCATATTTTGTATGTTATTGCCATTTTCTTATTGGTCAGTCTTACGCCTTAGTGGCAAAACATCTATCAGGATGCAGTGTACCTACTCACTTGATGTGTTTAATTGGCTGAAGTGAGGAAGTTGCTAAAACATTTGAAAATAATTTGATGAAATTCTTGCATGTTTTTTCCTCCTCATAATCTCCTGAGGTGGAATACTTAAGCCATAGGAAATTATGAATTCTGTTAGAAGTGCAGTTAGAAAGAGCAGAGTCTGCTTTAGGATTTCATAATTGAAAGGATTATGGGGCAGGGGGCTGGGGGAAAGGAGCTTAATTTTTGTTCTTTGTGTATATGCCAGTGCTTTTGTTAGTAATCAAGTTACTGTGGTTCCCATTACGTAGTTAACCATGTGTGTCTCTGGTGGCCGGGGATGTGGGGTGTTCTGGGGGAATCAAGGAGAAAAATACTTTAATGGCGTCAACTTTGAATTTCTAGTGCTCCAGTTAAAAATCTTCAAAAAGAATATCATGTTAACACTCTTTCTAATCTATGGAGAAAATGCAATTTTAGAAGAAGAATATTATATAAATTATGTTAAAGACAGAAGGCAACAAATCAGTCCAGAATTTGGGCAGCAGTCAAATTCTGAATTTCTTGATGGCCTCTGCTCTCCTTTGCACAGTTCCCAACTGGTCCTGCTTGGTTATACCTAGTTTCTCTTTATTTTTGTGATCTCCTTTGTTTCATAACTCTTACCATAATTACCTTTAATACATTGTTAATATGCAAGGTAATCTGAGTTATTCTGGTGGGGCAAGTCCCTGAAAGCAAACTTCTCTTGCCTTGCCTTCCAGGTTTTATTGGAGTCTCCCGCATCTCACATATATGTGTATGATCATTAACTTGATCATTAAGTGTTATCATAAATAGCTTTTACTTCAATGAGAATTATTTTTATATCAGTATTTTCAGTGGAAAATAATTTAATTACTTCTCTTGCTTTCAGATGGGCACCTTCAAGGCACATGATGGTGAATACGTTTTAGAACCTCTCATGAAAGCAGATGGAGGTGAACATGAAGATGAACATAACAAACCACATCTTATATACAGGCATGATGAACTTAAAGAATATCAGAAATCCCATAAAACTTGTGAAGTTTCAGGTACAGTCATATTTTTAATTTCATTGTGCCTTTTTCAAATGTCAAATGTTCTAAAGAAAAAAAAAGCAAGGTTTTATTTCATAAATAAATTTTCTCCACATTGTGCCATTAGAACCTACACATTTCTTTCACATAGCTTGTCAGCTGTTCTTTTTGTTTGTGAGAGTGGCAAATTCAAAAGTAGGACAGAATGTGAATATTAAAAAAATCCATGCTATTGCAAGAACTTTGGTGTGGGTTTGCTTTTATACCTACATTGTCCCATATGTAAACAGTTAAAGAGAAGATCCACATGAGCTGTTGCTTATATTCACAAAAGATAATGAACTAACTGCAGTTGTAGCAAATAATAAAAGATAATGAACTTACTGCAATTCTAGCAGGTAATACATGACATCTGTCTTCCTTAATAATGGAAGTATCTAATATTACCCATTAATTTATTATAATCTAATCTTCCCTGTTATTGTAAATGTTTGTCCTTATGGATATTTTAATAATTTATTCACACTACATATTCATAATATTTCATTTTATTTAAGTTTAAAGGAAGGGGGTCAACAGAACCTCTGCCTTGGACTTTCAGAGGGCGGACTTTGGCCTGTTCAGGGCACTGGTTCAAAGTGTCCCTTGGGAAACATTCCTTAATAATAAAGTGGTCCAGGAAGGCTGGTCATAATTTAAGAAAGAAATTTTACAGGTGCAGAGGAAGGTCATCCCTATGTGCTGAAAGATGAGCCAGCAGGGAAGACCGGCTCCCTTCTCAGTTCCTGGGCTGAACAGGGAACTTTTGCTGGAACTCTTCTTGAGGAATATCTATGTAGATGGTTAAAAATATAAAGATAAAAAATAAAAAGCTTGGGTGACTAATGTTATTAATTTTGGACAATTCTTATAACATATTTTATACTCGAAAACATTCTTTTGAGAATTCTGCTTTTCCATAGATACTAAGGCCAGAAAATAACCATTACATCAAGCAAATGTTCTTATTCCTATGCCTTTTTTTAAAATTATAAATAATATGTACTGAACCAAATTAGAGGTCTTTCAGTTTGTTTCGTGTCTTTTTTTCTTTAATTGAAACAAGTTAGTATGACAAAAAGACTTCAAGCATTAAGAACATAGTAATTTTCTCCCTTTTCATTTTTTGGAACAATTACAAAAGATTGTGAGCTGTCATTTTGGGGGGAGTGAAGTTGCAGAAATGTTTATGAAGAAAAGCTTTGTGTTTTTATGTTTCTGTCCTTCTAAGGAAGAGCTGTGTCTCCTTTAATGCTAGTCTTGCTTGGTTATTCATATCCTTTCTTCACAGAGGAACAACTTATATCACTACTTGGAATCATGGAAGTTTCTCTTTCTCTAGTAAGGGAACCTTGACAGAGGATATGGAGGAACATAGCATTCAATAGATATTTTTAGTTTGAAATTGGGCCATAATAATTCTAAAATTGTCTACCAAATCTTTTCTCCACTTTTTACTGTTTTCTTCTAAAATTAGTTTGCCAATGAAAAAATTTTTTGTAACCCTGATATATGCCTTACTTAGGTTAGGATAGGATATTTATTGCATTTCCTCAGTCTATAAGTTCTGTTTCCTTAATATGTGGGAGCTCATCAGAGTTTGCTGGAATATGTTTTGGGAAAGTCTGACAGCTATTACTTATCCACTTGTTGATTTCTGGTGTTTATAAACAAATATAATTTGATTTGTTCTTCATTTGTTTGGTCCATAAATTTAGATAATCTTTAAACTATCCCTTTAAATATAAGTATTATTTCCTATTTTGCCAGTACTCTGGAATCTCAGGCTCTTTCTATGACCTAGTAAAGACTGTGTGTATGAAATTGCTTCAGCCAATTCTTTTCAGTGCATCCAACTCAGTCAGTCTGAACACATAAGAGTATATGTGGATACTCTTTAACTAGCTCCTTTTCAGAGCCAGTCCCTGCTTTCTCCCCTTGTTATTGTTAGTGCTAATGGCTTCACAATCAGTATAGCTTTATTTTGTGATTGATTTTTAAACAATTACTCAGTAAAGTGCTTGCTATTGTTGCTACTATTTTTCTTTCTGGCAATATCGTACCCTAACTTTAAGGAAGACAGACTATGGATTTCTCCAAAATAGCTTAAAGTTTACACATGAGGGCTCTTCCCTTCAATAATGGAATGTGTAGATTTAAATCCTTTCAAGCTGAGGGTGACAGAAGTGTGATCTCTGAATTCTTGGGTCAGTGCTGTAGTCACTAAGTCATTAGAATAAAATGATTAGGAGATATATCCTTTGGCCACCACTTTTTAAGAGGGAAATCTAGTTTCCAGAAAGACAGTGGACGTTTTTTCTAAAGGGGCTGAAGTGTCCAGTTAGCTACTGAAGTTTTAGAGGGCAGTGAGAATTCAGATATGTTTCTCTGTTAAGTATTTTTTTATGTGAGCTAAGATGACTCTGGTAAAGGCATTGTTTTTTCTGTATCAGGCATCAGAAACCTCTGGTAACTGGACTATAGAGTGTAATTGGAAGTATTACAGTACTCAGTTTGGAGATATCTGAGTAGATTGTGTATTTCCTTTAGAGTCTGATTCTACATAATGAATATTTACAAAATTGTCAAAGAGGTCACATAAGGCTTTTGATGTGTACTTGCTTATGATGTTAAACTTCATATTTATTTAAATATAATGTTATGTAAGTTTGAAAGTCAGTAGGGACTTGCATTCAGGAGTTGGAAGTAGATTGTTTTTATTTCTTCTGCTGGTGCCAAAAGTTTGCATGTAAAAATGTGTTTTGTTTAACTAACTTGTGTCCTTTGTTGTACTGAGTAAGCTGTAGTGCTTATCTCCTTCCAGCCTTCCTGTTTGGATTCTACTGCAATCTAGGAACTGTGTAATATTGCTGTCTCTTAACTAATTTGTAACAAATAATCCATTTATGATAGAACTATATAAAAATATACAAGACGTCTCATTTGATGTTCCTATTGCAGTCTTCTGTGTTTCTTTTTTATTTCTTTTTTTTAAAATTCTTCCACAGTTTCTCTTGGAAATGAGATCATAAATATAAGTTTTTCTATTTTGGGCAGCCTTTTGCCTTTTTACTATTTAGCAACTGCATTCAACAGTAAAACTTTTTTTTACTTTACAGAGAAAGAGTTAAAGACGAGCACTTTATTACATCCAACCTTCAGCAGTTTAGATGAAAAGAGCAGTATTTTACAGAAGTCTCTCAGTTTAGAGTATGCTTTAAATAACCTCTCCATAGAGGATGGTGGCAATCCACATTCCAGGAAGAAACGTTTTCTTTCCTACCCAAGATATGTAGAAGTGATGGTCACAGCTGACACCAAAATGGTTCGTCACCATGGGCAGAATTTACAGCACTATGTACTAACACTGATGTCAATAGTAAGTAAGTTCTTAAATATTAGGAATTTTAATTATTTCTGTTCTGTTGTTTTCTTTTCTACAACTTTCCCGTCTTCTGGTTTGATCAAATTCTGTATAATAAAAAGAGTTTACATAAACATAAATAAAAAAGATGGGTCAAAATTTAAGATTATGGATCTTTTCAGTTTAATGCAGTGTAGCATGTGTAGGTGAAATGATGGGACCCATTTCCTGATTTTCTGTTGCTTTAAAAGAATTCTTAAGCTTCAGGGAGTGAAAAATACAGATTAATTACAGCAGACACATGTTAAATGGCATTGTGAAAAAAAAAAGCCTGGTTTTAGTAATCCTAGTTTTTCAATTTTTCAAGAAACTTCAGATTAATATGGATCAGACTTTGAGTTGGTATCATTTATTTGTGATTTTTATGTGGTAAATTCTTTCTTGAAGCAAAAGTCACTACTTGTATTGATTTAGAATATGGTATAGTAAGCTCTAAAATAAAAAATTTTACCATGACATCAGTTGAACCATCTGTTAGGAAAAGGCATGCTAACATATTCTGCATTGTAAATATTCCTAGATTTCTGTCCTTGCATCTATTCAAGAAGCTTAATTTATATGAAACTGCATCTAGCTTGGGGGCTAGCAAATTAAAGCACTTATCACATAAGTATCTATAGAGGCATCTGCTTTTTAGATGGCTATTAACTTGACTAGTTATAGACATCTACTTTTGGATGAACAGAATAGCACTCTAGTTTTACTGTGATTAATTAATTTGCTGCATAGAAGTGCCCCATGCCATTTGAGATGTTGTAGAACATTTGACGTGGCCTCAGCTGCTGCTTCACAAGCTATGCAAGTCTCCTGTAAATCATGTGTTGCATCTGCCAGTTGTGCATTCTGATAACCTATAGTGTGTGACAGGACACTGGGTGATAGGTACTTAGACAACTGAGCTGAATTCTGCTCACTCTAATATCCACATCTCCAGCTGATGACAGTAGAGGTGCTGCCATCTATTACACAGATGATGTAGGTATGTAAATTTAGAACATGGAGTTTCCTTTATTAGTTTATAAGAAAAATTATGTTTTAAGGGAGATTAGCATATGTTATTGTAAGTCTTCTGAATTTTTCTACTTTTAGTGGTGTGAAGGTATGAAAGTTCATGTATTACCAAAAAAAATCCATACTGAAATTCTCTTACAGTACAGACTCTGTTTGGAATTCCTTTTGAAACAATTAATCCCTAAGATGCAATTTTATTATAGTTACATCCTTTATTAAATAGCTATACTGAGAAACAAAGTGAAGTGGTAAAGGTGTTACTTTAAAATAGCAGCTGTTTTTTAGAGAACTTTACAATAAGATGAAATGGAACATTTATTATATCTTTTTCATGAGGTCTTGTTGTGATTATAGGTAATGTAATTCCTGATGTTTTTTTAAAAAAGAAAACATTATTCCTGCATCTGTAGATGTTGTACATTCAAGTACTATGCCTTACAGTGCCATATTTGTGTTTTTACTTACACAGTTAGACTTCTAGATAAATAAGATAAGCATTGTATAATTGCTATTAGAGAGAACCTATATATGAACTGTTTTTAAGATCTAGTATTTAACATATACTGTATGAGTGAAAGAGTACCACTTCTTTTCTAAAAAACTTGTCATTTCTTTCTTGTGCTTTCCTATCTGTACTGTAAAACTAGGGTTTTACACTTATTGCTGGCTTTGGGGTAATAGCCTTCAATAAGGCACTACATCTTTAATGTGAGTTTAATATCTCTGAATACCACTGTAGGTGGTAAGATCTATTGCTTGCATCTGTTGGCAGCTCTATTCCACATATATACATACATATATGCAGAAGGTAATCTTGAAACAAGAATTTCTTAAGATGTTATTTCTAGTAATGTTGAGCTTTTATTAATGCAGATGTAAAAAGTATAAAATCAGATCTTATTTTTAAAATGTTTTCTTTACAGTTCAGTTAATTCCATGTACTCTCCCTTTCCCTGCCTCCATTTCCCCCACAGAATACATATCCCAGCTCGTATCCCTTCTCCTTGAAGCATTTCAGCAATGGCTTGGAATCACAGAACAATTGGAAGTCATCTAATCCAACTCTCTCCTGACATAGATATTTGTCAAACAAATAATGTGTATGAATATGCTGCCTTCAGTTACTTCTTATCCATAAGTTATTTTTCAGTGAACTAGTAAAAAAGTGTGAAGGATAGGAAAACAAATGACTACCATTCTTTGCTATGTAATCTGCATTAGAATTTATCAGTATGCTGGTGGGTCACTTCTTGACCCACAGCCTCTTAGTGTTTGAAATAGAACCATTTTTAGTCTTATTTGATAGCCTATAAAGGAAAGAAATGAAACTTTTAAATTTTATCCTTTCTGCCATTATACAGATAGCTTTGATTATTAACTTTTACTGGTACTTGTGTCTGGTCAAGCAACTTCTGTTATGGGAAATTGTCAGGTTGCTGGCATTTTAATTGAATCAAGAATTATACTTTACTCTTGTAATAATTCTGAAACTTTTAAGGTTATTTGGTTCTGGCTTGGATTTTAAAGAAACCTAAAAACTTCAAGCATATAAATCATATTAAATTTAATGAAACTTAGACATCTAGCTCCCAGAAGAACCTTTGAAATCCTGGCCCATTTTTCTTTTATTTTCTTTGGGGCTTTTTTTAGCATCAACAAAGCCACCAAAGTAAACTTGCTGCTGTTTTATGAGTGGAAAATAAGAACTGAAATATACTGCTAAATATTTTTAGGGTTTAAGTGTCTTGTCACTCATCCAATTCAACCTGAAAAGGCTTAGCTCTCAGCATGCAAGTAATCTCATTTCTTTAAAACTGCATAAATGTTGGCAATATGAGTATTCACATTACTTACATTATATCTTGGAAATACTTACTCATTCTGATTGAAATATGTACTTCAAGATAGAAGGAGTACCTTTGCCATAGGATTTTATGAAAAGCTTTATTGTATTTCAACACAAAGTGTGGCATTATTTAATGTGAAACAATAAATAATCAATAAGAATACTGTAATTGCTTAACTTGCACAGTTTCTTCTTGTTCCTCCAAGTATTGTATTAGCAGAGCAGGCAGTGGGCACTGCCTTAATAGATTTAGTAACTGGAGGACTTCATCTTAGACTGTGTTCTGAAAGTTCAGAGCCCCAAACATGAAGGCTTGATCTTAGCAACTGAAATAATTAATTAAAACACTGGAGTTTACTGTAAAATTCAAAACCACCTGAAATTTGGTTCCATGAAACATTTTGAGGTACTGTCCTCATTTTCTGAGTCAATAACCTGATTATTGACATCCTTTTAAGTACTGTACTGCTTATAGAGTTTGTTTGCTAGTAAAAAAACTACTTGGTCTGTTCTTAGTCTGCTTGCAGCAAAACCTTTGTAATCTTGCCTTTTTGAAAAGCAGTCATGACATGTAAAACCACCTGTGGTAGGGCTATGATGGCCAGCTCAGATTGTGAACTTGGCTGACTGCCTAGTCATGTGAGTGCTAAAGTCAGAGCATGGGAGTGGGGCAGCCATGCATTCGAGGATTGAGACAACATCAATTTAGACAATTTAACTTGTGAAACCATAAAGTGGTGTTGTATCATGGTAAAACAGTACTATTATAATATGGTGTTAAAAGCTGGTGCTTTTGATTTTCATTAAGACCAAAACTTTACTAAAGTTTTACGGCTACCATCTTTTACTGACGTATGAAATGGAAGGTAGTGAGTAGTAGGTCTTAACAGCAAAATATTTTTATAGTTAGGGTCTTGTTTATACTTTTTTTTTGCACTCATCATCAGCATTGATCATGAAGTATTTCCAATATGGGAAGACCATGGGAAGACCGTGTGCACCAGTGTGTCCCATCATTAAAACCAGACAAATTATTTTATCTTAATATATATGAAGTGGATTTAAAGACTGCTTTTATACTTTCTTTGAAGTTCATATTATACAACAGTTAACAGTTCATCTTTTCAGAACACACTGAGAACACATAGATGCAGCCTGACCTTTAAGAATATTTGGCGTTACTGATTTTGCCTATAGTCATCATTTAAAAATAGGTAGTAGACCTAAATAGTTTGTAGGTTAATAATTTAATTTGTATGACTAGCATCTGAAAGGCAATTAATATAGTTATATTCAAAATTTAGAAGTGAATATATTGTTCCTTGTATCCTTAGAACTTCATAGTCTATTTTTCCCCTTTCTCATTCAAATCATTGTATTAGTATTAAAGCTACAGGAATGTTCAGTGCTTTTTATGTCTCATCCAGTAAAATCTAGAAGGCCAGCACAAGCCAAGAATATACATTATTTTGTTTCTTGGCACAAGCCAAGAATATACCTTATTATATTTCTTCTGTGTTTATAAAACCCCATGATCTTGTGCATTTAGCATGGTTAAAATGAAAATGGGTATTTGTTTATGCACCAATAAATATACATAGCTGGAAACAATTATTTTCAAAGTATCATTCATATAAATTCTCTGAGCTGGCCTTCTTACTTATCTTGATGTATGGGTATCTCTAGGGGTATAAAAGCCAACTCTTCTTTTAATTGTGACTGTCCTTTAATTGCATCTCCAGGATGCCTGTATATTAAATGTCATAATGACACCTCACTACATCTTGAGGTCCACCAACTAATACAGAGGTATTAGTGAGCCCAGGTAGCCAAGAAGGCCAATGGCATCCTCTCTTGTACAAGAAATGATGTGGCCAGCAGCACCAAGGCAGTGATTGTTCCCTTGTACTCAGCACTGGTGAGGCTGCACCTTGAGTGCTGTGTCCAGTTCTGGACCCTTCACTCCAAGGCATTGAGGTGCTGGAGCATGGCCAGAGAAAGGCAACAACGCTGATGAAGGGTCTGGAGCACAGGTCATATGAGGAGTGGCTGAGGGAGCTGGTGGTGTTTAACCTGGAAAAAATTAGGCTCAGGGGAACCTTACCACTGTGTACAACTACCTGTCAGGAGATTGTAGTGAGTTTTGTCTCCCAAGTAACAAGTGAAGGACCAGAGAAAATGGTTTCAAGCTGCACCAGGAAAGTTTAGAAAAAATTCTGTCATGGAGAGGGTTGTGAAGCATTGTAATAGGCTGCCCTGGGAAGTAGAGGAGTCACCATCCCTGGAGGTAAGTAAAAGATGTGCAGATGTGGTGCTTAGGGATAGGGTTTCATAGTGGACTTGGCAGTGTTTGGTTGAACTCAATGATTTTAAGGGTCTTTTCCTACCTAAGTGATTCTATTTTGCAGTATATAGGCAGGCACATACTTACCTGTCTTTACACTTCACTGCTGTTAGTATTATTTATTATTTTTGTCTAAGTGGTGGTTGTTGTTGTTGATTCAATGATTAAACGTGTCTCTATGACTTTCTCTTCAGTAGTTCAAGAAGTGTTCCTAAGGTGAAGTCTTAGTACTGTCCAATTATGACAAAGGCCTTGCTTTAAACTGCCTGGGACCCATCTCATATAATAAGAATAGGAATGAGGAGAATAAGGAGACATGTTGCCAAGCAACACTCATGTGTTTCTCTGAGCAGCTTCTAATAGCTAGAGAAGCCTGTCTAATGCTGTGTCTTACGAAATGATCTTTTAAGGTAGTTTCTTTTAGATTCTGAAAGGAAGCACACATTGACATTGTGCTGTACATGATGGCATTTGATGTGATCTGATTATAACTGTGGTACGTATTTTCACTGAAGAGCTGTAGATGGTGATGATCGTGACTGTTACCATCTTCTGAGTTATTGCAATATTAAAGGGCTATCTTTACACCCATCTCAGTTACAAGTTAGAGGTGAGACAGAACACAGGCATTCCTGATAGGGTGTCCCCAGCTGGCAACTAAGCCCTACACAACCACTTGCTCACTCCCCCACCACCAGGATCAGGGAGAGAATTGGAGGGGTAAAAGCTAAAAACTCGTGGGTTGAGGTAAAGACAGTTTAATAGGGAAAGCAAAGAATTTATTCAGTGCTTCCTATGGGCAGGCAGGTGTTCATCCATCTCCAGGAGAGCAGGGCCCCATCACATGTAATGGTTACTGGGGAAGACAAACACCATCACTCCAAACATCCTCCTCTTCCTCCTCCTTCCCCCCAGTGCATACACTGAGCATGATGTCACATGGTCTGGAATCTCCCTGTGGTCAGTCTGGGTCACCTGTCCTGGCTGTGTCTCCTCCCAACCCCCAGGCACCCCCAGTCTCCTCCCCAGTGTGGCAGTAGGAAAAGCAGGAAAGGCCTTGGCTCTGTGTAAGCCCTGCTCAGCAATAACAAAAACATCTCTGTTTTATCAACTCTGTGGTCAGCACAAATCCAAAACATACCAGCTACTATGAAGACAATTCATTCTACCCTAGCCAAAACTGACACAAAAGGCAGCTCAGCCTTTAAAAGGGATGTAGTCTTTCATTTTGCTTCCACTAAAGCACTCCACTAGGTGACATGTGGAACTTCTACTTGGTTAACTCAGGGGATAGTAGATTGAGCAGGACTTGGGTGAGGGGGCAGTAGATGAACTAAAGCTTACAGGGGGAAAAAATGGAAAGTCTGAGGCATAGGTACAGTTGTGTAAGTTTGCATGAGAAGTCTTAGCTGCCATTAGGATCCATTTGTGGAAGCCAGTTTTGTACAGAAATATGCACGCAACAGGATTGGAGTAGCACCAACAGAAATAACATGGCTCTTTTGCTGAAGCAGTAACTGCTCATATTTCTCATGACTTCAGACAATTTTTGGGTCTTATGAAATATATGATAGAATCAGTATGACACTGGAAAAGGTGAAGGAGAAATCTCACAGATCCTTACATGCTTTCAGCACTACAGTGATACATAGGATATTTTGGAGCCTGCAAAAGACATAGAAGCTATGAAGTGATACTGTGTTTCTTTCAGGGGATATGAATGTTTGCATTTTGTTGGTACCATGGTTGTATGTAACTGACAAGAGGAAAGAAAAAGAGATTTTGTGATACAATGTTTGGGGGGCGGGGGAAAGGAAGGAGAAAAAGAGCTAAACAAGATATATCCTATTGGATTTGGATATATAATTTGTTTACCTTCCAGCCTCTAGGTGTACTTGCTTATTTATGAGCACCTTTTCTAAATAGGGCATTTTGCCTCTATTCACAGTCACACTTTCATGGACAGTTGCAACAGGGTTGTCAAGAGAAACTAAACTTTGTGACCAAGTTGCTTCCAGTAAACTGGCAGCCACAGCTGTCTGACTTAATTTTTCAGAATTCCAGGCAAATAAAAGCTGTGATCCTTCCCCTAAAGTCTATTTTTTTTCCCCCATTCTTTGTTGTTGTATTCTGGTGCAGAGGCTGGTTTTAAGAGTTTGAAAAATCTTTTGAAACTAATTTCACTTTATCTTGGCAATTACCTCCTACTTCTCTGAAGCCTGTATTAAGATCACTGTAAAGCAAGTAGATCTGGAAATTTTAAAGAAATGGTGTATTCTATTAAATTCCTCTCCCATTTCATCATCCTTTTTCATGAATGCCTCCAATAAGAGATGACTGAGAATGGTATCCTTAGAATACAGGAGCAGGGAGTACTTAACCTCTTAATTATTTTTCACTAAAAATAGGAATCTTATATTCCAGATCTTTGATAGTTTCCTGCATCATTATATCATTTCAAGTCTCAGTGGATTATTTTAGTCTGCCTAGTTCCTTAGGTAAATCTTCAAGTTTGATTTGTGGTTATCAGTTTTCAGGATTTTTCTCTTCACATGTGTTGAACCATGCTGAGAATGTATACTGAACTTTGCTGGTAAGGACATCTTGTTATCAGCATGCAGTCTTGCTCTTTCATCTTTTGAAAGCAGTGGTAATAACTAAATGTTTGGAGGTCATGAAAGTGCTCATGAGGCAAAGGATCCATAGTTTGACTCAAGCATAGGATTAATGAGAGCAGTGTTATTTTACATTTAGCATGGACTTACTTTCTCTGATAATGGAAACAGGTATGTTTCAGATTTTGGCAGGAACTGCGGACCTCTGGCATCTACTTGACATTATTTCAGTCCTCAGCTATTCTCCAGAGAGATAACCAGTACATAATTCAGATGGTGCATAGAAACAGTGTTGAAAGTCCTGCAACATATTCTCTTCAGGCATGAAGTGAGACATTTTTGTCTCATATACTTACTCAGTCTAATGCATCTCCTCTGAGGTATGAGTAACTAGTTTTGTGGTTTGAAGATACACTCTTGCTCAAATATTTTAAATGGACATTGGGTGAACAGGCAGGAAAGAGGACTCTTGTCTCTGTGTTTTGTGTTGATTTCTTTTCCTCCTCCATGATTCCAGATTTTGTTAGCAGGATAACCTTGACAGACAGCACTTGCACAGCAGTAAAATATTTTTTCGAGGTACTATTTAATGTGGAACATTATATTGAGGGAACATCCATCAACTACAGTATAAGTACTACTACGACCATGAACAAGAACTGCTAAGTTTTAGTTACAAGAAGGCTACAGCCTTAACTCCTTGCCTGGATCATTTTAATCACCCAAGAGCAGAAATTATCTCTACTACAACAGAGGAGGCATTTGGTAAACTTAAGGCTAAATTTTGCACTGAAGGTTGAAAGTCACAGTTTAGGCATTGAGGCATTATTTGGTATTAGCTGAACCTAGTTATTAATCCCATTCAGTTCTCAATCCCTTTGCCTATTCTACCTGATATATATAGCCTTGGAGTACTGAACAAATCATATATTGTTTTTTGTTGATTGTGTCACTACCTCAGATGACCTGGATGCTCCTTTACTTGACAGCCAATGAAATGCATTTGGTTCCTGAGCTTCAGGGCTTTCTGTTCCAAAACCAGACTTTAACTGGACTGATTTACAAGTTAATTAAGGGATGTTTCTGACTAATCTAGTGGCATTCTGTAATAGAGTAACTGCATCAGGGGCAAAGAAAGAGCTCTGCCTGTTCATCTGTAAAGCTTTTGATACAGCCCCCCACTACAGTCTGGCCAGTAAATTGGAAAGATATGGATTTGATGCATGGACTGTTAGATGAATAAGGAACTGACTGGATAGCCAGTCCAAAGAGTTATCATCAGTGGCTCAGTGTCCAAACAGAAACCAGTAATGAGTGATGTCCCTCAAGGGTCCATATTGGAACCAACACTTTTTAATATCTTCATCAATGACACTGACAGTGTAATGGTGTGCACCTTCAGCAAGTTTTCAGGTGACATCAAGTTCAGTGATTCAGTTGAGATGCTTGAGGGAAGGGATGCCTTCCAGAGTGACCTTGAGGGGCTTGAGGAGTGGGTCTGTGCCAATCTCATGAAGGTCTACAAGGCCAAGTGCAACAACCATGTCCATTGAAAGAAGTCTGTGTTAATGCTACACACGTGTAATCTTCTTGTATGGGTTTATGCTGTAACAAATTCTCAATTGTAAGTGCCTCTTATATCAGCTTATTATGGTATTAGAATCAATTGTTGGAATAAGCCAAAGATCCTCACAGATCTCATTTCAGATTCCGCTCTGACATGATTTTGGAATGCCATATGAACCCCTATTCTGTTTCTTTTTTGCTGAAGAGAAATAAAACTTGAAAGAGCTGGGGTGGAATTAATCTGCCTTAGCCTCATACATCTGAAAATTAAACATCTTGTCTCTTTCCATAGTAAAGGAATGAAGAAACGAAATAGCTGCTCTTCATGTCTTGTATGAAAATATATGCTTAAATACATATCTCTGGATAGTCATGTCTACAAAACAGTTCATCCCTTCTCCTTCTTAATTGACCATTGATGGAATTTGCTCCCTGTTAGTTACGTGAGTTGAGATGGATGTGATAATTGTGTTATTGTAAGACAGTAATTCCTATAGGAGCATACTTTGACTGTGGGGAGGATAAATACCCAGAAATATCCTTTCTAAGTTTGTCAAAGTGGATCTCAAAGTATATGAGCTTGACTGTGGTAAAGTAATTTTGATATTAGAAAAATGGTAGTTTATTCCACTGAAGTTCTGCCTAAATTGTGCTTGAGTATTTGAGATACCTTTTGTAAAGGCTTCTGAGTTTGTCCATGCCCAGTGGATTCAGCACTTCAGTGAGTATTTGAGAGATGTTCCTTATTCCCATCTAAGAATAATTGGCTAATTGCTGGTTAGTAACCAAGAAAGGAGTCCATATTGAAAGAAGCAAACAATAGCTGTACTGCTCTGAAATGTGTTCTCCCCATGGGTTCTGAAGCTCTGGCTCCTCCCCTACTCTTATTGAATCCTCTACTTCCAGCTTGTTTGTCAACAAAGGAATGAAGGAGAGTGCTGCATATTGTGTTCTCTCCAGTTCAGAGAGAGGTGGGGCATGAGTTGGGCCATTGCTCTGTCAGTTCTAAGTTTTAGCAGTATTACTTGACCTCAGGTAAACAGAATTTATATACTGCAAGGCTGTGGTTTCACAAGCAATTTAAGCCAATTCAAGTGGCTCAAAAAACTGCTGAAAGAAGTCTGTTCTTCTTTCCCTTTCCCTCTGTCAGCACTTGTGTTGGAGACTGCACCAGAAATAAGAGCATATTGACCAGTATAACATGATTTAAAAAAAAACCAAATTTGCAGCTGAATCAGTTCCTTGATCACTTTTGTAGCCTTGCAGCCTTAGCACAAGCTTGAAGGGAGGAAAGGCAGTAGTTCTGTGTTTGGTGGCAACTCTTGTTTACATAAGGCTGTCATTCTGACTGCTGCTTTAAGCCAGAAATTCACATGGATGAGATATCTGAAGCTTTTACTTGGAGTGCATAAATTTTTTATACCGTTTTTATGAAAAGTAACTTTCAAAGTAGTTAACTTTGGTGTATGGAATTGACTCATGATTTTTACTATCTGTCTGCAAGAGTATGTATAAAAATGCCTGTTGGGTATATAAATATGAATTTTATGAATATGGAGAGATGACTTTGTATGTGTTGTGTATTTTCAATACAGTTTTACAACTCAGTCCAGCTTCCATTAAAAGCAAGATAAAAACTTATTTGTTCAAAGTTGCTTTCTAAGACTCTAATATTTCAAGTGTTGATTCTACAAATCATCCATATAAAGCAGTTTATGTCTCACAGTCACAGTAACACTATTTTTTTCCTTTCTTTGGTATTTTATCTATAAACTGTATAATAAATGTACTTTTTACATTAGCATTTCAACATGTTGTCTGTCTGTTTGGAAGTGAATATAGAATTGAAACTATTTGGATATTAAAAACTGAGAAACTCTTTTTTTTGTCACCATGTCCTTGGGTAGAAGGTGCAGTTGGATGCATGAGATACCTGTTGTGTAGTGGCTTGGTTTGCTTTGGTCATTTGTTTGTTTCATTACAAGAGTTTCTCAGGTGAGTTTAATACTCTAATCTTCTTTTTTTCTCTTTAGGTTGCAGCAATCTATAAAGATTCAACTATTGGAAATCTTATAAATATAGTTATTGTCAAATTAATAGTAATTCACAATGAACAGGTAAGAAAAAGAAATATTTAAAAGATTTCATTCTTATATGAGAAACAAAATGCATGAGTTTACATTGTAATTGCAAAGTTTAATTTTTTTTTAGATTAAATATAAAATATTTTCTTAAACGTCATAATTTTGTTTTAAAATAGGAAACAATATGTCAAATGGAAGGCTAACTTCAGGCTTGTATTTAATGCCTCTATTTTCCTGTCTCTGTATTAGCAAGTCCAGTTGACCTCTACTGACACAAATCAAATAGTGTATGAAAGCTTATGGCAGAACTACCTGAAGTGTGGTTATGCTCATGGAAACATGGCAGGAAAATGGCAGTTTTTACAGGGGGCTTCGATGGAAGGCTTTCAGCCCTAACAGCTGTAATATTTTAAGATTGTAAGAAGTACTTGCTTTTCAAATACATGGATTTCATATTTATTTATCATAAACATCTTGTCACTATATTTTTCTAATATTTAACACACAGTAAATGCTCACAAACATTGTTTAGAAGAGTGGGTTCTTATGACTGATGACTTGTAGCTGAATTCAGATCTGACCCTCCAAACAAATCTGCTGAGGGAATTCTTATGTGGAGTCCTGCTGACTTTCTTTCCATGCGCATGTCATTACTTTGCAGATTAGCAGCACAAATGGCAATGCAGTATGTGCAAATGCATGAATATTAAAGCCCTTATTTGATGTTTTTGGCCATTTCTTGCTTAGGAAGGACCAGCTATCACTTTTAATGCAGCTACCACTCTGCGTAATTTTTGCTTATGGCAGCAAGCACAAAACACTTTGGATGATACTCACCCTTCTCATCACGATACTGCTGTTCTCATCACTAGGTACAGTATCTAAAATAGCCGCAGTTACCCAGCTAGGTGAGAAAAATGCTTCAGTTTTGTTTTTACAATATAGTCTTTTAACCATTCCACTGACATTGTTCACAGATAAGTGAATAACATATCTTGCCCTTCCAAAACACTCATTATCAATATGTGAGCAATTACTCTGACATTGATATATTGATAGATAAGCATCTGATGATCTTTCCATTAAAGATGATAGAAATTAATTAGACCTGAAAGTGTTGCAAGGAAATTAAATCTCTAGCTTTAGTACATACATGTGATAGGGGAGGAGTGTTGTAAGAGTCAACTGAAGGATGCAGTGACAGATAGCTCCTGATAGCCCTGATGTAATCAGAACTATGAAAAGCTTAAAATGGAAAGCATATAAATATTAGTATGTTTTCTTCCCATTCACCAGTCACCTCAGTGAGGGTTCTGATGCTCATTCATTGGAATTATCTCTTTTTCATTCTTCCTTTTCACCGATTTTTCCCCCACTAAAGTTTCAAGTATACTGCAATTTGCATGTTTTTCAGCATAATTTCATACTTGATCTACCTTCTGCATTGTAGAGAAAGAATGTAATACATTTTTATTCTTTGCATGCTAGATAAAAAGCCATACTGTGGGCTAGTGAATTTAAATTACTTCTTTCACTAGAATACAAATTATTTAAATGGCCTGTAACATTAAAAATTGAGAATCAGATTTGCAATTGCTGTAACTAATACAGCAACAGTGAAATACTTTTCAAATATTCTTTTATATGCTATAATGATTTGAAATAAATATTTTCTTTCAAGGGAAGATATCTGCAGAGCTAGAGAGAAGTGTGATACTCTTGGTGAGTTACTCTTTTTTTCATCAGTACAATTTTATATATATGAATATTGTGTTAGCAATAAGTCAGAAAATAGATAAAAAATTCAAGCCACAGAGACAAAAAGAATGGTTTCACATTTCTTTTTGCATGTACTTTGGTGCCAGGTGGTTATTAATTTTGTGTAATTTTGCTGCATACTTGAGGCACAACTTTTGGCTGGAGTGCCATAGCATTCACTGTAGTACATGGCAATATGTGAAAATTCATTCTCTTAAGTTTTTATACAAGGGTTCAATTTTGCAGGTTTGGCAGAGCTGGGTACAATGTGCGACCCACTACGCAGTTGTTCTGTAAGTGAAGAAAATGGATTGAGTGCTGCTTTTACTATAGCACATGAGCTGGGACATGTGTAAGTAACTATTTCTTGGCAGTTTTTTGGTTTTTTTTTTTTTTTAATTTCCTTTTAAATATGGCCAATTTTCAGCAGTGGGCTTTGCATTTCTAAGAGGGTGCAGTCTGATATGGACTTTTAGAAGAGTCATTTTTTTTTGCCCCTTGCAGTGAGCCTGGTAAAGAAATTGTGAATTTTATAACTTGGTTGGTTAACAAAAACTGTCCAAAGAGATGAATTTTTTGATCCTTTTGTCATATGAACTGGTTGGGACACTGGGACATACCCAAGGTAGTGCAAGATAGTCCTGTTAACTCTAAGTGTATTCTAGCCCTGTTAGGAATTTACCTTTAGGAAAAGACAATTGTTAATGTAACAGATAAATGTTCTTCCTTGTGTTTGATCCTTTCAGAATACAGTAGAGTAACACAAAGAGAAATACTTTACACTGAAAAATAAGAGGAGATGACAGCATTTTATTTTATGAAGCATACCTCATCAGTGATGGCAGAAAGTGCTATACTCTAGCTCCATGAGCATGCCTCAGTGTAGGTAACGACGTTACAGAGCTCAGTAGCTAGCTTGTTCATTTTCTTGTGCCTGCAAGTCCACTTAGACACATACTATTTGTCTTGGTACGTGAACTGAGATAGTAACATAAGATGATGTGTTAATTGCATTAAGTATGATATTGATGTGCTCTGCAGCTTTTGTTTCTGAATAGTAAGAGTTATGTGAGTTGCATGTTGTGGACAGACCAGCCATGGCCTGTATATTCAGTTGAGGAGATGGGTTGTTCCTTTAAAGTGGCACACTCCTAAAACACTGGAATTTTTCTGGTAAGCTGAAAAAATATGTTACTTGTAAAATTCTTCTTGTACCCACCACTATATAACTAGGAGCATTTGGATAAGGGGATAATTATGTAAGGCATTTTAAAGATGCCTATGCCAAAAGGTCAGATAGATGTATTAAGTGAGTCCCATTAAATTTTAAAGGCATTTTGAAACTCAAAACTCAAGCATTTTCTGCTACAGCAAAGAGAGTTTCAGTTAATTATTGCTGAATTTGTTTTGGAGTTTATCTGTTTTGCTTTTTAGGTTTAATGTGCCTCATGATGATAGTTTTAAATGTAAAGAAGCTGGAATTAAACACCAATATCATGTGATGGCTCCAACCTTAAATTATCATACAAGTCCATGGACCTGGTCAAAATGCAGTCAAAAATACATCACTGAATTTCTTGAGTAAGTATCAATATAATGCTATGGTTTGGAGTGGAGTTTTTTGGTTTGGTTTTTTTTTCCCCTTACCAATTCCATTTATTTCTGAGAAGTATTTTAAAGGTATTGCTTAAATATAGTTTTTGCATTGTTCTTTGGTTTAACCACTGACTTGCAGGGCCTCAGTCCTCCAGAAAAATACATGTATTCAACTTTTTTGGTGAATTATGACCATTAAAGTTGCACTGAATGTGTAAAGCTTAGAAGATTTTTTTTTAATGTAGTAGTATTTTTTATTGAAAATACCTTTAGGATTATTTTAGTAGGTTAGAATAGGCACCCTTTATTTTCTAAAGTTTTTATGTTAAAAATAAATGATGGGTATAATTTAGGTAGTACCTTTTTTTCCCTTTTTTTAAAGAAATGAGGAAAAAATCCCACTTAATTTTGTTTGGTGGATCTAAATGCAAAATACATAAAAGGAAAATCAAGTGACCCGGTACATTTCGTTATTCATTAATTCAATTAAAGTCATTATACAGGCAAGTAAGCATGCAAACCCATAACTCCACTGAGATATGCATGTGTAAGTGTTGTGTGAATAGTGAGAAGGTTCCCAGTGAGTTGAGTGATTTATTCACATTTTGTTCCTGTTTTACAACAGTACTGGTTATGGTGAATGCCTCCTAGACAAGCCTAGTGGAGGAACATACGATCTCTCCTCTCAGCTGCCTGGGTCAATGTATGATGTCAACAAGCAGTGTGAGCTTACGTTTGGTATTGGATCACAAGTATGCCCTTACCTGGTGAGTGAAAACCAGACAATGTCATGCTTTAATCTATACTAAAAAGTTACTGAAAATTACTGGTTTCAGAATAATTTTATCCTGAAATATGTAAAATTTCAGGTTATGTTGTTTTTAAGTGGAAGAGTTCAGTAAACAGCATTGCAATTTCACATGTGAGAAATCTATAGCAATAGAAAGTAGGTTGCATTCGTTTTGATTTCCATATATGTGAATGTGATAATTCTTTTAAAGTATCTAAAGCTGCATAAACTAAGGCTTCCTGCAACAACTTCAAGGGATTTACTTCAGCACTTCCTGCAAATGTTTTCACATTATAGGTCATAACTTACATTAGCAGATCTTGCTTCTCTGCTTCTTTTAATGCTTTTTAGAAACTTATAACTTAAAAATAAAGTATCTCAAATAGTTTTCTGAATATTTGTTCCAAATTATAGATTCCCTCTACTTTGTCAGAGTCAAAAAATATTTTCATGCCTGACAGAGTGTATATTTTGTATACAAAATTGAGATGTGGAAAGAAAACTTGACCAGATTAGTACTGAAACTTAAGTTGTATTTTGAAAACTTAATGTGGCCATTGCAATGTAAACATAAATACAACAGTTTATTCACTGCTGACAAGATTTCATGTAGAGTTAGATTTTGGAACAACTTGTAAAATTCCTCTACCAGCATTGTATGTCTTGTTGGAGCTGTTTAAAGAGGAGCATTTAAGCTCAGATTCAGACTGAATTAAGTGGAGCTTTTTGGTGAGGTAAAATGTTGTTTAAAAGGATTTAAAGTCAGGCTTTATGAGAATATTAAAGGAAAGGAAAAGAGGGATTCAAACACCTGAAGATGGTGTTACTGAAGATTGCTTTGTAAATTTTTTAATCCATAAGGGTTATTTGTCTGTTAAGAGTGTTTTAGCAATTAAAAAATGAGGCTTTCTGCCTAATTTTCTAGACAGTGCATTTAATTCCTGTTAAATTCACTTAGAGTCTTTTTCTAGGGGATTATGTGGAAACTGTGGTGTGCAGTATTAACCGTAACCTCTTACATATTTTTAAATAAAATTTTCTACTGAAGTAGAAAATGAAGTTATCTTTTGATCTGATGGGATCAATTTCAGATATTCCACATTCCTGCTTGGCCTTAAGCAAAATCTATTTTGGTTTTGTAGGGCTTTTTCTATGAAAAATGGTAGTACAACAGCAAACACTAAGCCTGCGCAGTGTGAGAAAATAAAAATAATCACAACTAATGTCTAATATGGTATTGCAGATGCAACAAAAATAATCTGGTTTTCTTTTTAGAAACAATGCAAACGCTTATGGTGCACAAGCACAGAAGGTGTTCACAAGGGTTGTCGTACTCAGCACATGCCTTTGGCTGATGGGACAGTTTGTGGTGTAGGAATGGTAAGCCTTGTTTTGTTTCTCAGACTTGCAATTTTGGATGTAGGTAAGAAAGATCAGTGCTTGCTGTGTGGCAATACTGTGCCTATAGACTACTGATGGTGTGAAAATTGTCTACCTGACTTTACATGCAGTTTCTCTTAGTTCTGTAATCTTGTGACATAAAAACCCACAGTTTGTCTGTTCAGAGTAATTATTAAAGTTTACAGATACCACACTGGTTAAAAATAGGTGAAAGAAGTCAGGGGAAAGTTGACATCTTCCCTTCTGTTTGAAACATTCAGCTCATGCATAATAAGTTGTTTTTTTTCCTGATCAGTAGTGTCCAAAGTAGAATTGTCTGAAATATGACATCCTTAAAGTGTGTTTCCCCCAGTTCATCTTGTTGAGGCTGTTTATTGAACTGGAGCAGATTAAGTATGAGTCACTTAGGTACAGGTGTATGCTTTTTTGGAAAGAGGGAGTCTTTGGATTAGAGTCTGGTCTCGGTAGTTATTTGTATCTGCATTGTATCTGTTTCAGAGAAAATATGAAAGCATGTGTCAATAGCTCTTCACCCGCTCCAGGAGTGCCTTAAGCACACATAACATGCGTTCATTTTCTGTCTTTCCTAATGTAACATAATTCAGGATACTTGGGTCTGTTCAGTGCTAGAAACAGGAGCTCTCTTCTCATTTGTACCCCAATGTGTATGACTACCTGGCTGCTTGAAGTACAGATTGAATGCTTTGACAGATTGACAAAAAAGAAGTGGAAGCTGCATTTCCTATATTCTGCTCATTGGTTTATTTGGTAAGGAGTTTTTGGGTGATAAGGGTGTCACTCACTGCTTCTTCATTTGCAGGTCTTTGAATGCTGATCCTGATCTGTAAAATTGGACAATATAGCCTTTCTTGGGCTGTCCATAAGGGTCATGAATATCTAATTAGTAGATATAGTCAAGGCACTTACAGAACTCGAGAGAAACAGAAGCAATGGTGGAGGTTAGTTGTATCCAGTTTCCAGTGAAGATTTGAGGCTTTTAGTTTTGGATTTGTATGTAGTTTGGGAAGTGAACAAAAATAAGGTACTTAAGTTCTTTACTGGTCTAGTATTTGTCTTCTTCATATCTCACTTCACCACCAGCAAACAAAAGTGTATTCTTACTTGTGAGGGTATTTTGAGAATAAATATTTTTGGGATTTTACATGGTCAGGTATGACAGTGATTATCTTAAGTGTAGGTGGTTTATTAGGTTGAGCTGCATTTATATAGTAGTGTGCTTTGGCAGCTTCAGGGGGCAATGTGGGAGCAACGTTAATTTTTTAAAAAATAATTTTATATGTTCAAAAATGATTAAAAACTCTAAGTTAATTTCTTTGTATAATAGGCAGCTACATTTCACTTAGGTATTTTTAAATTTCCCCCAATAACTTCTAATCTTAAAAGATTCTATATTTGGTAAGACAATATTAATGAGGAATTTGAAAATAGTGTCTAAATGGATAACAAATGTAGTGGGTAAACTGTCTCAAATGGCTTCTTTCTGTTTTTCAAGGTTAGAAAAAGTTACTTGAAGGCTGTAGTGGAAGCTTTGCTTGATTATAGCCGATGCATGCCATTGGTGTTACAATATTTAACCCATTTTTCAGTCACTCATCAGAAAGGAAGTTCATCTTTTATGTAAACTTCATTTGTAATCTTCAGTTAAATTGACTCTAATTTGCCAGCATCAGAGGATTGCTTTTATATAGGGATACAAAAACCTTTTTTATGTAATTAGCACAGTGGAACAATTTTTCTCTAGGAAGTAAAGAGCTAATTACAGTCATTACCTCTGAAAGATGTAAGAAAGAACAGCAATTAATTAATCTGACAAATTGTCATCTGTTCCTGACTAAGGGACAGCCCTTCTCAAGTTCACACTGCAAGTTGCTGCTGATGTTAATGGGCATAAGACATGGTGACTATTAATTGTAATTAATATTTTCCAGGAAGCTAAATTGCTTTATATTTGGCATTTGCGACATTATTGTTGTGATGGATACAGAAAAGATCCATTTAAGGCATTTGTTTTTTAGTATCAACTTTTTAAGCTCAGATTTCAAACATCATGTGTTGTATTAATGGATCTTGCTCTATGGACTTCTCTAACAGTTGGATTTACTGAAGCATGTCTGAGTTAAAAAAGCCCACCTCCAAAGAAGAAAAATTGTTGAAAACACCTATCTTCCAGGAGTGGCATTCTCAGAACAAGTATTTATTGCTATGAAAATAACAGCAAAGATACCCAATAAAGTGTGAGTGGCTTATTACTGTTTTTTTGAGGCACTCCAAAAGGTTGTCCTCTGACCCTTCCTGGATTCCGGAGGAATATAGAAATATGCCCGTATTCTCTTGATTCCTTGAACACTGGAATGGAGAGATAGAAGGTAGCTATATGATTCTGACCCAAACCTTTCAGTGTCCTGGGGATATCCCAGTGTTCTACATAATGGCAGTTTGCTACTTAAACATTGAAAGAAATCAGCTGTCACTGAAGTTTGGAAAAATCTCTTTAACAGCAAGAAGGAATTCACATGATACAAGTAACAGCTGGATTGGAAAGCACATGCCTTTTTGTGTTTTAGAGACATGTTAATTCTATTCACTGTAGATATGTAATGTATATTGAGCTAGCATCTAAAAATATTCAGAATACCTATTGAGTAAATTAAGATTTCATCCTAGTCCTTTTGGCATAAAAGACAGGGATGCAGGTACAACTGAGAATGGGGATGCAGAGCAGCAAAGAATTGCTTTGAACAGTAAAAGAAATACCCATCTAATTCTGAAGTATGTTTGCTGTTCTTCATTGATAGGTAGTACCCATTTATTGATTACTATTAAGAATTGTTACATAGCTTGAGTATCTCATGAAGGTAATACATGAAAATATTGAATCTGAAAGAATAAATAATTTTATGTGTATATATGTAAAGTAAGTATAAAAAAATCAGATGGATTTTGTCAGAGCTGGGGATAGGGGAATATGTTCACCATCTGGAGAGCAGCAGCAGATTTTTTGAACTGTAAGAACAGAGTAAAGTATGGGCTCAAACCATAAATTTTTTCTGTAAACTGCGATTTCTGTGACATATTTTTCTATGAGCTATAATTTGAGAAAAATTAGAAGTTTCAAGGGAGAAATAAAGTCTGCAGATTTTTTGCAAGAAAAAATTGAAAACGTTGAAAAAATTCAAATAGTGTGGGTTTTGTGCATAATGTCATTTGAGTAATAAATGTAGACTTGTCTGAGAATCCATGCCCCAGAGATAAAGACCTGAAATGCTGTGGTGACACCTTCAGTTTGACATCTTTCCAAGCTCCATTTCTTCTGCCTTGTATGCTTGTTTTATTAACTGCTCTGGTTTAGCTCCTTTATGTGCCTTAGGGTCCCACTTCTCATCTTGGTGGGCTGTGTGGGAAGTGCTTGATTTCAGAGGAGCTCTAGTCCGCTTCTGCATGCATCTACCACTCTCCTTGATTCAGTCAAAGCTGAGCTTAGCCTGTCAAGTAACGCTTTAATAATTTCTTTCAAGGTTGCTTTCCTGGAAATTTAGAAAGTTCAGTAAGAGATAATTTGGAAGCTCTCAAAATCAATTTATCAAATCATAGGTTAATCCATATGATAGACTCCAAGTGCTTATTATAAGGAGATTATTAATAAAAATGAATTTGGGTACCCATAGTTTTATTGATTCCAAATTTGAAGCATTTCTAGGTTTTTTGACAGAAAAACAACTGTTGATCTTGACTGGAGCAGCCTTGCCACTTGCTGCAATCAGTATGTCTGGAATTTTGTGTGATAACCACTTTACATGATGCATATGCTATATTTGCCATAAAAATGTAGAAAAAATTGTTAGCAATTATATTTAAGTTTATGAAAGCCCTGTGTATCATACTATTCTCAGTGAAGCAATGATTCAAGCGAACACAGAGGGACATCTGGAACATGTCTGGTGTTGGAGTTTTCTGCCGTGACTTCATCATGTTGCTTCTGTAGGAATGCAGCCAAATAATAACTGAGACAAGTTTGTTGAATAAGCTATTAAAATCCCAGATGTAAGCATATGCTTTGCATTTTTATGGATCAAAATTGTACTGTTGTGGCTATAAATTCTATTCTTGAAACTCTTTTCTTGAAATCTCCCTTCAAGTTACTGTAAATGTTTTTCTGCACGGACGAAGGACCTAAATGCTAGGTCACTGTCTATAATAGAATGCAGTATTCATTTTTTGAAGGAGGATTTAGACTCTTCAGCCTATAGTGTAAAAAATTATTTCCTAAGATGCTAAGGACAGTTCATGGAAAGGCAGGTTCTTAATGTTCCTCATTTAGCTTATAGATGGACTATGTAGAAAGTCTGCCTTTGATTGCTAGGGATTTGATGTTAGGTACTAGAAGACTTGGATGTAAAGGTACCTGAAAGCCATCTTGAAAAAAAGGAATACAAACTAACAGTAAGTACTCCAGTGAGAATTCATATGCAGTGAAATATTGGTGGCTTTTTGATTTTAGGTTAAAGCATTAGTTTTAGCATTAAGTAATGATCTGGCCAATTGACTGGAACATTTACACAGTTCTATGCCAAGATCTAGCTTTTGTTCTGCATTTGCTTTGGGTTTGAGAATCAACTGGAATTATCATATTCTTAGGGGAAGGCATTCAGGGCTTAAAAGATATGGCCTATATGCAATAGTTGGTGTGACAAGGAATTATGCAGGCAGGCAGTTTTATCATCAAGTTTGATTAGGAACTCAGGCAGAAGCCTGAGAAGAGAACCTGTTTCTGTGACAAATTCCTATTTTGAGAAGAAAATGTTTGATAGCATGTGAACATAAGTATCAATATAACAAAAGCATATGTCCATAATCAGAAAAAAATGATATCTAGGAGTTATTTTAGGCAGTGATAAAACCACTGAACAAGATTTAAATTTCGTGCCAGTCAGCTATATTCAGAAAGACTGCACACAATTTTTGTGTGTTCAGTGGAGTTTGTTTCTTGATAGTTTCTGCAATAAATTTGTAATAACTCTTAAGAAATTCTATCTAACGTTTAAATTAATTGTAAAAAATAGGAGGTTTAATACTTGTTTTATTATTTAATCTTCTGTGTATCAGAAGTTATTAAATTGTTTTATGTGCCAGAGACTTTATTTATCAAAATCCTTCTAGAGTTTAATGTAGTTTGAGGCTGTTTTGTCTTGCAGAGAGGCAAAGCCTAGGCTTCAGAAATCACAAGCAATTGAGTTGATATAACCTGCTCTAGTGACTGATCCATATACTATATTTCCTGCAGGGAAAGATGGAATGAGCCACTCCCTTTCAATACAACTAGCAGAATCCCTCCTGACAACAAACCTAATTAATGGACAATCTAATCCTGTGTCTGCAAACAGACATCTAAAATAAAGAATTCTCTCTATTATGTATGAGCACTGACCCCATGTGTTCAGTCCTGGCCAGTGTCTTGTCTCCAGATGAGGGCAGTCTTTGATGCCTCAGGAGGTGTTTGAAGTCAAGGACAAAGTTGACGCGTTTCCCCCATAGAAGTCAGCAGGATATGTAGTGCTGAAATTATAGTGTCTCATAAATATTCTATTTTAGTATGTAAACTATTCCACTATGTTGTGATCAAATATACTACTTGGGATTTTCTAAAGGATACAAGTGAATTAGAATTCCAGCTGGTGTAAGTAATCAGTAGGATTAGTCCTGGTAGTTCCTGCGGGTTCTTTGGAAAAAGTCACACATGCACCCATCATAAGATTCTCGTTTAGACTTCTTAGTCATGTACCTCTTGAATAATCACTGAAGTGGACACATATTTGCAGTCAGGAACAGGGATAGTAAATACTTAGAGGGAAGAGATTGATGCTTCTGGGGAAAAAAGGATAATTACTTTCTATAAATAATAAAAGTGTACAATTACGGTGTGATGAAGTCTCATAATGACATGACCACAACAAAATAGTCTTGCAGTCTTTGTCTTCTTAATAGGGTAAATCCCAGCAGATGAAATGAAAATTCCTTCTTTATGTAATTTTTTAGGGGAAATAGGTAGTTCTTTCCCAATAATAAGATCTAAAGTAACATAATAGGCATTGCAATGTAGTATTTTGCTCTAAGAATTATTATTTCTTCACTGTTTATTTTTTAAATTTAACTATTAATTCCATTTTAATGGTAATAGCTTTGTTAAATAAGTAGTAAATTAAAAAATTTCATAAAATATTAAAAATTAAAGTATTGTACACTTTTTTTATAGGTGTGAAAGTCCGAGTTCAAGAATGAATTTATAGCATCATCTTGCTTTACATAATCAAGGTCTTAAATGCTTGTCTGCTTTTCCCAAACAATCCCACTAGATAGTTTTTGAGATGTTCAAAACACCCTGATTTTCTTGATGGTTTCTTATACATTTTCACTTTTTGTATCAGCGTCAATGAAAAATTAAAAATTAAACTGAAAAATATTATACATAAAAGGCAGTTCTAAAGTATTTTTTGAACTTTATGCCTGAAAATGTATCAGGAATTCAAGATCTTTTAGAGATATTTGGATAAAGTGACAAGACAGATAAGTATTCAATATCCAGTAGATTTCCTAGCTATCAAAGAACTCTGGATAGCATTTTTATAAACATGACTACTGGGTAAGTTATCTTAAAGGAAATGGAACATTTTAGAAAATGTCCAGATCCAGATAAGAGAAGTGAGTGCTTAAATTTTGTTCTTTTTGTGCCTAAAATATGCAAGTAACCTTTTGCTTGAATTATAAATTTTATTTTGTTTGTCAACTGTACAGCACTGCCGCCACGGAATTTGTGTGAGCAGAGAAATGGAGCTGCGTCCTGTAGATGGAGAATGGGGACCATGGGGACCTTATAGCTCGTGTTCAAGAACTTGTGGAGGTGGAATCAAGAGCACCACCAGGCTGTGTAATCGACCAGAGTATGGCTTTTTATTGTGCTTCACATTTTTTATTATGTTTTAATGTGTTTTACATTTACATAATGAAGATATTAAAAAATTATGGATTGGCTCAAAATAAAATAGAAGTGGGCTGTGCAAATCAGTGTGAAGCACCAATTAAAAGTGCTGTTTCAGCCATGTTTTTGGAAAGAGATACGTTTACGGACTCTAATATGCAGAGGATGTTTAGATTACTCATGTCTTTCAACAATATTATCCATTCTTGCAGATGTTTCTAAAAAATTAGTTTGGCAAGGATATTTTTTTCTAGGTTTACTCTAACTGTTGAGGTTTCTTTAAACATTAGATGTTTTCTTTGCATTAAGAACTGCAAAAATAAACACATGTATTCCCTACTTTAGTGAAACACTTGATTTGTTTTGATTTAAGGCTTTTCCACAACATTGCCACCAGTAACAGGCCACAAGGAGCACTGTTATAACAGAGGCATTTAAAACTTCCCTTTATAACTAGAAAATTACATTGACTGAATAATTCCATGTGGGTTTTGTTCTCTGTAATAAAGGTCAAGGAGAACTTTACCCTTAAGGTGTCCAGAAGCAGAACCACAGCTGGTGCCTGAGTAGTTTCAGGGTTTTTCTAGTCATGTCAGCTTAATATTATCAGTAGGATAAATGAACTTCAATCAAATGGCCCAGGTTATTTTATTTTCTCTAACTAGTAAGAGGCAGTAGACTAGATTGCCATTAGATAATGCCTCTTTCAGTCTGTAGTGATTGATAGTATCAATATGTGGTTGATTTATTCTTTTTTTCTTCCCCAACTCCATACTAATAATGAATTATTTTGTCTCAGGGTTTATAACTGTTAAAATGTATTTTAGACTTTATAGTAAATGGGGTATTTTCCACAATTTCCCTTTTTTATTCTTTTGATCCCCGAAGTGAAACCAATATTAGGAGTACAGAAAAGATTGTGCCAGCTCCTAATTGTCTTCTTTCTTTTGCACTCTGTAAAGTAATAATTTCAAATTACTGAGGGAGGTGCTGCTTGTGTAGAAATATGACTGTAATCTCAGCTAAATTGATAAAAGCATTAAAATTATTAATGCTTTTACCCAGGCTAAATAGTTGCAGCTGTAAGAGAAGTAAAAATTATAATGCATTAATAAGCATCTGTAGCGAGATTACCGCCTCAACAATAGTATTTTACAAGGATTGGGTTTATTTTGGGTATTATTGAATGCACAGTAGAAGCTGAGTATGTGTAAGTCAGTTACACAGCTGGCAGAATGCTGTGTGAGATTTTCCTCTTTAGATTAGTGGGTGAGGCCACTTTTATTGGAAAACAGCAATTTTAGAAAATGAGTGTGTTTTACATTTACCTTTTTTTTAGGCCAAGAAATGAAGGAAAGTACTGTGTTGGTCGCAGGATGAAATTTCGGTCATGTAATACTGATTCATGTCCAAAAGGCAAAAAAGATTTTCGGGAGCAGCAGTGCTCTGAATTTGATGGCAAACACTTTAATATCAATGGTCTTACCTCTGCTGTTCGCTGGCTTCCGAAATACAGTGGCAGTAAGTAATTACACATCTTTTCAATTAATGCAGTGAAAATGTTACTTTATTTAAAGTTTTAAAACAGACAAGAAACCTCTTGGATTTTCTTTCCAGTTTCTATGAAAGATCGCTGTAAACTTTTTTGCCGAGTTTCTGGAACAACTTCCTACTATCAGCTGAAGGACAGAGTTGCTGATGGTACTCCCTGTGGAGCAGAAACCAATGACCTTTGTGTTCAAGGCTTATGCAGGGTATTTAAATCTAAACTTATTAATTATTAAAATCAATTTTAACAGATGGTAAAGTAGATATTAAATATTAATACAAGTAAACATTACTAAAAATATGGTGTTCTGAGTTCACTTAAGCTAATTTTATTACCTATCAAATTAAAGATCTGGAAATGGAAGCAATTAAGTTAAGAACATATAGTTGAATCTGAAGACCCACAGTCTTGCCTCATTAAGCCTCATATGTGAAAGAGTTAATATTGTTCAAGTGAGCAGTGAGAAACTGATCCAAAATTAGCATAAAGGGAGGAAAGAAGCATGCTGTGTGATTATTAGCATTGCATTTCTGCTACCAAAGAAGTAAATAGTAGAAAATCCAAGTAGATAAATTATGTAATTATTACTTTACTAAAATCAGGAGGAACTGGCCCTTAAATCAATTCAGCACTCTTTGCTTAATAGCAGCTATGGTATTGCCACAAGATTTTGTTGGGAGAAGCAAGGTGCTATATTTTAACAATTCAAGACTTTTTTGTCAAGCCTTGTTGAGGTTTTGCTGATTGCAGTGAAACTGAGCAAATTCAGAATGAGGAGAAAATATAGCTTATTTTTATATGGTTGAATAAAGAGGAAATGCCAGAGAATTGTCCTGTTTATCATAGTTCAAAAAATCCCTGGAAGTTTAAGTAAAGATACATAAACAAAAATTGTGTTTATGTTAATTAAACCAGCACAGTCTACGTGTATTCCTTTGCTTCTTTTCAGTAACGACAGACTTTAAATGAATTGATGACCATGTATATATGCATACTGCTTTTAGACTTCCAAGACTTTTAATGTAAATATAAATTAAAATTTATAAATTATGTTGATTTTTTAATACAAAATTTTTATGTACTGTTATGTATTCTTAAGCAGTTCTTGGCATATGGAGTGTATTGGGATTGCACCATTCTATTTTGTCCTTACATTGCAGAATCCAAAACCATTGATGGCTTTTAATGAATTGGCAAGGAAGTCTAGATATATACAGGGAACAGCAATATTTTGGGGTAGTGGGAAGCTGACTTTATTTATTTTCATTGTTTTACATTGGGCTGAGTGACACTGGGCCTTTTTATTTTTCTTTTTTTTTGTAGCAAGCAGGCTGTGATCACGTTTTGAATTCGAAGGCAAGGAGAGACAAATGTGGAATCTGTGGTGGTGATAATTCTTCATGTAAGACACTTGCAGGTACTTTCAACAGTGCTCATTATGGTATGTTTGTTTTGCCTTTTTTTAAATCTTAATGCACACTTCACTATGGCTTAGAAATTATTCTTTACATTTAAGGAAGCAGGATATCATGTTCTTTAGGGTCTCTATCAACAAAAATATCTTTGCTTTTCAGTCACATTCCCTCTCAAGGATGCAGAGGCAAACACTATGACATACTATCTCATTCAAGTGAAAAAAAAAATCCATCTTCTCAAAGGTCAAAGCCAAAAATAAAAGAAATTATGAAAGTAAAAGTACTTTAAAAGGATGACTGCTTCCTGCTTTGTACTTTGCATTTTCTGGTCTGAAACTTTGCAGCTGAAGAACATATTCCAACGTCTCATTTTGGTTGTGTAAAGAGATAGAAAGAAGTTTGTGTTGTGAGCAGCTGATGAGGTTCCTTTTCTCCTAGAGTGAAAAGTACAGCCTATGAAATGTGACCTTCCTCCTTCCAGAGAACAGGGGTAATAATATTTATGTTTTTTCCTCCTCATTGACAGGTAGTGAATGAGAAAGTTCTGAATAAGCCTGATATTTCTTATTTATTTGATTTAGTTTCTCTACAAAAGCTACTGATAGTTCTTCTTTTTGTAGTCTTTTCTGTGAAGTATGGAGAGACTACTGTATGTATGTAGCAGTGCAGTTAAGTAGTTAGAGCATAGAACATAAGGACAGAAGTCTCCAGGTTAGTATCAGCCTAGAGGCTCCTTCATGCCACTTCACTGGTTGAAAGAGACCACAGGTGAAGTGAAAATGATACCTGGAGAGGTATCATTTTCAGATGGTACCCAATAGGATGGTATAATACCAAATGATGATGATCAAATACCTAACGATGCCAAATAGGATCTTCATAGAACAAAGGGATTGCTGCTGAAGAGGAAAGTATGCCAAGTATCCTGCTGGATTTTCTTTTCCCCTGGCAGAAGGCACACATCCATTGAAAATTACCAAAAAATTTATACAACTACCCTTCCCATACAAATACATGTATTATTTCTTGTGTCTGTCCTAAGAAGTTGCTTATAGATAGTACATGAATTTGTCACACACATTTGTTACAAGTCAAGTGACCATTATGTGAAACTGCCATTATGCAAATAAGGTCAAGACTGTCATTCACTGATTTAATGACTTTCCATTGTCACAGACTTATTTGCTTCAAATTGAAGCTGGAGGCGGAAAAAGCCCCCATGTTTTGGGATGAGGAAAACCTTGAGTTATTATTTGGTTTTCTAGTTAGTGGAATGTTTTAAATTATGTTCAAATTCTTGAAATATAGCGTATAAGAGATAATACTGAGTTATACCAATGAACAATATGCTGAACATTTGGTATTATCACAGGGTGTGCTCAAGTAGGAATACAGCCATGCAAACAATAAATTGTACTTTACTGATCACTAAAACTCTCATGTCCATGGGAGGTCTAAGACATCCCTTGGCTAATGACTGAAGGTATTATCTGAGGAAATACAATTTTCCAAAAAAATTTTGAATTAAGATCACAAGCTAAGTATGCTGATGTGCACTTGATCTTTTTCTTTTAACTTTATTTGGTTCCCTTTCAAACCGAAATGAGCCATTTTATTAAGGCAGAATTTGGAATTGATAATTGCAGCTTGTGGTATGTGCTTATAGTCATGCAGTTACAATGTTGTCAGTAACTGTGTAAACAGTAGTAAAGAAATAATCAAAAATTCATTACAACAGAATACTAATACTACTTGGCTTCCATTTTAGGAGATGGTAATCTAATTATGTACACATTACTACTATGTTGGCTATTATTATTGCATCAAATTAGAGTATCTGAGGCTTTCCTGGACAATGGTCATTCTCAGTGTCCTAGTATGTGATTTATTCTCTTTGTGTATCCTTGACAACATGCTATGCAGTTTTGTTGATAGTTTCCTCCCATATTTTTTCTTCTTTCATTCTATTACCACAAGGTCTTCAGTGTGTGAGATGAGGCGCTTTTTTAACTGTGTTTTGGTTTTCTTCCCAGTATGTTGAAAGATTGACCAAACCGTGTATTTATCCAGAGTATGCATCTTGTCAATTTGCAATTGCCGTGCTGCCCCCAGCTGGTAAATGTGATGGACCTGTAATTAGATTAAATCTTCATTTAAATGCGTGGCATAGTTTTAATAGATTAAAAGCACTTGGAAGTTAATTAATTACTAAATTTGTCATGGCTTAACCCCAGCTGGAACCACACAGCCAGTCACTCACTCACTACCTCCCAGTGGGATGGGAGAGAGAACTGGAAGAATAAAAGTAAGAAAATTCAGATGGTTCAGATAAAGACAGTTTAATAGGTAAAGCAAAAGCAGTGCACACAAAGCAAAGGAAGAATTGGTTCACCACTTCCCATGGGCAGGCAGGTGTCCAGCCAGGAAGGCATGACTCTGTCATGCAAAACAGTGAATTGGGAAGACAAATGCCATCACTCTGAACATTCCCCCCCTCCTTCCCCCAATTTTATGTGCCCAGCATGATGCCATATGGTCTGGGATATCCCTGTGGTCAGCTGAGTCCACCTGTATGCCTTCACAACTCGTTGTGCACCCCCAGCCTCCTCGCTGATGGAGCGGGGTGAGAGGCAGAAAAGGCCTTGACTCTGTAAGCTCTGCTCAGCAATAACCAGAACATCCCTGAATTATCAACACTTTCCAGCACAAATTCAAAACACAGCCTCTACCAGTTACTGTGAAGAAAATTAACTCTATCCCAGTCAAACCCAGTACAAAATGAAAAGGATATTGCCATTTAAATTTTTATCCACAGAGGTGCATCAACTAAAGCCACAGTAATATTGTTAAACACAGTGAAATAAGTGGAAAAGTTATCAAAATTTTTATTAATACCTCAGATTACATGTTTGTATTTATTATTTGTTTCCAGTGTTTGCTGTACTCAGTTTTTCTCAGACGTTAAGTATTTTGAATTAGTGGTTAGCACCTGTGAGAAACATGTTTAGATTTTTTAACCAACATTTATGTGCAGCACGACTTTTTTTAAAAAGTAGATCTTGATGCACCTTATTTTGTTACCTGGTGGCAAGGCTACCATAATATTACTTGGAGATATTACAAGAAATGGTGACTCATTTGTGAAGCATTTGTATTTTGAAGGGCGTGCGCTCAATATTTTAAGCAGAAGTTGGATCAAGCGTGGCTAGTTTAACAGCTGTATCTACCTACACATATGGCCTGCAACACTGCAGTATTTTAGTATTTAAGGCTCATTCTTTAGCGTGCTGTCTTGAAATACTCTTGGAGAGAAAAGCTATCTCAATCATGTAAACAGGGAATGGAGATATGTCATGTTAAGTGACTTACCCAGATTTCTGTAAAAGTTTAAATTTTGAGCACAGTGTTTCCTGAGTCCCTCTTGATATACTTGGCTGCTTTCTAGAGCAGTTCTGCTCTCTAGGGATTTTTCTGAGTAGATTGAGCTCATGTTAGTGGTAAAGAACTGAATTCACATATCTGAACACAGAACCTAACACTTCCTAACACATGAAGGCATTCAGTATTGGTTGTCTCTGGTGCACTGTAGGGTTTTGTGAATGAAAATGTATTTTCATATTTACTAATACTTGACTATTTTTGTATATAATTAATTTGCAGGTTACAATGTTGTAGTAAATATTCCCAAAGGAGCAACAAACATTGATATTCAACAGCACAGCTACTCAGGGAAACCAGAAGATGACAACTACCTTGGTAAAAGCCTCCTGTGTACAACATTGATGGATAGGTTTTGTGCTTTTTGACAGAGATCTGCTCTGGATGTATATTATGAGAAATCTGATAAAAACATTGGAGAAAATATCTAATTATTTTGTATATTCATTGGCCTGAGTCTCTCTGTAGATACTAGTTTTCAGAAAACAAGTATCTAAATCAGTGAGATGTTAAGGTTTCTAGTTCTTAGATGAGTGTGTTCATTCATCAGAGAATAAGTGTTATAGCATCTTGCATAATTTTGACAATTTTTTACTTTGCTGTCACAATGTTAATTGGAATGCCACAAGTGAGCTCAGGGATAATGCAGGTATTTGTTGTTTTAAATCTTGGAAGCATTTACTTCATTTATGAACAAAGCAGTCTGACCATCAGCAAATTTACCAGTTGTCTCATACTTTTCTTTTTCTGTTATGTCTGGGTCATAAAGAGTATAAAGGTTGTCACATGCTGATAGATTTGCAAGTGTGTGTAGGCAACAAAGAATTCATAAGTATGTCCTACCAAAAATCTTGGTTGTTTTATTTCACAGTAGTTACATTGTATCTGAAGTTCCTGAAAAAATATTGAAGCATGTTTGCCTCCTGTCTCTTCTTCCATTGTCATCCTAGCCAATAAACTTCAGAATTCTCAAAATGTTTTCCTTGTCACCTGCTGCCATGAAACAACCCTTGCCCCTGACATTAGCTTGCATTTCAAATGTAGTAATGCCTGAATAGCATCTTGTTCTACAAATTTTGCCTTATTTTAAATATGTTTAACTTGTCATTAATCTTTATTATTGCAAATAAGTCATTGTATTAAATTACTATCACAAATGCTTAGTAATTTATTTTTATTTTCAAGTTTACTTTTAAAACCCAGTTCACTAGAAGTAGCTGTAGTAAACACAAGGATGTGGGCTGTAGAATAGGGCAGAAATACCAATAATTATTGTTTCCTTCTGCAGTAGCAGAACCTAGCTAAATTTAAAAGTTAGGACTGCAGTCAGCAACACAGCAGAACAAATATTATTTAAGTACTATAATGTAGAGAAAATCCATGGCTTAGAAAATCTGTGTCCACTGCTCAGGTGAAAGCTACTGATGATTAGGGTTGAATTCATTAATTTGAACTGTTTGATACAACTTTTTACATTGACTAAAATAAAGCTACTTGTTGGTGAGATTTTATAGACAAAACCTTTTAACTAAATATATTTCCAATGTTTTATTTCACTTACAGCTTTATCAGATGCCCATGGAAATTTTATCTTGAATGGAAATTTTGTTGTAAGCATGTCAAAAAAAGAAATCAATATACAAGGAGCCATTTTCGAGTACAGTGGTTCAAACAATACAATAGAACGAATTAACAGCACTGATAAAGTTGAAGAAGAACTAACCTTACAGGTGCATGTTTACTTTTCTCAGAAGTTTGAAAATTTCCTACATGATCATTATGTTCATAATTTTATGTTCAAATTCACTGAAAAACAGCTATTATTTTATCTCAATCAAGGTTTTATGTGTAGGGAATTTATACAACCCTGATGTGCGTTATTCATTCAATGTCCCGATCGAAGATGGAAGTGATCTGTTTACATGGGATCCTTATGGACCCTGGCAAGACTGCAGCAGGATGTGCCAAGGTACTGTGAAGTATTTTTTTCACCAGAACCAAAGACCTGATGGGATTTAGGAAGGGACTTAAGTTCTCTGACTTTTCACCATTACTTGTAAGGAAGAGACTCGTTACCCTCAGTAAACTTTAAGTTCACAGAGCCCTTAAGGACAGAATAGCTTCTGATTTTTGTTTTTGCTATTTTTTGTACTTATTTGTACTTAATTGTACTTATGCAGGACAATTCTATATTCAAACCTACATTTGGAGACATAGGAACAGTTTATTAAAAAAAAGGTTGGATCAAATCTCATACATTCTTATAAAGTGGTATTGTATGTCTGTTAATATAAATTAGGCTTCCATTATACCATTTCCAGGTGATCACTGATTTGTCTGGTGTCTTTCATACTCATTTATTTGTCTTTTTTTGATTATCTGCTACATGGGACGAAGCTGTTTAAAGATATATTTGACTATTTTAAACTGTTACTCTCTAGGCCATTCCAGTATAAAAATAAAGCCACAGCATTTATGAAATGTGTATATATAAAAGTGTACGTACACAGATTTTTGACAAATACTCTTATTAGGGGGTGCTAAAAAATCCTGAAAGTATGTGTTGGTGAGTTTCTTCTGGTTATATACATGCTCATGTGCTAGAGAAGCTGAACAGCTGTCCACTGTGGTATTTCTCCCTGAACTCCAGATCTTGTAGGTACCCTGTGATCAAATTTTCTGCTTCTTTAATGGAAAGGATCACAACATCTAAGTTAACATGGTGGTTTAAGAAATATGTTAATTAGCAGGACATACATGATGCGTTTGGAGTACTTAGCCTGATGAGTAAATGGACTGTTGCACTTTTGGAGTTCTCTGGAAGTTGATATGCTGTAAGACCACTGTAGGACAGCTGGGAGGTGGAGAAGGTGACTGGGAAAGGTTGTTCTCCACCTGGAATGCAGTGAGCTGCCCAAAGGAGCATGTTTGTGCAGAATCTGCTGTGTACAGCAATTTGTCTTAATGGGGTATCTCAGTTCCTAACTGATGAATGGAATCCATAAGGCAGTCTTATTTTAGCGCTTCATTTACTTCTTCTGATGCTTTTTCAAGGTATTCGAAGAAGAAGAATGACATGTATACGTAAAAGTGATCATGTGGTAGTGTCTGATCAAAGATGTGAACTTATACCCACTGTACCAAGTGTCTTTGAGGAGTGTAATACAGAGTGTGAATTAAGGTAAAAATGGCTCCTAACTGATGGAGTTATTGTGTTTTATTGATTGGAGTTTTATTTATTGGAGTTATATGGTTTTATTGATTGACATTGAAACAAGGTAATTCAGGTTGCTTTATCCTCTGTCCCTCCATCCCTCTCTACCTTCTTCATCCTTCCCATCTCTCCTTTTCCTTAAATCTGCTGATGTAATGGCTTTATACATGTTATTTACACCTGCAACTCCACATAGAACTAGGGTACTTTTCTAATTTTTATTCGTAAAGTACAAAATCTCTTGCTAGAATTGTGAATCTGTTCTATATATTCTGGCACAAAAACTTGTATTGCGGCATGAAATATGTTTTCCACCAGAATTGTACCCACAACTGGAAATAATTTGAAACAGACTGGTGTTTTTGCACTCCAAGATAGCCCACACTGAAATATGCAGAGGATGAAGAGTTAGAATTATAGCTTGCCTTTTTCAAAGTCACCCAGGAGATTAAGACAAGAGAACCTTTAAATTAAAGAAAGTTTTTTTAAGCCTGAGTCAAATTTCCTTATATATTGCTTTGAAAATCCAGTCATGAGATAGAGTTTACTGTTTTATTTGTTCCCTAAAATGCATATCTATATTTACATTATAATTCTTGGTACATTCTCTGAGTGCTTTAATTGCCATGGTCATATTTTTTAAAACATAGTTAGCTTTCTACAACAGTTTGTCATTTTAGGTGGCACAGTGTTGGCAAAAGTGACTGTACATCGAAGTGTGGCCCAGGACATCGATCTGTTGAGATCCACTGCATGAAATATTCTATTGCAAGAGGACTCAGTGCTCCAGTGGATGATAAGTACTGTGCTGATCAGCAGAAACCACCAGCCAGAGAGCCTTGCCATGGTGACTGTATGTTAAGAAGTTGGCACTACACAGAGTGGTCAGAGGTACTGATTTAAAACTTTATAATTGTACCATTATAGTTCTGATTATCATTCATACCAAATTTTTAATCCTCTATATTTTTTTTACTTTAATTACTAAAAGGAAACAATGTTTGACAAGTACAGATTAATACCAGCCTTTATATTTCAACAACTTCCTTATATTTTTGTAAGAATGGGTATCTTGTTTGCAGCTTGGTTTTGGATATCAGCAGTGAACATCTGATAATTAAAGGTGTATCTTTTATTTACTTAGTAATTTAGTTCTGTACAATTTTGGTTTTGTTCTTTGGTAGAGCTTTATCTTGGAACTATTATACAAAGTACTGAATTTATCTCAAATGAACATAGTAGCATTCTGTGGATTAAATGGAGGACACTTTTGTCTGGCACAATCGTTAACGTCTTTTACCTTTAAGACTGATAATGTATTTTGGTCTGGTTTTATTGTATTGTTTCCTGTGTCATAACTATACACCACAGTGTTCCAGGAGCTGTGCAAGAGGTGTCAGAACCAGAGAAGCTTTTTGTATGAACAACTTGGGACGTCACCTTCCTGACAGAGAATGCCAGGAGCTTCCAAGAGTTGTAACAGAGAGTTGCAATGAATTCTTATGTCCAAGCTGGTCGGTTACTGACTGGAGTGAGGTAATGAAACTTGTAAAACTTAAAGTACATTTGGTCCTGGTCATTGATATTAAAATAAGCTGCATTAAGTGTTTAGGGGTTTTATTTTATTTTGGGCCGCATGGTTATGAAAGTTCTTAAGTCCTATGATTTGTCTGATACACATCACACATCTATGACTTGCATGAGAACTTCTGTAAAACACTCCTAGAATTTATTTTCTCCTTAATTTTGTTACATTAAAATGAGGTAGTGAAGGTACATAAATGTATTTGCAGTAATTTGCATACCTTCCTCTTTTATGAAGCAATGTCAACTATACAGCCAACTGTTTAATAGAATTATATTAATTTTATTATAGGTTAGATGGACGTAAAAGAATTGTGGACACTTTAAACATTTTTCCAGTGAAAGCTGTGATATATGCGCTGTTATTGTATTGGAAATAAATGATCTTCACATAGTTTTCATAATTTGCAGCTTTAGAATCTTAACAGTAATTTCTTTGTATTAGCATTTGAGTTGAACTTAACAGGAAATTAAAAGTCCATTAAAAAATAGGGGTTTTTGGACTACTTACATTCATGGAATATTTTTGTTATTTATGTGACTTAAAATTCAACAAGTTACTAAAAGGAATTGAAGCTTTAATGCAGATTCATGTATCTGCAAACAGATGTTTATAATAAATTTTACAGTGTCCTGTGACATGTGGTAAAGGAATGAAGCATCGTCAAGTCTGGTGCCAACTTAATGACGAACAACTGAGAGATGATTTCTGTAACCCAAATGATAGACCAGAGTCAATAACACCATGTGAACTTCATGAATGTGCATCTTGGCAAGTAGGGCCTTGGGGATCAGTGAGTACATAAGGATTCCTAGCTTCTTGTTTTATAGTTCAGGTTATAAGCAATCACAAAACAATACTTTTTAAACATTTTAGTTGAATCTTAAGCAGTTGTTTTACTTGAATTGAGTCACATGTTTGTTTGCAGGGTCCTATTGGCCATGTAACTTGTAATTTAGGATCACCCATATACAAGTTAAATGCCTAAAATAGTAATAGATCCTGAGCCTTAATATCAAAGATATTTTGCACATGAGGGTAGGAAACTGTTCAGATGAATGAGACAGGTAAAAGACCAAATATTTATAGGTAAGTGGGCATATTCAAGTGGTAGCTTCAATTAATATAAATATCTTCAATCTACAATATACTTCAATCAATCATAGAAATGTATATGTTAATAATAGCATCGAAAAGGACTTAATATTTTATGTATGTTACATTTTGTTTTTACCTTCAGTGATATAAGATCTGCTATCTCTTTATGTGAAAGTGCTGTTGAAAAATATGTTCCTGTGTGACACTCATCTAATGTAAACCAGAGTGGATTTAAAATGCTAGAAAAAAGTGAATTAATTTGTGAAGGAAACTTTTGTCAGTAAATAGATGAGAATGAGTTAAAAACATAAGGTACTCAACTTCATGTGGCTTTTATAAGATCAGGTTACTCAAACCAACAGAAGATTATTCAGTGTTTCTTGGATGTTAATGGGAAATCATAACCAAATAGCAGCTGATCTTTATCTTATTATGTACAAACTGTTATTAAAATACAGAATAAATATACCTTTGGAAATTAAGTATATTTTTAATTTAGACATTTCTTTTACTTTTTTACCTTAGAAATAACCACCCTGTTATCTAACATAATGTAGAGTTATCTTGTGATCACAAGACCATGACTTTCCATTCCTGCAATCTAAATGCATAAGTTAAATTAAAGATTCATTCAGTCCCATGATAGAATTCTTATGAATAAAAAATAGTTTTCTGAAATAGCTTGTATAAGTAATTTACCAATCTATGTCACTGGCGCAAAACTTTTGCAGGTTTTCCACTGTACCACCTGGTGATAGCCATTCACAACCAGGTTTTTTACAAGTACTTGTGCTTGAACCACAACATTTATAGGGATAGGATTTATGTCATAATATTTTCAGCCATCTAATGTTTTAGGTGCCTTCTTTGAGTGCACTCTGGTCAAACTCTATAGAGAAGGGAAAGACATTTAACAGCTGCAGCTAGTGATTCATTTGAAGCTATTTCTTACTTCTCCCTTTCCCCTCCTCTACTTTCTCTCTGCCAGATTTTATTGCTGAGCATGATGTTATAGGGCATGGATTGTCCCTTTGATCAGGTCAGGTCAGCTGTTCTGGCAGTGTTCCTTCCCAGTCTCCTGCCCAACCTCCAGCCTACTGACTGCAGGGGATAGAAAAGGGGAAAGAGAGAAATCCTTTGTCCTGCACAAGCACTCTTGGTGTGTTAGGGACACTAGTTAAGTATCTGATCATCTGCCACAAAGGAAGTTAACACCATTTCAGTAGTCACTCTTAGGAAAGAGTTTTAAAGTAGAAAATGTAATTAAAAATGGACTTTGATTATAAATAGCACTATTTCAAGTGTATGAAACTCCTGCCTTCAACAGTGTGCTGTAACATGTGGACGCGGATACCAGGTGCGCGCAGTCAAATGTGTCACTGGGACGTACCGCATTATTCTGAACGACGACAGGGAGTGCAATGCTGCCACTCGTCCTAGAGACAGTCAAGTAAGTTAAAAACCACCTCTACTTCTCTGTCAAAAGTGTCTGAATACAGCTCTTTTCTACTGACTCTGTGTGGGAACTTGGAGGACATCACTTCTAAAATGAGGAAAAACTACTGAAACTCTATGCTTTTCTTCACAAATGTCAAATTTTTCCTGGGGAATTAAGTAAAAGAAGGGTAATTTTAAGAGATGTTTGAAAGTTGAAGGATTGAAGGATTAGAGTACATGGCTTCAAGGAATCCAAAGGCCTCTGATTATTTGGCAGTGGGGGAAGCTCCAACATGTAGAATATTGTAAAGACACTGCTTGCCATCCTGCTTAATAAATAGTACCCAACTGGGTTCTTTAATAAGCTTCTAAATATAAAAGCCAGTTAATTGGTAGTTTATTTCCACTTAGATGTGCAAACACTAGGTTTGATTATCCTTTGAATTTTTAATTATGGTACCTGTTTGGCTACTAACTGAAACTGGGCAAATTTATATTCTCAGTAGCTGAAGGTATAAAGGACAGGATAGCATAGCCACTGTCTTTGCTTAGTCCTTGTGTGCTGCCTGTGGCTCTGAAGCAGGAAACTCTAATATCTATGCTCCTTCTCTCCAACAAGTTGGCCAAAGCTGGTTTTTCTCAAAGTGCCAGTATTATTAGTTATTACTAGTGCAGTTTTAAGCTCAAATAAATTTTCTTTGACACTCCATTTAAAACAAAACAATTCAATGAAAGGTCTTTGAATAATTCCAGGGAAAATGTAAAAGATGGTATTTACATGTTAATTAAATGCTAACCAGTTGTTTTACATTTGGCTCTTCCAAAATGTATATTTCAAAAGTTTTTTTTTTTCCTTGCCCCCACAGGAATGTGAATTGCCCTCTTGTCCAGAAAATACAAAATTATGGACTACTTCACATCCTCTAGTCCATGTGGGGAAGGTGACCCAATGGAGATATGGATCATGGACCCCAGTATGTAATATAGCAGTCATACCTTGCAGGGCAGCCCTCCACTCATTCACCCATTTTTCCATGAAGCTTTCATTAAGATATTTTTCAGACTGAAATCTGCTTGGGATAGATTAAAAAGGAGTTCTAATATTTTCTTAAGAAAAGAAACTGTTTCTTAAGGAGCAGATAGACACTCCAGCAAACTGTGTGCTTCAAATTCAACCAGGAAAAATAATACCAAAAAAAGCAGAATTCTAGGAGCTGGGGTTCTGAGTGAAATAGCTTTTGTGTGATTGACAGTGCATTGGGACGTGTTTTTTTTAAATATAATGGATCAGTTTGTGGTATTCACATGTCCTCTGAACAGAGAAGAGACTTGGCTTTCTCAGGATTTTTCCTGAGAGAAGCTGTGAGAGAAGCAGAGAAAAGAATGATCAAAACAATTCTTATCTCACTTGCTACTACTCGTTGTTGTACACATGTGGTATGTGTTCTAGAGATTGTTTACCCAAGGTGATTACTTAATTAGCTTCTAGTGATAGTGTTTTAGATTGATTGACCAATTAGGTCACAGCTGTGTCAGGACTGAACAGAGAGTCACGAGTTTTTCCTAGTAGTAATATAGTTCTTATTAATGTAATATAATGTAATATAGTTATAGTATAATATAGTTTAATAAAGTGATTAATTAACGTTCTAATATCATAGATTTCTACACATCATTCCCACCGGTTGGACACTGCGTTTACTGTAATCAGTTTCTAAGTATGGAGAACATCTTTGCTTTTAAAATATTATTTAAATCTATTATATGAATAGTAATACTAAACAGTTGGGAGTCTTTAAAGATCTAATTTGACATTTTTGTAAAATAATTTTTTGTAAAATTTGACTGTTTTTTATAAAACAGTTCCTACATAAATTTTCTTCAATGCAAGGCTTTTATTGTGATAATGTTGAAAATTAGTTTTACTTGATAGCAATGAGAAAATTTAAAATTATCTATGAAATGTGGATGTGTCTGTTAATCCCTTGAGACATTTAACAAAGCATGTAATGCAGTTATATTTTTGCACAGCTATTTTAACTAAATAGCAGTAAAGGGTGCATAAACTGAGGCTACTCAGCAGTTCTTCATTAAGTCCACCTTGAACTTCTCAGCTCTAAGAAGGGGCTCAATGGAATCTGCTAATACAAACCATAATGGCAAATGGATTGTTAATATTGGTTGTTATTTTAATAATTTATGTAAATATTGCATCCCTGTGTAACAACTAAAGTGTTCTGGAAGTTACTGATGTTTTTGTTGCTGCTTGCAACTGTGTAATTATTCCATGTTAAAGTTTAAATGCTGTCTATTTATATATATTGAGATGCTTCATGAGAATTAAGGCCACTCAATTCAGTTCCAGGCCAACAGAAACTATGTTGATATTTTAGATGCTTGCATAATCTTGTTTTAGTCCCCTAAAATGTGATGACCTTGAATTGTTCACTGACAGTGCTCTGCATCCTGTGGGAAGGGGGATCGTGCTCGCTATGTGAGTTGTAGAGATGCTCATGGAGAGATAGCAGATGAATCTTTATGTGCTCATTTACCACGACCAGCTGAAATTTCAAGCTGCTTTAGCCCGTGTGGAGAGTGGAAAGTTGGAAATTGGTCCCCTGTAAGTATTATTGTAACAATTTTTTAATGTATGTGTTTAGATTAGTGGCCAAGTTTCTGTTTAGAAATAGAGAGTTCATTTTTTTTTTTGCAAGTGTGATTGAAATTGCATCCCTTGAGATAGCAAAGTATATGTTTGTTCTTGTCAAAAGTAAATATAAATGTATTTGATTATTAATCATCAATGTTCTGTGACAAACCCTGTGTTAATTTTTTGGTCAGTGCACAGTTACGTGTGACAGTGGAATAGTAACAAGACAAGTCATCTGTGTCAATTATCATCAGCAAATCAATGAGAATTACTGTGATCCTGAAGGCCGACCTCCTAAGGAACAAGAATGTAACATGCCACCATGTCCACCAGTTTATCATCATGTTCCAAAAATACATGACCATCCAAGCCATTTTCCAGAAATGGGTTACCTCCCAATACACCCTCCACAAGACAATTTAAACCAGTGGAACAGACCTTCCATGGGAGGATATCAATGGAGAACTGGACCCTGGGGAGCAGTAAGAAATTTTTTTAGAATATATTAATTTGTTCTGTCACATGTGTGTTAACATTTCTAGAAAAGTTATTGCAATATGGGTTTGGTCAAAAAGAGAAGCACATTCATTTTTAAAAGTATTGTTATTCTTGTTCTTATTGTTATTCAGAATATATTGAATTCTAAGTGTAATTTTGCCATTATTTCAAATATAAAATACTTCTACATAGTAGTAATTTTTATTTGAAGATGTCAGTTCTGAAAGTTAAGGTTTATAACCAAGCTGTTTTAACCAACATATTTTACATTTCTTTGATCATGCAATGGCAAAATGTGTGTTTACCTGTTTTGGTAGTGCTCTAGTACTTGTGCAGGTGGATTTCACCGCCGAGTCGTAGTATGTCAAGATGAGGAAGGAAGAAGTGCCAGTAACTGTGATGAGGCAACAAAACCTTCAGAGTCAAGACACTGTGATTCTGGACCCTGCCCACAGTGGAACTTTGGGAACTGGGGAGAAGTAAGAGCATTTCACTTACAAAGGGGAACATTGTTTACTACAGAAGCTTATAAGTAGAAACATAATTATGTGATTGTGAGTGGAACTGAACACCTTGTTTTTACTTATTTTATAGAGCTTAAAATTTAAAAAGAATGAGTTTCAACCTGTTTATCTAAACTTTATTCTTTGATCAAATCCAGAACTGTAGTGGAAATATGAGTAATGTAAATATACATCCAAAAGAAGTAAGTATTGTATGAGGCTAAGGATATGCAACATCAACAAATCATATAGTTGTTGTAGAACATCTATCTTGAGACAGAGAAAATTATATTCTGTTACAAGAAGCTGGATTGTATGCAGAAAAAACACAGTGCAATAGCTAGTCTAAGAAAAATAAAATGAGCATAAGAAGCTGTAGAGAAACTTTATTCCATGTATTTTCATAGGTACTAACAATAGTACCTGCAAGTAGTAGTGGCTACTGGGTTGTAGTTATGAATTAGAAGTATGGTGATAGGATTGTGCATCTAAAAGTTGTGCCTAGGTTAGAACATTTTGATGACACATTTGATGTTATTGGACATGTTTTTCTCTGTGCTGTATGATGTCATATCTTGACCACACATTCCTGCTCAAATGCTACAGGAGTTAAAGCTAATTATTTTTACATTTATTCTACTCTAACCTCTTGTGATTCTTGCCCACTTTTCTTACTTTTGCAAATCAGTTACTGGAATTGAAAAAAGAAGAAAAATTGGTTGAGTGACTTTTTTGTTTTACCTTTTTTTCTCCTTGTTTTGGCCAGATTTAGCCATTCAGTTCTCAAGGTCAGTCTAAATGTCATATTTTTTCTGTCCACAGCCACAGACTTGGGATACAGTTCATGCAGATGATACAGGTTTTTTCTAATTTAGAATCATTGAGAATACAATAAAAAGGTTTGAACTGTTATAGATTGGCTTTAAGAGCTCATTAGGAATGAGAACTGGTATTGAAGAATTACAGGCTAACTGAAACCCAGAAAACACATCCTATAAGTATTTTACACTTAGTCTGTATAAACTGGGCTGTGTAAAAGTGTGCCCAGTACCTGAGTTTTCTGCCCCTGTCTGTCAGGGAAAACTACTTTTAAGACAAATTTCCATCTTTTCCTCGTATTAAAGAAAGAGATACATGGACATTTATTCTCACAATTACTTCTCCTTAATGGAGTGTCTGTAACTGAGACTTTGCAGAAAATCACTTGATAAACCATAAAAATGTAGTTTGGTAAAGGTTTTGGTGAGAGAATTACATGAGATTAGACTTTAAGTCCTTATGCTTGAATAGAGTGTCCAGGGAATATGGAAATAGACATAGTGAATAATATGATGTACTTATTATTGCTATATATTTTGGTTTGATGGTATGTGATGACTCTGTTAATAAAATTATTGCATATAAAATTCTGTGTTTCAGTGTACTCAGACTTGTGGAGATGGAATAAAGACAAGACTGGTGATTTGCCAGCTTCCTACTGGCCAAATGTTGGGTGATCAAAACTGTGAAATTTTAGACAAGCCACCTAACATGGCACAATGTAATGTGCATTCTTGCCCTGGTGATGTTTCTTGGCATCGGGGACCGTGGAAATCGGTACGATAGCATTCAATAATGTTTTTTGCTTTTCTTGTTCTTTCTGTCACTCTATTTCCCCATGTCTTTTAAGAGATTTTATGTCATTTTTTAAATTTTTAATTTTTTTTATTTGATAACAGTGAAATAATAATGCATGTGGAATATAGTCAGTGTAGTTTTATAAAGAAATTTATAAAGAAATTGCAGTCATAGAATTAAATGAGAAGGAGCCATTTCCTTCAGTGGGAACAGTATCATGGTCTGTAAAACATGATAGGGAGTATTTTGAAAATTACCAGAAATCATCATAACTGATAACAGTACCTAATAGGTGTTCCATTTGGAAGGGTTACAATTTGATATGTGTTTAAATTTAAAAGTTTATGCTGTAAATTATGCTGTAGTATTATCTACATATTTATATTTGCAAAAACACCCTAAACTTTTTAGTGCATAACTTTTTTCCTATGGTATATTTAAGTATAAAACAACTCACATCCATTTATATTATACTCTGTCATCAAACATTTTGCTCCATATTACTTGTACATTTGTGTATAAAAGTCTATATTAGTGGTTTTAAAACAGGGACTAATTAAAGTTATCTATGTATAATTATGTATGTAACTATAATAGTGTCACTGTGTATTAATGTGTAAAAATGCCTACTGTAATCACCATTAATGTTTAAAATTGCCACTAGCAGATTATTAACATACTGAAGTAATCATAGCAAGCTCTGCAGTATAGAGCACATTGTAATTCCCAAGCTGTAAATTTGACAACAATATTGATTATTGTGCTAAATTCTAAGGGGAATAATGGCAATCAAAGGAGGTTGGATCTTGTTCTAGTTCCATCAAAATCAGCAAAAAACCTGTCATTGATATCCCTGAGAGATGGTCTGGGACAACACTTATTTGGGTTTTTTAATTAATAAAATTATATAATTTGTCTCTTTGAATTAATATGGCAGCATTTAAAAAATTGTCCAATTTCAACTATAACAATTGCTAATGTTTATGTAAGCTATTCTAACTTATTGCAAAGAGACTGTAAAATGTAAGTTTGATTTAATGGTTTCCCACAGTTCTCTCTTTCTTCCACTACACAAAGCAGAGTTTAGGGTTTGTGTTTAGGAGACAACAGAGTATCTTATTTAGCCATTTTCCAAATAACTAGCAGTGACTCGCTAATTAGTATTCATCCGATGCTGAGAAGACAAGCAGGGTTCAGCACACAATTGCCTTTGAACTCAGTGTTTGTTTTCCTTTTATATCAAGACTTATTCACCACCTGTTCGATCCCTGAGTAATTCAGTTTGCCCTACATTAATGGATTACCTGTAAGATCTTGTATGGTAAATGTTGTGTATGGCTTAGTTTGATAAAGATTTTCATGTTGGTTTACTTCTCCAGTGACATAAAAAGCCATTTAAATCCTTCAAAAACTAAGTTTAGAATGGATTCCATTTATCAGAGAGAGAGGCCTATTTCATATATAATTGCAAGCTCTATGGTTAAGCCATAAAAGATTTAATTTTCTATCTTATGATGCAGAAAAAAACATAGCAGATTCAGGACATAAAAGCAGGCTCACATATTGAATATGCTGTCATTTAAGTAATTTAGCTAGTTTGAATGCTGCCAACACAGAGATTTAGCTGGTTTTTGTTGCCGTTTAAGCAGAGCAGAATTTATTCATTAAGGATGACTATTAGGAAGGAGCAGTAAAACTTTAGTTACAGGAACACTGTTGTAGCCTAGTACAAACAGCTTTTTTTAGCCATGGTTGACTAGAGATTTGGCAATAGATCATTGCCCTGGTTATCTTACACATTTCTGGCATAAAATATGCTCTAATATAGAGAACTGTTAATGACTAGATGCTTTCTGGCTGCTGAAGTTCTCAAGCCTGTCACATCTACGCTTACCCCCATCTCTAAAAGATGGCAAGAACCAGACAAATAACTATTTATATTTTTCATAGAAGTATTGAGTAGTATTTCTGTGCCAGGTGAGCAATGCATCGAGCTTTTGTGTCCACTAGTGGGATTCCAGTGTTAAAACCTAAGCAGAAACTGTGATGCAAGACTAGATGATCTTGGAAGTCTTTTCCAACCTCCATGATTCTGTGATTCTAACTTCTTCCACTAGCTATCACTATATATTTGAGAACAGAGGATTTTTAGCAGTAGGCTTTCTATTTGTTTTATTATTATTATACCTATTGATTAATTTTACACAACATAATTAACATGAAACGTATGTTGTAAATGCACAAAAGGGCCCTTGCAAGGAAGGTTCAGTTTATGATTTGAAGCCAGAATTTTGGTTGACGCTTTCTGCAGTTTAGCAGCTGTTGGCTGTTACACTTTATAGTTTCTGTCAGTGGCTGCTGGAGCTGACCCTCGCAAAGCTTAAAGGCTGTGTACTCCTCTGTTCCTGGTTTCTGCAGTTGTCCAAATGGATGTGAGGCAAGTAAATCTCAAATTCTAAAGTTTTGTACCTGTAATTTTTATATACTTTCTAAAGATTTTAGGAAGCTTGGCCCGGAATTACACTTGAGGTATAGAATAAGCTATTCATATATGGGAAGACAATACCTTCAGGCTTTGCATAGTGAGAAAAATTTGTTCACATTTTTGGACAACAAGAATGTTGATTAATTTAGGAGTTTGATCTTATTTTTGGCCCCCTGTACATTTTCAGTGCCTACAAAAACCTTCGAAGATCCAGGTACCAAACAGCAAGATTTCTGCTTAGGCAGCTGGTGGTAGCAGTTGATGTTACCTTGGAAGCTTTGTATTTCATTTGGGAAATCAATTCTTGTAGGATTGTTGGTAGTTACCTAATTTTATAATGAAAATTTTAAACAGAGATGTCTCAACTTGAAATATGTTTGGTTCTCATCCTTTCTTGTTTCTTTAGAAAGAATAGATAGCTCCTTACAAAAGATAATTATATTTTGTTTGTCTGAAAGATTTATAAAATAAAGGTTTTCATTCTTTTTCTTCTCCTCACTCTTAGGATTTATATGTAATTTGTATGTAATTTATGCCTATTGTCTCTGAAATCACAAGTATTACTTGTGATTTCAGAGAAAATAGGCATAAAAATAATGGATTATTTTCAAAGTTACCCTGAAGTCTCAGAAATGTGTTTCTTGCAATTTCTTAATGCCATTTCTTACTGCCCTTCAGACACATGATGTAATACTCTTTAAATTGGCTGTCTTCCTAGTGCTTCAGTTTTCTACTTACTTTCTCCAGAATAATTTAGATGTAATTCTGTCTTTGCAGTAGTGGAAGAAATCTACTATTAGTTTTTAAGTATATTAATCTATTTTTTAGAAATAGTCCCAGTTCCCTTCCAGTGTTGTTACTGCCAGGCATCCCATTGACTTCTCCAGGAGAAGAAGCAGGCCAAACTTGCATACGTGAAATATTTATTTGTTTTAATTTTAATGCAAAAATTCTTGCTATGTATGATAAGTGCCTTCATTCACTTTTTCTAATGTGTAAAAAGTATTTATATCTTTAAAAATAATCTTTTATATTAAAAGGGAATTCAGAATCAGTGAACTTGGTTTTCAAAACCACCTTCAGTTTTTTACCTCTACTTCTGCTGCTGCCTAATGTTGAACTTCAAAATACCTCATTGCCAATACAGCACATTAATTAATATCCCACTGCCTGAAATCTTGATGTTAGCATCTGCTATTCATTTTTTAAAACTTTGGAAGTGGGAGGAGTGCCTTATCAGAGATAACTGATAGCAGATGTCACTGCCCAAATAATGTCATAAAACAGACTTGGGATAGTGAATTTTATTTCAGGTCATTCTGATAAAAATGAAAGAAAATACTTGTTTCCAAAATTCAAAAACAAAATATTTCTGTAATGTTCATCGAGAGGAAAATGTCCTGTTTGGTGCTATGTTGCCTGTATAGCTTGAAACAATAAATAAGTTATAATGTATGTGTAATAATTTAATTTAATGACTGTGACTTGTGTCTGTGAAATACAGTTGCATTTTAACCCTTCTTTTTCATGCATGTTGTGTGGCTTTGTGTTTATATTTATTGTACTCTTTATTAAGGAATGTTAACATTTAAAGCCCTTAAAAAAATAAAGGGTGGGACAGGTACTAACCACAGTTGCTGAAAGTGAGCGTTTTCTTTAACCTGTGTGTTGAAAATAACTTCATACAATACTTTAGTGACATTGTTTTCATGGGTAAAGCTCTTATATTTGAACACAAAAAAAATATATTTTTACTGATACAAGCAGCAGTTGATGTCATTGACCAACTGGATTGAAATATACAATTGGCACATAGTCTTTGATGGTAAAGCTGAAAGATCCTAGCTCTTGAATCTTTTGCTGGGGCTGTAATTTTGTGGCACAGTCATCTCCCACTTAATGAGTGACAAAACACAGAGAAGAATGAGGATCATAATATAATGCTCAGGTCTTAATCTCAAAGACATAACATAGTTTTTACATTCCTAAAACACTTTTGGCCGGAAGAGGTTTGCAGAACTTTCAGACCTTCCACTTAGAAAGAGGACAAGTAAGAGTGGGACATAGTCAAATAAAAACAATAAATCATAATAATAATGAAATCACACACACACACATAAAAAAAAAAAAAAAAACCGAAAAAACCAAACACAGAACCCCAACAACCGGAATATAATGAAAGGGGAAAAGAAGCAGGTCATGTGTAATACCATGCTTAAATACATACAGCCATTTAATGAGACTGAACTGAATGTGAAGCTACTGGTGTATTTATTAGAACTTTCAGAAAAGCTGAAGGGTTCTAGGTGGTCAGATCCTTGTGAAAATCATTCTGAGCTGCTTATATGTATGTGGCAGCTTCGAAAACCCCAGCCAGAATTTATAAATGTTGGTTCAAAGTGGTTTTGGAACTCACATTTAAAAGTTATTAAATATATATTAAAATATTAGGATTTCCAAACATTTGTGAGGGTCAATACATAAATATTTTTATTACCTGGAATGGGTTAGGAAATGAACAATATGTTCTGTACTGCATGAGTTCCTAGTCCTTTCTTTAAAAAACAGTAATTGTGGGAGACTGGTGACTCCCCTAAGACAGGCTGCTCTGTTGATCAGTGTATGTTCTTGCATGCATCTATTTATGGCCCTTTCCCTCCAGTGACAGCATGATTAAACACTTAGATTTCCTGTTGAATCAATCCTTCAGAAGCTTCCATGCCTGCTCATATTTATGTACAGGAAATGTAATGTTGGAAATATTGTTAGTAAATTGAAAATATACAGAAAAGTGATTTAGGTTGAAAGGAAACTGCATTTCAACATGTGAAGGTAGGTAAAATGTTGCATTTCTCATCCAAAATATACTCATATTTTCATGCTAAAATAATATTTAATATAAATTGGGGGGGTCTGTTAATTCATTCAGTTATATTTAGTTAAGTGCCATAGAAAAAGTTGTATTTTCTATGCTTCTGAGAAGTTTAAAAAAATTCTGACAATACTATATTGTGCCAGCACATATTGTGTTTTATTTCAAGTTTTTTAAAGTTTAAATACAAAACCTTATATTTTAATAACATGAAAAAATTGATGTGATATGATGTTTTTTATGGAGCAGAAAGGCACACAGAGCTTATGTATTTGTCATTCCTTTAATTTCTGAACTACTGTTTTGCTATTGCTAACATGATGAAAAATGATAAATCAGAGCTTGCACTTGCTGGGATCCAGCATTTCTTTTGCTCATTTTTAGATTTTTGCAAACTCAGCTGAAACTAATTCATCTATTTTTGTAAAACTGTCTTATGTCTACTTTAGTAACTGGTTAATTGAAAAGGCCCTATCCCTTAAGATAATAAAATGAAGTTTTAAATAGTTAAAATATTACAAGAAAAGGCTTTTTAACTGTGCAACCCCTTTGTGAAAATGTAGCTTCCATAATATCATCCTCCATCATATTAAAAATGTGCTCCAACTTTCATTGTGAAGATCTGTGAACAAAATGTCCCTCTCAAGGGGCCAAAGTTACTTTTCAGTGAGAGTGCAGATTATGTCATTCCTGTGCATTTGTTCGGTTTTCCCCAGCTTCACAGGAGACTGGAGGCTAACCTACCTGTGATACAGTCTATTAAATTGTGTCCAGTTTTTGGAAGCAATAAATGGATTAATTTTGGGTTGCTGTTTGGTTTTCATGGAGGTTTTTGAGCACAGCTGCTGGATGGACACAGCTACATCTGTTATTCTCTATTGGAAAAATGTGTCCGGAAATTTATCCATTTATTTGAAACAGAGAGAAAACCCTGCATTTCTTTTTCTCGTGGTGGAATTCCTCAAGGTCTCCTGTCTCCATTTCTGCCAACCTTCTTTCTTGATGCTTGCACTTTACTCACTGCCTCCAGTGCTGCTGCTTTCATGTAATTGCTTAAAAGTGTTACTAGTGCTACATGGCTGTGGGGTGCAGAAAAATGAGTCTTGCTGAAGTCTGGCCAAGTCAGCAATTTGATGTCTGCAATGCTGTAATGGTGAAAGTGCCCATATGAAACTCTTGCAGAAGGTATCAAAGGCACAGTTTTTTGTCACTGCAATTTTGTAAATTTGACACAAATTTATACTTGTAGATTAGATTTTCAAAAAGACCTAGTGAGAGTCTAGCTCTGTTCCTGACTGCCACTGATTTCAGAAGGAAAGGCAGAATTATTTGTTGGGGGTGTTGGTTTTGTTTTTTAATTTATTAATGTTTCTGTATTTTTAATTGTGATTTGTCTCAGTCTGTTGTATATGTCATTCAACTGAAAGATGGTAAAAGGTACACATACCAGATAAGTTGCTGCAGGAATGCTAGCTGAACACAGTAGTTTATCTGTTCTCTCACTCCCATCAATTAATAAGCTCATCATACTTTTCATTGTTTTAATATGTACTGTCATGAATAATAGTTTCAATGTTGCTTGAATGAGGGCTGATGGTAAAGCTTCTATCACAGATACATGCAGAACCTTCAGTGACAAATTTAAGACTGCACATGACGTAGCTGAGCCTGCTAAATGGCTGTTGAAAGGAGGCAGAAATACCTCTTGGTTTCCTAATTCTCAGGTGGTAACCAGACAAAGAGGACTCAAATCAAGAGCATGTAAGGCAGGAAGATTAACTAGACAATTCAGTTTTTAGTCTAATTGAGAGATGAAATGGAATATATAAAGGAAGAGGTAAATGAGATAGCAAATATGGTGCGTCACCACTGTTGAATGAGAACTCATTAAAATAGGATTATTATTTTTAAATTTCCACCCACCTTAACATCTCCATAATCCATTGTTCTTGTGTTATTGCAATAGCTAAAATCTTGTTTGAAAGTCTAATACTGTTATATGAGTCATGTAGGTAAAACAAAGAAAAGGTTGCTGACTGGAAAAGCTCAGCCTCATTTATGAATTCATGTAGACAGTGTAGGAACAAAGGGCACAGTGGAGCCTGTCTGAGTATCACAGTGGTGGAGGAGCTGAGCATAGTAACTCTTGGGGAGTTGGTCTGCCCATGAGCATGGTCTGGTTTTCAAATGCTCTGTAGTTGGCATCAAGAAGGATTTCAGGCTTTAGGCAATGATAGGCAGAATAGTGGTGTTCATCCTGAGGGGGAGAGACATGATAGGGCTTTCAAAGAAGGACTTGGTCATCTGTTTTATTTGTTCTGAACTTGGAGAAAGGGATAGTAATTTAGATGTCAGAAAGGTACGCCAAATTAAGACTTACTCACAAATCTAACTGGAATGAATAAAAGACATTCTGTAGATTATCATTAAGTGAAATCTCAAGGGTTCTGGTTTTGATTTTTTCCAACAGCTGCAAAGAGTATGGTTGTTCATCTGACATCCAGGCAGATTGCCATTTTCTGGCAGTAAGGATACTGCCAGCTGCACTGGAGAAAAGAATTCAGACCATGTGGTGTCAACTTAAAAAAATATCATCTAAAGTTTCTCAGCATCATCAGCAGAGTGTGGCTTCTTCAGACGTGAAATCCGTTTATCTTCAATGTATGTGCTGGTGGTTCTGACTTTGTTTTAATCAGGATGTCTTTCTATTTAAGAGGAATAGCACATTCCTAGTAGATGCAGATATATCCTCTCATAGGAGTTTTTCCTTCCTGTTATCCACATCAATCCTAAAATCTGTCTTTAATCCTCTTTATTTCTCCATCATTCCTGCTTTTTCTTTGTTGTATGTAGATGTATGTAGCTTCTCATTTATGTCCATCTGATAAATCGATATGCTTCAGCATGCTTGGAAAATGGTTATTCAGGAGCTTTTTGTTACCCTTAAGATGAAAGTTGAAACAAAATTATCTAAAAAAGGAGTCCAATAGAAGCAGCTTTTTAATGGAGCATACAGTGCTCAGTCCTGACAGAAAAGGTATGGCTGGGGACAGTGGCCAGGTTAGATGACCTCAGAGAGTCATGGCAGTCTCTGTGCTCAGCTGCCACTTGCAAATAGCTGTGAGGTTGTACTGCAGTGCACTCTGGTGTTAACACCCCCAGGACACACGTGGAAGCCTCAGAAAACAATGTGGATGGTAGAAACTTGGTGCGTGCCTGCTTCTCAGCTTGTTACACAGCCAGAAAATGTAGGTAGACTGAAAGGGGGAAAAAAGTAGAAGTTCCTCTTGGGCTGACTAGAGAAAAGGATCACTGCCTTCTTTTGTTTCTGAGTTAAAATATTCCAGTATTAGATGATGATACTTGGAGCAGATTGTCCTCTGGTCCATTCCACTCAGGGGAGTAGATAACGGCAGCTCCTTTACACAGGGCCTGTCCTTCCTGAGCTGCTGTGCTGAAGAGAATAGCTTCTGAAAAGTAAACTTTAAAATTTCCCTCATAAAAAATAATGAGAACTGACCTTCAACAGTACTTTCCATTACAAAAGTCACATATACTACATCATTAACTAGAAAGACATTGCAATCTGCAGAATCTAGTTATAAATAACTCAGGTCACAGAGGAAGGCTTTCTTCATATGTTAGAATAAAGTGGCTCTGGGACTCTTAAGCTTGCCTACATGTTTCCTCATAAAAATATCCTGACAGCTCACAGCCATATATTGCTTATATTGGATGGATAAGGATGTGGGGTTAAAAATTAATTTCAGATTCTGTAAAAATTTTTCTTAATAATTAAGGTGACGCATGGTGATTGTGAAGCCATAATCCAGGTTTAGCAAGGATTCAGAAAGGACTATCAGGCAGCTCTAACAAGTACATTGAGGATTCAGTCTTGGATAGATAATCCAAATCTATTTTTTTAGGTGATAGTACTTGCAACAGGTAAAAAGTATGCCTTTTTTTGTGGCATAGAACTGGCAGCTTGTACTGTGAAGTCTCACAGTAGAGTTTGAACAGAAGAATATCCACATTTTTGACCTCCCTCTGCCTAAAGCCTGGGAAAGAACAAAAGATGAACTTCATGCAAGTGAGGGCGTAGCATCCCTGTCATTGAAGACAAGACTAACAAATTGCTGTCGGGAATGGTCCATGTATAGTTGATTGAAACTGAGCAGCATTGCGGATTGGATGATGTCTGTAGGTCCTTCTTAGCCTAGCCTTCTTCCCTTCCATTTCTATAGCTGCAAAAGCACAGTCAGAAAGATGGCAAAGCAGACTTACAGACTGCAGAAGGAAGGAGGACTTAATCAAATCAAGATATCTTCTGAACGTCAAAGAAATATGATATAACACCTAACTTTTGAAATCAAGTCATACTCAAAGAGAGAACTTAAAAATTCTTCACTGTAACTTCTGTAGTTGACATAGGTGTAACTTAAATGTAACAGTAAATAATACACACATTTCTTAAGTTCCATCCACTCTTTCTCAGGAGTGATGGAATTTTTGATCCTTGGTCCTTTCTGAGTGCATGAGCTAATGGCATTAAGTGTTTGTACTTGTTTTAGCAAAGAATTACTGACTCTGAATCAAAGAATTCAGTAGGATCTAATTACAGAGTCTGTGTTGCTTAACAGTTGTCAACATACTTAAAGGAATGAACAACTCTTTGAGTGCTTTTATCTGAAAAATGCATATTGTGCTCAAGCATTGCAAAAACCCGTGGGAAGATGAAGCAAGCAGAGGAGGCAGACACAAGAAGATCTAGTTCTAATACAGCAAATGAGAAGTTGAAAGTAATTCTCAACTAAGCAATGCTCAAAGCATGAAAATAATGCTCAACTAAGCAATGTTTTATTAATTGTGCATTTGTGATCCCACTCTACTTCTAGAATATTAAAAGAGTCCAAACGGGCTTTTGGGCCAATTAGAAATCATCAAAATGCAGTTTGCCAGACAACTCAAGCAAGTACCATGTTTAATCCCATTTTAAACTGAACTTCCTGACCAGTCACAAAAGTCCATGACCAAAAAAAAAGGCAGGAAAAGGAAGAAAATACCTTTTAACATTTATAATATGTTTTATTCTTTTTCAGTGCTGCTGTTGTGGCTTAGCCCCTGTTGGCATTGAACACCACACAAACCACTCCCTCCTTCCCCCTTGGTGGAATGGGGGCAAGAATTGGAAGGATAAAAGTAGGAAAATTCATGAGTTAAGAAAAGTAATTTTTATAGGTAAAGCAAAAGCTGCACCAACAGGCAAAGCAAACCAAGGGATTCATTCACCACTTCCCATGGACAGACAGGCGTTCAGCCATCCCCAGAAAAGCAGGGCTACATCATGCGTGATCATTTTTTGGGAAGGCAAATGCCATCACTCCACATGCCTCTGCTTCCTCCCTCTTCGCCACAGCTTTTATTGCTGATCATGACATTACTTGGTCTGGACTGTGTCCCTTTAACACTTTTGCACCTCCAGCCTCCTTGCTGGCCTCACTGTGTGACACTGTTCAGCAATAACTAAAATATCCATGTGTTTTCAACACTGTCTTGGTCACAAATCCAAAAGCTTGCACTAGCTACTACAAAGAAAATTACCTCTATCATTTTCTAGTCACTCATTTATATTTTAAGTCTCTGTATATCTAATACAAATACAAAAAGAAACTACTACATGCTTTCCATTTACTGGTCTGGTTTTCAGTATCCAGAAGCCCACTAGGCTACCAGCTAAACTACCAAAGCACTTCCTTTAAAGAAAAGGTTAAGAAAATTTGGTACAGAATCCACCAAATAATACAAGGTCTTCAACTTTTCAATGAAATAATAATAGCAAAAGAATCAAAAAGCTTTTAGTGAAATTGCATGTCTGCTGCAGAAAGAGCCCTAATTTGGTAGGAATTGATGATGGCATGCCTGTCTGAGTCCATCTGTGCCACAGAAAGCATGAGTTTTGTCAGGCTGATCCCTACAGAACTTTATTGCTATGAAGAAAACACAAACAGATGAATTCTAGTTACCCGTGTTATGGAATGACTTTGAACAATGGTAATGAAATCCAGCTTTTAACTGCAGATTTATGTTTTTAAAAGAACATGACATATGGGAAATATTACTTTATCCAATGTTGAGACAAGTGCTAGAATTTCTGTGTAAAATGGTTACAGGATGGGGTTTTTTCAGTTTGCATTTTTTTGAGGAAATGTTCATATTTCATCTGAGATTTAACATTCTTAAGGATTTTTTCTTCCTACATGGTTAATCTGCAGAAAATATATAGAAGATTGTGCTCTCTCTCCATAAACCTCCAATTGTGTGGAATGTCATACAAATGAAACCACATTATAGACAAACTGAGCCATGAGGACCATGCTCAAGTAGTCACGGACCATGTTCAAGTTTGAGTGGAGGGCGGTCAAGCAGCCAGAATTACTGCAGTTGTACTTTCCCTGGCCAGGAGAGTGAAGCCTTGGGAAGATCACCACCACATCAGGGTGGGCACCGAGCAGTGAGAGGACCGTATTCCATGGAGAGTGTGTAACAACACGTTAGGAGCTTTGAGAAGGAACACAGGCTCACGGAGGGGAAAGTTCAGCCTTGTAAGAAATGCGCTGTGGGCTCGATGCACTAAGAGGACAGGAGCAGCTTCCTGAGCACAGAACAAGGCTTTGCTCCTGCACCAGTGAGAATCTGACACTTCTTACTGATGTTACAGAGCTGAAGGAAGGCCAGGCAGGCAGGTGTCTTAGGTCAGTGTTCAGTATGCAGCTCTCTAAAGAAAATACTGACTGGTGGGGTTAGAGTTCAGTGCAAGACATCTCCCTGTAAGCTGCATTTAGATGCCTTCAGGCACTTCAAATCCCACTCAGATCTTCTATGGAATCTATATTTTCATTCAAGGAAGTGAGCAGGACCTGTGCTCCGTCCTTACAGAAATACAAAGACATTCCCCACTTGATATTGATGAAACATTTTTATTCAGCATTTGAGTGATTTGATGTTCTGTCTTTGATATTTGTACTCTGTAATGGAGGACAGGAAACACTTACCTACTTGGTCAGGAGTCTTCCAGCAGTGTATTGTACTGGAATAGTCTTCTCTTGCTGAAGGTGGGTCACTATGCAGTAAAGAACACAGCTGAGCCTGCCTGCATATGATGCCAAAGCACTTTGGGAGGAAGTGATCCTTTCAAGAACTCTTTCTTATATATTATCTAAGGAATGAAGCCAGAATATACCAAAATTCAGGAGAATACTGTACATACAGAGTAATATAACCTCTGAAACTTTCCACTGATGATCCTGGATCTTCTACACCCATGGCAAGTGTATTAGCTTTTTCATGTGTTAAAAAAATAAAATTGGAACATTTATTTTTCTTCAGTTGCACTAAATATCATCTATCACTGTGTTTTGCAGTGTGCTTCACTCATCTGCTGTGCACCCAGTGTACACTTGGAGCAATTTCTTTCTTTAACTTGTTGGAAATAGAAGAAAATCTGTTTTCAGGATGTTAATTGTCCTTAATTAAGTTTGTAAAGCACTGAGCTGGCCAATCTGTTAAAAAGATTGTGCATGCATGTAGAATTAGACTGTTTCCACTTTTTAAGATAACTTTTTTAAGGTCCTTGGTTGTGGCTCAGGGCAATCTAGGTTCTTCTGTAACTGATATGTTTGCAAAGCTTTAAGAATAACAGTCCTCAAATCAGTTGCCTAAATTTTATTGATGTCCCAGTGAAATTGTAAAGGATCTGGTCCTTAGAGATATTTAGGTTTCTATTCCTCACACTGTGATTGGTGGGAGATGATCACTGCAGCAGATGTAAGAATCTGGCACTGTGGAACCACTCTGAAGTGAGCAGGAGCAGCTCCATGAAATTCCAGGAGATGCAGTACCCCAAGCACTTGGCTGTAGCAAAGCTGCTTAGAGGCACGTCTTAGTGCTTTATTTGTTTTTAAGTTTTGGCAATTATATTTAAGCAGAAGTTTACAGATACTTAATATCTGTGGGGTTTTCTAGGTTTTAAAAGCATCAGGGGTTTCATTCCTTCAGAGCAAAGCCACATTAATATAATGAATTAAATATCTGCATTCTTTCGTGAATTAAGTAAAAAAACACCCAGCCAAAACACAAAACAACAACAAAAACAAACAAACAAACAAACCACAAAAAAAACCCAGTTGAAAAGCTCTTAAGTTGAAACCCATAAGAGGATGCAAGTGAATCACTTCTTGCAGAGTGATAGTTCTTTTTTTCACTGCAAGGTCTATTCAACAGAAGGTTTGGATACACGTGAACAGAGAATCAGATCTTGATAAATATGGGAAAAAATGAGATAGCAAATCTATATGCAAAAATGTCTCTGTACACTTTTAAGGATTTCATGCATTTAATGTTTTTTGATATAGTCCCAACATGTTGAACATGTCTTTTTAAGTTTCAAACATAACATTAAATTAATATGGAGTGAAATCTCCCTGGAAAAAGTTATTTAAATGTGGATATTTACTTGATATGAGTTAGCAATATTTTGTAACTTTTTGTCTTTTACAGCAAAGAAAAAAATAAATCAGATGACTTATACAAGTTACATTACTGAAAAGATAAACTATAGTCCCTATATTTTTTAGTTTTTAAAAATACAAACATTCTTAAAATAATTGAAAGTAACTTCTGCCTTCAGATTTTAGGTATCTTTCATCTGTGTTTCTGCATTTTTACATTGAGATACCTAGGTTTCAGCTACTTTTAGTCATCAAAGCTAAACAGTATTTAAGTGAAATATTTGTAATAACTGTCCATAAAGCCTCTGTTATTTTTAACATCTAAGGTGGTATTTTCCTTTCTGAACTCCCTCTTTTAATTCCTGTGTTCTAATTACAAAAGTAGAACATCGTCATAAAAGAGAAGCAGGCATTTCTCTGGAACTGGTAATAATACCTTCTAACAAATTAACACAAAAGTCTTTAGTTTTTTCTTTAGAAGTAATAGCACAAATTATTAAGATCAAATAAGGACATTTAAATATAACAGAGATATAACTCAGTTGAATTTGAACCAACAAAGAGAAAAAAACCAGGCCAACCACAGAAATTCAGATCAATTCCTCACCTGTGTAGAAGTAATATAATGCTGTATCTAGTGAGTAGAGATATGGGAAGATCTTTCTAATGCTGAGGTGCAGAATAAGACATTTCTTTGCATAGTCTATTGCTGTTAGCAGCCATGAGCCCTGTACAATAAATAACACTTCTGTTGAATATAATATGTCTGCATAAGGTATATAAACAAAGATGTGTATCTGCTGAAAATTGTTGTCCTAGTACTTAATGTTGAGGGTAACACATTAGAGTGAGACTGTGCTGTGCTGTGAGATTATTCTGTGTTGTGGTAGCCTCACCTCCTGAAGTGGAGCTTAGGAGGGTTTCTTTGGTTGCAGCTCTCAGCCTGGAATGCTGTCCCCACAAGGCCTCTCCTGGGAGCTCTCTGGAGCCTGATTTATTCTGCAGAGGAGGCCGTTGAGGAAGGAGGGACATGTAGGATTTTTCTGACACATCACAGGTGGAGGTTAAGTAACTCTGTGCTGGGCTTCACTTCCTGCTAAAGAATTAAAGGGAAGAACATTTACAGTTCTACAGTTTTACATTTACAAACTACAGTTCCTGTAGTTTGTCTGAACTTCTTGAAAAAAAGCTTTAAGGGAAGGTAGAGTCAATTGTCAGATAATAACAGTATTTTAGTTTTTTGTGTAAGTTATCATGCCTGCTTTGATAAATAAATCCTCTGAATTCAGAGCTAAGTCTTCTGAAAGGGTTTTATAATGATACGATTTAAACATTTTAAGTTGTCTGACCTACATTAGTCATATATTAAAACTTCAGGTATTTTTTGTTCTTTTACTATCTTAAAGTATTTTCCAAATTAATAAAACATAAATTGTAAAACTACAAGAACATTATTTAAAAAAGATACATTGAAAGGTTTTGCTGAGAGCAAAATAAAACAAATTAGAAACAAGTATTCTTTTTATGAAGATTTTAGAGTAGACATGTAAAAGGCAAACTGTGGCCAAATCAGTGCCCTTATCTTTTTTGTAAATATAGTTGCATAAAAGAAATATACCACCCGTTTTATTGTGTGACAAATGTATTGCTTCATTCTGCAAAGTTTTAATTTTAAGCACAGGGGCAGTTTCAATTAAACCTTTAAGATTATACATATAAATGTTTAAAGACATAGAAATCCATGTGATATTGAGGACAACTGAGTAAACTGAGATTCTGTTTAACAAACTGTTAAACAAAAATGTTTCTTACCTAGCAGATTAATTTATTACAGCTGCTTGTTCTCTATTTTAAAAACTTTCATCCAGCTGTTGTTCTCAGGCAAATATTTACCAGGTTTTGTACTGAAAGCTGAATGACCTGAACTTAATTTCCTGAAAATAGAAGACATATGTATTCAAAAATGTTTTGTTAATGTTAACTTAATGTTAAGTTAGCATGTAATGCTAATGATGTAGATGATGATGATGTGCAATAAGGGAAGAGAAACATCGTCATTGCTTTTGAGAAAAGTCTATATTTAATTTTTTTTTCATATCCACTAAAAAATTCAATTTTTATTGGACTATTATTATTTTTCTACCTGAATTAATTATCTTCCCATAGGAAGTGCTTTTTCAAGCATAAAGTAAAGCATGGATGAAATCCTAGAACAAATTAAGCATGTTCTCTTTCCAAACAGAAAAAATTCGTCTCCATTGATCTAAGCTTTTTAATAGGATGGTGTAAAATATTTAAGGAAATATGACAAAATTATGACAGTATTTAAGAAGGAAATACTAAAGTACTTATACTCACACTGTTCATGGTTCAAGAGAAATCAGCTGAGTAGCCACCTAATGTGGAAGAAGTTCAGATGTTTGACTTCCTTGTTTGACTGAAAGCTGCCTAGGTCCTGTAGCCCTACTCTGTAGGTGTATAGGAGGGCCCTGATGTGATGAATCAAAACCTCATGATCAAACCTTAGTAAAGTCTGACAGCAGCCCAGCAATTTAGCAGAGGAATGGCCATTTCTCCAGAAGAGCCTGATCCATCAGGCACGCTGTAGTCTCGGCTAGGGCGCACTGCCAGGGAGGGTTTCACAGAGCGAACCTGCAGCCCTGACAGTTTGACATTGGAGGAAGAAAGGAAGGAAGGTCCTAGAACCAGCTCTGTGTATTGTAGCAGCTTTCTGGAGAAAATGGGATACAGGGGGGGTGGGGCAAGTCCACGCCTCCAAGGACCGCACTTAAACTGGTGGTGTCTACTTCATAGCTCTTCTCTTGCCTATTTGCCACATACCATAAGATACCCAAAGCTCATGGAGGGGAGTTGCCAAGCAACATGACTTTGTAGCCTACTGGCTAGAAGTACACATAGCCATGATACTGCATCTTCTTTTCTTTGGTGCTTGTGATAAGCATCATGCCTACATGAAAATAGCAGTACACATCTGGAAACAGCTGCTAGAGCATGTTCTTGTGAGATCATAGGTGACATTAGCAGCAAGCTGTCCCCTGCATGGATATGGATGGCTGAGCACAGGTATTTCTCAATGATGACATCATTGAATGAACAAGATGTGAGAGATATTTGGCACCTAATCTGTAATGCTCAGTATGAAAGAGCTTACAGAGAAATTTCAGACATGTACAGCAGATGCTGTGTCATAATACAGAAACTCCTATAATGGCTGAGTCCATTTTGGGTGAGGCCTCAGCTTCTTCTGGTTTTCTTATTGCTCCGAGATTTTTAGCAAAGTGGTGAAATAACACTTCTCTTTTCAGTGTTCTGTTTCCTGTGGAAAAGGTTTGACGTTTCGTGATGTGCATTGCATTAACAGCTTCCAAGCAAAAATAGAAGAAGACAACTGCAAACATTTGAAAAAACCACGAACATACAAAATATGTAGAGCTGGAAGATGTCCTTCTTGGAAGACCAGCAGATGGAAAGAGGTATGTAAAAGCTTCCATAATTTTGTTCTCCATGAAAATACAAGACAATATCATATTCATGACACACTGCTTCACTGGGAAAAATTGTCAGTATGCACATCGCAATGAATTTTACAAATTAGCAAATATTTAATTGTATTTTCTTTTTCTTTCTTTTAAGACTAATGAAAAATAAATGTCTGTGAAAACTGAAATTATTTGCTAATCTGAATTTTGTACTGAATAGCTACTTAGGACTTTCCTCATCTTACCTAGTAAATTAACAATAAATTTTTAAGGTTTACTTCTTACCTTCTGCAATGAATTCAGTAGTGTCACTATTTGCTATCTTAGTCTAAATAGTGAAATTGAGCCAAGTTTGTGGGAAAAGGGCAAGAAAAAGACCTTGTGGGCACAAATACTGGACTTTTCCTAGGTTTGGTCTTATAAAATATCTATCACCTTGTAAAACTGTGCGTAACTGAGCACATTGCAATATTTTGCACTTCACTCACTCTTTCAACACAAAATTCCCCACATTGGTAAAGACACAGTACCACTCTCCACATTTTGGCCAGGTTTGATAGGACAATATGAACTTTATGATTGAGCTTGGGCCTTTAGCTAGGCTTTGGGACATAATCGTGCTTCTGCCCAGGGTAAAAGGCAGGCATTAGTGGTATAGTGGAATTCCTTTGGCTAGGAAAAAGGAAGAGAGGCATTTGGCATTTAAGCTCTTCAGGGCTCAAAATTCTTAGTACTACCACAAAAGATAGTGTCCTCAGAATATTACACTTTTTGCAAGATTTTCTAACCTGAAACACTGAGTTTTTTTCTCTTTTATTGTAGTATTTGCATTTCAAAACAACAGACAAGACCATTAGTCTCTAATAAAGACAAGATGTAAACTCAGAGCTTCAATTGTTGATCTTGCAAAAATGTAAACTTTCGCTTTGCATATGTCTATAGTGATTGCCCCTGCTGTGAATTAAGGTAGGCAGAGAGCTCAGTTAGATACCTCAGATGCAATTATTTTCTGTATTTTTAAAACATTTTAATTGTAGTTTTGCATTTTCAACATAAATTTCTTCAGGTATTGTACTCGTACCACAAGGGCTGTGAAGGATATTTTAAATAATATCCTAAGAATTTCTAATGACAGCCATATGCCCTTCTGGGGACTGTCTTGTTTTATAGTGACACAACTAATTTTGATCAATTTTAGTGTTCTGTATCCTGTGGAGAGGGGATTCAGCAAAGGGACATCTCCTGTCAGGTGACAGGCCTGGGGCGGGTGAGTGACGCAATGTGCAGCCGTGACCTGCGCCCCGCCAGCACAAGGCACTGCCAGCTGCCCCCCTGCCTTCTGTACCACTGGCTGGCACATGGATGGGAAAATGTAAGTAAGGTTTTTAACCTGTATGACTTAATTGAGTTATGTAATATGTATATATAATAAGTTTGGGCTTTCTGTTCTTTTTACATTTTTTTTCCCCCCACATTTGGGTGCATTTCTAATAGCTGTTATGCTGCAGAATAATAAATGACCGTGCTGGAAATTTTGAAGGTCAGGCTTGCAAAACCTCAAAAGTGACAAAAATGTCAAAGACTTTATTTATACTCTCTTTTTATAATCTCTACAGGATTTGCTTGTCTATTGTAGACAAAAACTCTGGTGGACCTCTGAGCAGGTACTTATTGATAGGACTGTCTCCACATACTTCTCTACATAGTGCATAAGATGTTTAATAAATCCTTATTATGAAATATCTTTTTAAAAAGCAGCTTTTTAAGAACAGAAATGCAGAAGAAATGTAATGTGAAAGTAAACACCATGGAGGTAAAATCTTTGGACAACAGTGTTTATAAGAAGTTCCGTATGAAAGATTTAAAGCATCTTAAAAGCATGAAGCATCTTTTCTTATTAAAGAAAAGATAAGAAGCAAAATAAATCCCATTATACTCCTACCAAAGAGGAAGCAAGATAAAAAAATTCAGCATTCTCTTACCAAATATTCTTTTTCATATTTAAGAAAATCTACAGATACCTTCAGGAGAGAGCTGTCATTTCTAAAGGTGTAATTACTATTTTCTACATGCTAAAAATTTAATAACTTTTGTTATTTTTGCAAGCATGCAAACATATAAAGATGGGGAAGAGAGAAAAAACAAAAATTATGTATAATACCTGAAATGGTGTGCAGAAGAGCCTTTCTCTACCACTAAACAAAACAACATTTTGTGTCATATTAATAATCTGACACGCTAAATTTTCTAGGCTCTCCCTCTCCCTGTCCATCTCCCTCTCCCTCTTGTTTTGTTTTCAAGATCAACTTGTTTTGTTTTCAGGACCAACTTATTCCTTTCATATTTCTCTGAAATAATTTTCTGTCTCTTTCCTTTTCATATGGAAGGGCTTTAACACTCAACCTGTCATCTTGGCTTGACATTTTAATTTTCTCCTCTGTCTCACCCAACAGTTACTGTGTCATTGTTATTATAAGCTGCTGATTTTTTTCAGCTGATTAGAAATACTTGAACATTGAAAACAAAGTAAAAGACTCTGATTCAGTGAATAATTTAGTCTGACATTGATAGCAGATGTCAAAAGGTGTTGCTGTCTGGGTTTTACTGGTGTGTGGCAATCAGTAGGTAACTTCATTCTGTAAATGTCTAGTTAAACTGTGATTGATTTTTCTCACTTTTAGTGCTCAGCATCATCTAGAAGAAAGGAAATATACCAGAAAGTAAAATGTGTGAATGAAAACCAGCTCCAAGTGGATGAAAGCTTCTGTGATCCTGCTACAAAGCCTCCATCATCCAAAACCTGCAGGGTATCTCCCTCTAAATATGTTGTGCTTACAGGAGAACTATCACAGGTACAGTAATTGTACTGCTCACACATCTTTTATATATCTTTACATTTAAGAATGTTATATTGCTGTAAAATGTAGGTTACATGTGTGGAGAAAAAAAGAAGTATATTTGCATTTGAACATGGCTGTCTAAACTTTCTCCACACTGACCTTCCAAGTCAGCCATGATTTACTGTAGAGGCTGTTATGAGTCCTTAACCACCCAGGACCTGTGATCACTAACTAGAGGAGAGCTGTCCCTACCACAGGATTCCTTTGCTGGTTCCCAGGAAACTCTCTTGCAAGCTGACCTCACTGAAGTTACCAAAAAGCTTTTCCTTGATTTCAGTGAAGTGTTTGATCAGTGCTTTGTTTCCGTTGCATGTCTGCACTGCCTGTGTGTGTGCATGTCTGTGCATGTATCACAGCTGAGAGGGAATGACTGTCTGTACATGTGTCACAGCTCTCTGGAACCTCTGAGAAAAGGGCACCATGGGGCTTTGTGGCTCCTTGCACATGGAACTATTGCAGACCTTCACTTCTGCACACTGATGCTCCAGCCCAAGTTGGCACGCCTCCAATGACAGGCTTTTGCCAGAGCAAGGCTCAGAGCTGACTTACCTGTAATGCAATTCTGCAGAAATGTCACAGAAACTTTCACAGAAATGGTGTCTGTGCTTGGCGATTCTATTTCAGTGCTCAGAAAGCTGTGGGTTTGGTTACCAGCAGAGGATCCCCTACTGTGTTGCAATCCATTCTGTCCAAAGTCGGCGCATCCACGGCCTTCGGACAGTAGCGTACCGAGAATGCCCGGTAGAGCCATCCCCGTACATTTATAAATGCAATGTCAAAGGATGTTCACAAGCAGCTACGTGGACAGTGGGGAAATGGACCAAAGTGAGTACAGACATGCAAGCTCATTTTTATAGCTGCCTCTAGCATGAATAAATGCCAAGAATAACTTGATGACATAATGGTGTTAATTATTTGCTTCTTTCTAAACCGAGTCTTAATGGTTATCTATGTCTAGTGCTCAGCATCTTGTGGAGTGGGGATAAAGCAGAGAACAGTAGAGTGTATGACTGAAAATGGCTTATCTAGTGACTTGTGCCTGCCACGTTTAAAACCAGATGCCAGAAAGATCTGCCATGAGAAAGAATGTAAGTGATAGCTGTGATTTTATGCAGTTAATGTTTTCCCAGGTTACTGATATTAAAGCTATAAATATATTTGGAGTGCAATTATGCAAAATTAAGTCCTAAAAATAAGCTCTGTTCCTGAAATATTAATATGATTTAATGGTTCATTTTGAAGGTGAAATTCTTACCACCTGCAAAGATATGCAGATTAAAAAAGGGATGAGAAAGGATGGTGAATACCTACTTAACATTAAGGGAAGGATGATAAAGGTACTGTTAATATTTATGAGTTTTTATGAGTACATATTTTTATGAAATAACTGTTTTCTAATAAAGATTTTGCTAAAGGGTTGCATTTTCTCTCCCAGATTTATTGCTCAGGCATGCACTTAGAGAATCCCAAAGAATATTTGACATTGGTAAAGGGTGAAGCAGAAAACTTTTCTGAAGTGTATGGATACAGGTACAGAAGTGGTTTTGTAACTTTATGAAGTGCATTTATTCCTTCCGAAATAAAAGAATAAAATAATACATATTTTTTGTGAGAAATGTGAGTAGGATTTTTTTTCCTTGATTTTCTGTTTTAAATATCCAGGCATGTGAGCACACATACAGAAATGTGGATACTTCCATCCTGAAATTATGTTAGTTGTACTAAATGATTATAATTTTTTTTCTGTCTTGACTTCAATAGAAATGACTTTGATCCACATTAGTGTTTCAGTTGAGCCAAGATTAAAAGCTGTGCTTCTTGTTCAGTAAAGGTTGTTTAATATTTTTATGTGGCATAGGGCACTACACTTACTTTTCACTGTGATATTATGTTAAGGAAAAATCTCAAAATGAAAACTAAATATTTGCTGTTCCTTAGGTTGCAGAATCCATATGAATGTCCTTTCAATGGAAGCAGAAGGCAAGACTGTGCCTGTCGAAATGATTACCTTGCAGCTGGCTTCACGGTTTTTAGCAAAATAAGATTTGATGTAGCTTCTATGCAAATTAAAAGTAAGCATTTTGTTAGTTTTAGCCAATTTCAGCATTCTATTGAAATTGTATGTGGTCACAATTACCAAATTACTATTTTGATCCACTTACAGATCCAGCTGTGCCATCTTAGGCCAAACAAAATTCTTTTTAATTTAAGAATTCAATGTCAAAAAAAAAGAGAAAGAACACCACTACTTACCTTGTTAATTTGTCCCAAGTAGTCAAGTGCCATGAACCTCACAGATTCATATTTTATATGTGAACTACCTTCATTTTCTAAGGTTTTGTTCCCATTATTTCATTTTATTTTAGTCCATGGCTTTTTTTTTCTTGTGGAAGTCTTTGTTTCTGTGTTCTGCTTAGTCCCTTCTCAGACCTTGGCAGACGCTAAATAAATGGACAGGGAATTTTGCAGTGCTATAAGCCCCTGCCTGAAGCTGGCAAGTTGGCGCAGCTCACTTGGTGCAGTGTCCAGGTACACATCCATCTTCCTCCTAACCCACTCATATCTTAGAGAGAAATCTGGCCTTGTAGGTTGGACTAGTGGTGCAATAACCAAAATTCAAACCATTGTTTCTCAAATCAAAACACACAACCTTCCCTTCCATGGGAACAACAAACAAAAACCTTACCCAATGCAAACAATAAAACACCCATGTTCACACTTTTTCCTGTTTGCCCCTGAACTTCAAATGCAACAGTTAGTGTTGAGTAATTTTCTGTTTTCTAGCCACAGATTTTCTTTTTGCTCAGACTATACTTGGGAGAGCAGTACCATTTGCTACAGCTGGAGATTGCTACAGTGCAGCCAGATGTCCACAGGTATTTATGATTTCTTACTCCCTTAAAATGTTTACATAAGAGGGGGAAAAAATGTGTGACTTGTTCTAAACCAATCTCCTATTCTGTAAGGTCAGTGTCCAACATTAGTAAGTATTTTTTTTCTTACTCTCTTCTCTGCTGTTCCACCATCCCCCCCCATAGTTTTTCCCTCAAGTTGTGTACTACACCCTTTCCCTGTAGGGTCCATGTATGTGTCTCCAGCTTTCTATGTGTTTCATGTACTGCTCTGCCTCCCTCTGGATTTGATGTATCCTTTGTTTCCCCTAATGCTTTCTCATTCTTTGTTCTCCTCTAGTGACTTTTCTATCACCCTGCATAATTTTCCTTACCTTTTCTCTGTTTCTCTCCTGAGATGTCTTCTCTGCTTCTCTGTTACTCTGCTTCATGTCTTTGAAGACTACCAGAGGAAATACATCTTTTTTAGCCATTTACTTTAAAATTTCCACGTGCACTGTTGTGTCTACATTAGTGTTCTAGTTGTACTGGGTGGTGCTTTTTGGATTAATCTCTATATTGTCCCAGTTTGCTGTTTGTTGTTTCACATCATAGAATAGTTTTGAAAGACATGAACAGGATCCCTTTTGGATGAAGCTAAAGCCAACAATGAGCTTCAGAGGAAGGATTTTAATATACTCTAATGCTATTGAGCATTCAGTCCATGGGACTAGGGGAGAGTTAGTCCAAAATAAACGCCTGTTTTGTGCACTATCTACAGACTTGGGCTCTCTGGGACAATTTTTACTTTACAGGTCTGCTTATACTGCATTGCCCTTCTTGATAATGCAGACATAGCCCTAGTCTGACCTAGTCAACCTTTGTAGCCCATTGGCAGAAACAGGATTCCTTAGAAAACACTTCAGCTTATCTTACTTATTAGACAATTTAGGATGAGGTCAATTGTCCTCTGGAAGTGAATTTCTTTTCACTGGTTATAAAGGAGATAAGACCAACTGGCTCACACTTGCTTGGAAGTGAGTGCCTGTCACCCATCTCTCCTGGTTGCCTAAACTTAAGACCAGCTGTGTGGGTGGACACAGCCAAGGGCAGATGGAGGCAATTTATGTGCAATTTTTGTACAAATGAAGTGCTTAGGTTTGGCAGAGTTAAACCCCTGGCAAGAAAACTGTTGAAGTTCATTATAGTATTGGATGCCTTCAACCTGCAAGTCCTTTGGGTGCAGTATAATACAAATCTGTTTGCTGTGTGTAGCTTCTGTTGGGAGGTCATTCTGCCTACAGGGCTTGGCACTGGCACATTTATTTCCATCTATAAGTTCTGACTGAAGCTGGCACTTTTGATGCAGTCAAAAGGCTTCCATTCCTGTACTTTTAGTCCTTGAAATCTGTTCCTGGCCTTGCATATGCTGCATGATATGTCAGACAGCCATTGAGCTGGCTTTGTAATTGTAATAGCGTTTTTCATTTATTTTTGCAAAATGATATCAGTGTGAAAGAAGTTACTCTGGGACTGTTAATTATGGAAATCACTCCACACCTTTTGTATGAATTTTCTTCTTCATTAAATGGAAGTCTTCCACTTTGTGGATACTTGAACAACAACCTACCCTATCCATATGATTTTTTATTACCCCATCCTTAGTTACATGAGTGCTATAAGCACAGCATCTTTATATAGAAGTGCTCTCAAAATAAATCTGCCACACTGAGCAATATAACTGAATTTTTGCAAAATAATTTAAGTGAATCATCATGATAAAAGCATTATATATATATTTATATATGTATGGCATTATTAAGAAATAAAACACAGAAGCTACCATTTGCAATAAAAAATTACGAGATCTGAATACAGAAATCCAGGCTTTCAGTGAATAATGCAGAGGTGTGAAGTTTTCTGATTGTAGTGCTGCCTGAACTAATCATTAGGCTTTTTGTGAAGGTAGTACTTTTTTGTAGCATATTGCACTTATCTGTGAATACAATTTAATAATTTTCTGTATCCCAGTTTGTTTACCAAGGTAGTGCAATCTGTTACTTTTAATATATTTCCTATTCTCATAGGAACTGACTGAAGCTAGTTTTCAGAGTCTGTATTTGTGCAGGCAAATGTTTTAGAATCAATAGCTTCTCTATCTGTTGTGAATGGTTTGTATTGCAAAATATTCCACTTAAAAGTATAGTTATTTTAACATCCTCTTATATTCTTGTTCAATTGTGTTATTTGTTATACTGAAAAAGCAATGGAACATGATAAGATGATGATGCTTAGACAGTGTGAAAACATTTGAAAATTAGGTGTCCAAGAAGTGAAATTCAGGAACTCAAAAAAAAATAGTCTTTCAAGAAAAACAGCTTCATTCTTACCTTTTGAAAGTCTGTACTTTTTGTAAATTAAAATTTCATTTGTAGAAAGGCAAAAATAATTTCAGTTGTCTGATATTAGTTTTGTCTTCATACCCAGATGCTACAGATCAGCTGAAGCACAACTGATGCTTATTGGTTTTCTGTTGTGAGTGTCCATAGGAAGGGTGTAATGCAGCATAACCAGCCCATATTTTGTACACACCTTTGAGTATACTTCATGTTTAGACATATCCCAAGTGATATGTGCAAATATGCCAATATAAAGTCTTTTAGTGTTTTGAGCCCTGTTTATCAGCTCTTTATTTTTTTTACTTTTTTTTTTTTTTTTTTTCCTAGGGACAGTTCAGCATTAACTTGGCCGGTACAGGTCTGAGATTATCCAGTACAGTGAGGTGGATTGCTCAGGGCAACTATGCAATTGCTGACATACACAAATCCCACGTGAGTCAATGCTGTTTTCCTTTACCTGCTCTTATGGCTTGGACAAGAGGTACAAGTGTTGACTGTAGTGAAAACTACAGTAATTTTTGTGAATCAGAAATAGCATTCAAGGTCTCTGACCCATTTAAGTCTTCTTCAGCAATGTTTAATCACACTTTCCAGCATCTAATTCAGATCAGCACTCCCTACCTACCCTTCTCTTAACTGATTTTAAGAGGTTATTGTATTAAGTTCATTTATTAGAGGCTTGTAAGATGCTTTTAAAAAATACCTAAACACAACACCCAAACCTCCACATTTTGTTCAAGATCGTCCTACTACAGATGATCCTTTTTGTTGCTTACTCCCAACTTTATTAGCATGGGAAACCAAAAGACCAGTTAAACAAGAACAGTAAGTGTGCATGGTTTAAGACAACATCGATGGTAAGCCTGGGAATGGTGTAGAGCCTGGGAACAAGGTGTAGAGTGGTAGTGATAAAGGATCTCTGTTCCTGTTTTGCCAATGCTGCTGTCTCTTGATTTAGTGTTTCTAGGTATGATTTGTCAAAAGGTCTGTTGTGTGCAAACCTCGAGAAGCCTTTTGTGCAACTGTGATTTCAATTGTTTTTCTTGATTGACTCTTCTCTTTGTCTAATTCCCAGGATGGTACTAAAATATATGGAAGATGTGGAGGATTTTGTGGAAAATGTGTTCCTAACACAATTATTGGTCTCCAACTTCAAATACAATGAGAACTCTGAACTACTAAGAGCATCAAAGCAGGGACATTTGCCATTTAGGTTCAAATTGTAGGTGCTCTGTATATGTATATTGTAATTTTTTTCATGTCTGTAGTGCTCATTACTGTAACATTCACTAATAAGAATTCCTGTTTTCTTCAGGGTTTACTTAAGGTTGTGTTATCTGTTTGTGGGCTATCAAGTGCATAAATCACAATCAGAAACCTCCAGATTTTACAGGAGAAGCATTTATTCCAAGTACAGTATATACTAACAAGTAAATTGCACTGGGATTACTTCCATGGGTAACACTCTAAATTTTACCATAATTCTAATTCTTTACCTGTAACTTACCAGTATAATTATGCAGTATTCAGTAAAATTTATCCTCTACTGATCTTTTTTTGATAGATTATGCTACAATATAGAAAGGAAAGCTTTACTGCTATATAAAGAGACAGGTAATTTCAATACTTCCAATTTTGTGCAAACTTGTAGGAATTATCTGTCAATAACTTACAGCTGAAAAGTACATAGCCAAAATGCTTGAGATAGTTTTGTAGATCTGTGTGTTTCTCTGTCAGTGAAAGCATTTTTCCCCATCCCTTTCATTATATTCTTTGTGGTGCTCAAATCCTAGCAGAGATACTGAGAAGTGTGGTTTAACTTCTGTAGTCTCCGTAGCACATGTTAAACATCAGGTCTTAGGTTTGCTGTGGTTACAGGAAAAGAAAATACAGAAACAAATTGCTTCAAAACCTGATTTTAAATCGCTGCCTCTCATCCAAGTGTACTGTGAAAGCAGTGTATTCTGTTTACAATAGGATCTTGTGTATAATTGCACAAATACGTATTTGCTTAAACACTTTTCATATCCACCTTACTCCTTTACCCTGGCCAATGGCACATTAGTAAAGGCTGTAGTGTGAATCCTTCAAAGTCTGATTCAGCACCATTTTCAATAACCTTAGTGAAAAATCAGGACAGAGGCAGCACCCAGAGTGGTTTTGGTGTCCAGCTTTGACTCAGTTTGGTTTTTCAATGTCTGTAAATACAGTTCTAACTGCCATTTAAAGGAGAGTCACAAGGTTTAAAAAATGATCTAGCTCTTTGATTTGTTGGTTTGTATTACTTTACAGTCCAGAAATGTATGCATATACAGATAATGTGTTTTAGGGCCAACTCTCAGGTATTCAGAATAAAATTTTCTACCTGCATAATAATGCATATTATTGTACCAGATAACTATAATGTAGCAGATAACTATACATGCTTTTTCTGACCATACATATTCTGTAAACCAAATATTTATTTTGCATGCCAGTATAATTGGTAGATCAAGTGGCAGCTATATCATATTTTTACCCACAAAAAGTTAGTCATTAATTAATAATATTTATTAATTAAAAACAATACTGTACCACAGAAGTGTATGCAGCTTCTTTTAAGGTAACACATTTAGGTAATTATTTTGTGATCTCTGCATCAGAAATGTATTTTTGCACAATGTGCCTTATAATAGTTGTAAACATTAATAAGACTATAAAACATTATTTTCCTAGAAGTGTTCACGTTTGCAATTAAAATCTTGTAATTTATAAAATATTTATATAATAAATATGCTTGTGTGAATGGTACCAGGGTACTTTTGTTTGGGTTCTTTTTGGTATTGTACTCTAAGTACAAGATGTTGCAAAAACATTTCAGCTCCTTTAAGCTGAAATAAGATAATTTACAGAATAATTATATTCTTAATGTTTCTTTACAGTGGTATACATTGACTTGTACTGGAATAACTGGAAGTTATAGTTACAGGAAAAATGTCAATAGAAGCAAATCCTGCTTCAGAGGGAAGAACTCCATGTCTGTCTACTCTTTCCAGTTATCCTCCCACATTTAGCTATATTTGGGGGCTGGGGGGGTGCCCTGTAAGTTGTTAACTGAAATCATGTAGAAATCTGAAATAATTTTCCTCTCTTTGTGCTAACTCCAGCTTTTATAGCATGGTCCCTTGGTCCCTTGCCCCCTTCTTTGGCAGTAGGGCAACTGCAGTTTGCCTCTATCCCCAAGAGGACTTTTTACTTTTCAGCTCATTTAAAGGCTACAAAGCATTCAGCTCTGCTACCACAAAGTCACTCTGTAAATCCACTGCCAAACAAAGTGGCTTTTAATACAGTATTCAATACATAATGTTTTTCTTGGATAATAAAACATATTTTTGAATAAAAATGTATTTTCTATACTTATAGCATATCATGTGGTCCAACTTCTGCATAGAACAGCACTATATTGTATTGTAGATCTTTGCATCTTTTCTTTCTTATAACCTTGATTTAGAGTTTCAGCCTACTGTAGGGAAAAAATAATCATTATGTTCTGACATTTCTTGACTTCCCTGTGTAAGACTTTTTTTTTTTTGAGGAAAAAGGGCTAATAAGTCATCCCAATTTCAACTTTCTTACTTGTTATCCTGAGAGCAGTTTAAAAAAAATGTAAGCCTGAAGAAAAATGTAAGCTTCAGAGCAGCTCTTAATAAACTGGAGACTTGATGGTGCTGACCTGTTAGGAGGCCATGCAAACAGAAAAGCGGATCATGGGTTGTACTTGCAGTAAGATGTTTCCATATACTTTAATTGAAATTGCTCTGAATTTCCATCCCCCTGGGCAGCCAAGATGCTTGCCAGAGTGGCAAGGTGCTCCATGACAGGGCTATGAGCTCCACCTCCTGGGTCTGCATGTGCTGAGCTGCCCGTAGCTGGTCACAGTCACACAGTTCTCCTGCTTGGGTTCACGCTTAGGAAATGAAATGCTTAACTGCCCCATCACTACTCCATAGAGAAAAAAAATGATAATAAATGGAAATAAGGAAGATTGTAACAATGGCTTGTTGATATTAGATGAAGCCATTGTTAGATGGCTTCTAGGACCTTTTCAATCCCATCAATGGCAGCATTACATGTGTGGTGACAGAACTGCACTAGGCTGTGCGTGTGCACTTAACTTACCTGTGTGTGTGCATGCACACATTTAATGCTTATCTGAATATTAAGTGCCAAAAAGGGACTAGGTGTGAAGAACCTTGTTTCTCACATTTCTCTAACAAAATGTCACTTGATGTGTGACAGTACCTGTGACTTCTCTTGATGAATTCATCCTCTAGATGTCTTCTACTTGTATTTCCTCAAAGGTAATATGCGGGAGGTAGCAGAGGAGATGGAAACTTTGGCTCTGGGTACACTAAGAGGTCTCTGTTCTAGCAGAATTCATCCTGGTCTCTGGTGCCAGGACACCACAGAGAAGCAGGATGTGCCCAGGTGTTTGATCTGGATCACGGTGTTGTACAATCAGTCAATGCTATGTTCATGGGCAGAGCTGTGACTGAGTGATTTCAGCACATGGATGTGTCTGTGCAGTTTCTGATGGACAGTCAGGTGTTTTCTAATCTAACTGAAAGGCTGTAATATCCAAGACATACTTGACAAGTGAAGAAAAGGTTTGGGGTTTTCTTGCACTTCTGTAACCTGGAATATGTTCAGTGTAACTTCTGTGTTTTGTTGGCTATTTGAAATGAAAGTTCCATGTAGCAGGGAAGGGGGTTTGCGTCTTTGCATTTTTATTGCAGTAAAACATGAGATTCTTGGGAAATTCAGAATATTAATAAAATACTACTGTCTTGCAAGTGCTTTCTACATCTTGCAAAGCTTTAAATAAGATTAGGAAGGAGTATGTGGGGTTGGTTTTACAGTTTCCATAGAGAGATATGTGAAAATTTATGTTCTGTGGCTATCAAAACTGAATTTGAATTATAAGTGGATCAGAAATATGCTGTAATATTTTTGTTGTAACATATTTCTGTTTGATCAGAAATATGCTGTAATAACTTTAACTTAAAAAATATAAAGGAAAACTATTTACAAAAATAACTTTGAAGGAAGATAAATGAAATTTGAATAAGGAACATTACAATGAGCATCATATATAAACATCACAGCTGAGATTTCAAAGTAATCCATTTTGGCACTTAATCCATGTTGGCAGTTAACCCATGTTGGCCTTATTTATAAATTGAAACAATTTCCTACTTCACACCAAAGAAGCCTGTCAAAGCATTTTTCAAGGACTAATTTTCATGATACGATAGACTTCCATATTTCTACTTTTGTAGAAATTGAAGCATGAAATACTAAAGGCTGCACTTAAATACCTTGGTATCTTGGTATCTTACTTGATGCAGGTAAAGTATGACTGGAGGTCTCCATGGCAGAACCAATATGAAATAGTGTCATCTAAAGGCTAGAAAGTGGCAGTTCTGGGAAAGTATTTGTATCCTATAGATCTGCTTATGATCTCTCGTGTATGGCCTGTTTTGCTCTCCTATAATATTTGGCCATCATTTCCTGAGCATTTATGATTTTTCGGGATGGTCTCACTAATCATTATCTAATCATTAAAACAGGGAGGGGGGCCCTCTCTCTTTCTGGAGAGCTTTGAAAATAAGCTTTATAGATCACAGAAAAAAAAGTATTGCTTTTAAAGGGCATTTCTGTTTCACAGTACTGGCTTTCCTTGAGACAGACCAGAACTGTGATAGTAGGGGTAAGCTACCTGCATTTGTTCAAACAGAAATACAAGCTATCTGACTTGGAGTTGGATCTGACATTTAATATTGCCATCCACAGAAGGTGGTTTGCTTTTGCACAGTTAAGTTTATTTTGCAATACTATAGGTTGAGAGGCTTTTCTGGGCTTTGTTTATCCTGGCTTTAAAAAAGCAATCTGTGCTCTGTTTCTGATAAATTTCTCCTTGTGTTCAGTTATGATAGATATTCCTTTGAATTGATTGTATAAAAATACTGTAGCAGCAGAGCAGAGCAAAGATCTAACTGTATTTATGTCTATATTCTGCCTTTAAACATGAACAGCTGTGCATGCATTCATCTGTCTCACGACTGACTCTGTGCTGCCATCCAGAACCTTTTCCTTTTCAATAAACAAATGTTTCCCTCTTTAATCTGTGTGTGTGTGTTTTATCTCTGTTCCTGCAACAAAACTTTCTTGTCCACATATGTTTTTCAAATTTTATTTGCATAATTAAACAAAGCATGCAACATGGAGAATCTGAGCTGTAAATGGTAGCAAATGACTCTAAAGAGTTGAAATAACCAAGCTTTTTCTGTCTTTCTCATCATTACTATTTTGTTTTGGAAAGCGAAACCCCTCATTTATGAATACTGAAAGGCTTTTTTTGAAATAACTGTATGGGCTTATTTTGCAGTCTGGTTTACAGAAGCAAGAAACATTCAAGGAGAGCTCATGAATTTTCTATTTGCAGAAGACTAGAGTGATTCATAGCAGCAGCATATATTTACACCTTGTAGGATGAAATCCTTTTTTGCACTTCAGCTGTCTCTGGCAGTCATGTATTGACCATAGTAATGACATTCATGGTCAGTTCATCATTGTCCGTGACCTTTTTAATTTACTTTTGGAAGACGGAATAATTAAAAATGTGATTGCACAGAACACAAATTGAAATTTGTGCTTGTAAAACCAGAGAGCAGAAAGTTTCATTTTAGTGTTCTGTATTTAAAACATCTTGCAGAAAAGCTTGTTTTAAAAACGTTTATTATACACCTCAGTAAAGAAAACAGCAGCCCTGTCAGACTTTGTATTCCTGGAAGCTCTGTAGATCAGACAGGGCTAAGAAGGCTGCCACCAGTAGCCCCTTTCATCAGGGTTTACAAGGTATTTAACCAAGAATTCTTTTGCCCTTCAATTATTGTTTTTTGTCTTGGGTTTATTACTACCTTTGCCAGAAAAGTAAGTGCCTCCAGTTCCTTAGCTAAATTTCCACTTCTAACTCCTGAAAGAAGGGAAAAGAAGTAAATTCATAGTTGCTGCCTCAAAGGGAAACCACACAACCTGTGCGTTGACATAAAAGCAAGACCAGAAAATGCACAGTGAAGAATGACATTATTTTGCTCCTAGAAGCCTCTCTTCCATGGCAGGATTAGAGAGTCATTGCTGCTTTTTCTTTTGTGGACAAGTGAATCTTTGGTATCATGCTGCCAAATATTTACTGAGAGATTATTTTGAGACAGGTCTCTGGAGAATGCAGATAGGAAGGCATAAAAAAGGGAGATAGTCATTGGGCTGGAAGCTTAGCCTCCTGCAATGTGTTTGTCTGACCAGCTGTCGACAACATTGCCTCATATGAAATTCAATGTTCAGAGTATTTCCCAAGCAGCAAAGGAGGTGAAGTGTGGAGCACTGTTGCCAGCAGTAACTTACACCCTGCTTAAGCAGAGGGAGAGAGAGGACTTAAATAGGGAAATGTGCTTCAGGCTACCTGAAAAGCTTACCTAGCCCCTGTGCAAGCAAGCCCCTCACCATTGTTACCAGTGTTGTGTTTTTACTGCCATATTAAATTATATATAAGCTGTAAAAGCTATAAAATTTTAATTAAAAAAATGTATCTACAGGCAATTTTCACTGCTCAGCGACTTTTTCTCTCCGTTTTGTTCTGTACACTGCAAACATTATTTCATACCTCTTGAGTGTGCTTGACTTTTCTAACCAAAAAATAACTCTTCTGGAGACATCAGTTCTTATAAATTTTTTCTTTCTGCTTTACTCCCTGAAAAAAGTGAGGTCTCTTATTTTAATGATATTGCCCTAGAAACACACATTCAAGCAACCAGGTATTTTAGTATTTAAATATTTTTACCCACGCCCACATTTGCATTCTTGATCCAACCAGTGGCATCTTCCATATCAAAAGGCATAAGCCAGCAAAAGCATGAGTACCAACCTGGCAAAGTTGTTTAGGTTTCTTAGTAACATGGTACATTACAAAAAATGTATGTGAATTGGCATGGCCATTCTCCAGTATAAGAAAACACTTCTGGGTCTGATTCCACAAGTCACCATAGCAGGCCATGCTTCTAGCTGAACCCCAATAATACCCATGTAATTCTGCACTGGTGCACAGATCTTGTATGAGATCTTGCTTGAGACCTCAGGCTTTGGGATGTTTTTGGATGTTTGATCATGGCCATATGCCTTCCTCTAGCATTTTGTTCAGGACAAAGCACGTGGTTATTTTTCAGAATTGTTATTTTTCAAAATGTGCTATTGCTGAGAGAAATACAGGATAAATGGTGTGACACAGTTACTCATATGGTATTTTTTTCATCAGGAGTTGCTATTTGAAACTTCTGTCTTATTTGAAAGGTTGCCAGTTTAAATTCCCCATAGCTACACAAGAATCACTTGCTTTGAAACAAATTTCATGCAAATCTGAGGGCATATTTTGCTTTAAAGATTTAACTGCATACTGTGCTGCTATTTCACACTGCCTTTACCATACAAGCCAAAGATAAATGATGTGATCAGTGCTATGCCACGTATGTGCTAAAGATATCAGAATAATAAATATGAGGACATTAAAATGACCTCTTGGCATGCTGAAGACAGGTTGTCATCCCTATATAGTTCAAACTAGCAGATGATAGTCTCAAATCTAGATCTTCTGCCTAAAAAAAGCATGATCCCATTTACTGAACTACAGAGTATGTCCAAGAATCTCTTTTGCATATATAAAATCCCTGCTTGTTCATCTGGGAAGCAATCCTCACTCAGCTCATTGACCCTGTCCTTTCTCCAGTGATAATGTGCTGATTCTTTGTCATCATGAGGGCTTGGCCGTGAGGTAGGAGGCAGGGAGCAGCTTGCTTCCAGCCTGGGCTTCAGCAGTCAGCACAGAGCTCATGCCTCCACATCACCAAAGGGCACTGTGATAGCTGGTTCCCCAGAATCAATCTCATAGTTCTTCCTGCAGGTGCTGTCAAGGAGCCCAGGTGCCCTGTGTGCAGCTACAAGGCTGGGCACTGGGGTGTTTGCTGCCTCCTGTTCAGGGCGGACCTCTTTCTGCCCTGCTGAAGGTCAGGAGCCATCAGCCTTTCTGCTCATTGGAAAGAGAAAGGCACATTAAACACGAAAGATGCCTTCTTCGAATCTCAGTTTGGGTGGTTTAGGCTCCTTGACTGTTCGTAATATTTATTACATGTAACAAATTTTATAAGTAATTGTACTGTAATACCAAGATGCTCCATCTGACATCAGTGGTCTATTTTATATACACAGAGGCTTTGGGACAGGGGGGCTGTAAAACACTGAGCAATGAAAGACATAAGGTAATATGCTGTTGAAATCTGGGAAATGATCTGATGATTTCCCATCTAGCTCTCTGCATACCTGCATTTAGAGTCAAAGGTGCTTCTTAACAAGAAAATGTGATTCAATACAGACAAGAAATATTGAACAGGTCTGGCCAGGCATCAACTGAACTCTTGCCTTTGTGGATGGCCTCATGTGCCCTACTAAGTAGTAGCACAACACAGCACACATAGTGTCAGGATCCATCCCCATACAGGCCACCAATTGTTGGCGTTGGTGCTTGGCACCAATCAACAGTGGATGGGAACTGACTGTCACCATTAGTTTATTGTCTTACTGTAAAACTTTCATACCTTCTCCCTGTGAGTTCCCACAGGCAGCTTCTCTCAACACTGACTCCCTTTCTCTTTCTTCCACATGGCTGGCTGGCTGACTTCTACCTGTCCCTAGCACAACCACCCAACCCTTTTTGTCCCTCACAGCACATACTAACCCTGCCCGTCCCTAACACAACCACCCAACCCTTACTCCACACAGCAACACAACCAACTGACTCCAACTCCTCTCCCAACTACCTGACCCACTCTTTTATAACACCCATCCTTATTGGACACAGCTGTGCCCTATTAAGGGCGGGGCTGTTCCTACTCTTTGGTAATTAGTTGCATTTGGTAATCAGCTGCAACTCCTCAGGGGCAAGATTTCCTTCAGCACTATCTCTATTCTCTCACAATCCATCCTCCTACAATATAGTTCATCTCCATAAGTCTATAGGTATAATTCCCCACTCCAAGGCAGGGTCCCTGCTTGCTGCAGGAAGCCTCTGGCACATGCTGCTCCAAAATGTGCCCGCACACAGTCCGGAGAACAGTAGAGGCCAAAATAGCACAAAAAAATATGTTAATCATTTAATGCCAGAACCAGTAAGACAGAGGTCACCTCATGTCCCAGCTCTGTTTTGCTGGCCCAGCAGCAGCCCTGAGGCTGACAGCAAAGAGATTCTCCTTGTTCTTCTCACAGACAGCTTACGCTCTTCATCTTGGCCACAGAGCATCATTCCTAGAGACAGTTGCTGCAAAAGGTGGGGCAAATGCAGTGATGAAACTCTTGCTAATATATTTCCAGTGCATGGTGTTGTGCTGGGTCAATATCAGCCTTCCCTCTTCTCATAAACAGCAATGCTAAATTGGAACACTAAACTTCCCTGGGTGTATTTTGGAGGGGGAGGATGCTCACTTGACAAAAACATCTCAAATTTATAAGAAGTTGCAGAAGACTCTGTAATTCTGGCAGATTGTGGGAGAGGGGGAATTTGTGGTTTTGAATAACGCAAAGTGGTGCCAGATCCTCTACTTTTATTTCAAGGGAAGTTTTTTTAATAGTTGGGAAATACAATCTGACTCCAGATTTCTCTATCACAGACCTCTCAGATATGATGTCCTTGGCTATCACAGCAGCAGCAGGCTGTGAGGTGGTTCCATGGGCAGAGCTGGCACAAAGGGATTGCCATAATGAGCTCACACAGGCTTGGCACCTCTCCTAGAAATATAAAGTATGGTCTGTTTGTTCACTACAAATATATTTTGCTATGCTGGGTGCTGTTCAGTGGCCCTAGAAAGAGAGAGATTTGTGTTTTGCTCTTTGGTCAAGCACAAGAAGAAAAGTGCTGCAACAGAAGGGTGTCTGGAGCAGCACCCTTACCCAGACAGCCCTTTACTACTGCGCAGCTCTCTTGCACTGCCTCAGCGTAGAAACCTGGGACAGAAGTTCACAAATTAGGATTGGGAAACATCTGGTTCACATTTACCCAGAAAAGTTTGCATCAGACTGCTTGCACCATGGAGAGAGGGAGCATATTTCTTAAGCATCTTCAGACTAGGCACAGTTTCTGAATTTGAAGTAATAAATTAGGGCTTAAAGAAACCGTTTGAAATCAGATGGCTGAAGCAGAGGCCTTCTCTGAGAAGACATAGATGTTTACATTAGCAATCTGATTTCTCTTCCCTTTTTATAGTGCCAACTTTTATAAGAATCTGCATATTCCCTTTGAGAGAATTATTTGACCTGCAAATTGGAAAGTTTGTTCAGCAGCACAATAAAGCTGCAGGAGCCCTAAAGTGCACTTGAAGTGATCTGAAATTTTGCAGTATAGTGTGTTATGTTACACCAGTATTAGAGCAGTCACTTTCTTAGCATTTTCTTCAGCACACATTGAACCCACAAACTGAAATCAGAAGCAAGCCAGATGTTACCCTAATGTCCACAAGATGGTGACAAAACAATTCTAATAACAAATCATTTTGATTTGTGCTATGTACAGTCTTAGTGACTCCAAATATTTTCTTACCATGCAGTTGCATTAAAGTCTGCTTATATAATATACTTTGGGCATATTTTAATGGGTTACTCATTTGACAGATGTTCATTATTTTTAAGTTCTTTGTTGATTGTATTTTAAATTAACTTCAGGACTACATAGCAAGTTTCAGTCCTTCTGCATTAGGAATTACATGTTCCCTAGATGCTGGAGGGGGAAAAGTACTTTNGGTCTTTTGGTCCCTAAATTCCTTCATTTCTGAATTAAGCATGAAAAAGTGGCATGGTACATTAGGCATAAGAAAGGTAGCCACTGAAGAGCAGTGCTCTCTAGAGACAAGACCAGGAACAAATACGATGGGGAAGAAGGGAGGTTCTAGAAGTGAGGTGCTAGGGAGGGCGGGTAACACTCTCCCTTACACTTAGTTCCAAAACATTTTATTAGACTTCCTTTTTATATTTAACTATGATCAGTTTGGGATAGTTGTTTCTTTGGGCAACCAAGCAGAGGAACCTGAATGGGGCCTGAACTGCAGAATTTGCCTCTGGGATGTTGTACCCTCAAACTGGGTACTAGAGATGGAGAACGTATTCCACATTATAAACTGCTAGACTTTGAAGAGTGAAAGCACTGCCCAGTATTAGAAACAGTTATTTCCCAGGGTCCTATTGTTTTAGAAACAATAAAAATTACATTCTCAAGGGACAATATAAATACAAGCTCTTTATTTTGGTCAAGGTGGGAGCTGAGTTTAACAGACTGAATGGCTCCAGCCTTTCAGGTACCTGAAAAAGGTTGTGAAGAAAATACATTCCCACCTGTGCCTGTGAGTTTTTATCAGTGAGATCAGATTAATCCTTTGGCTGAGACTTACAGACGCATTTCAGTGACTTGAAAACCACATGACCAGATTTTCAAAGGTATTCAGTCATCTAATTCTCAGTGATTTAAGTATGAACTTGGTCTCTAAACATATTCTGCTTCTGGCCAGAAATACCACTTCAAAATTATTTAAGCATTCAGGAGCCAAAGCTTTTGTGATAAAACAGAGTGTGCAGAGATGCTCAGCTTGTTCCAAACAAGCTTGTTTGACTATCAGACATGATGCACCCACATGAGCCCGTGCAGGAAAATCATCCCTGCTGAGGCATGTACTTAGATTGCCTCCAAAATCTCACCTCCCACCCTCTACACTGCAAAGACATTTGCTGTGAATTTCTTTCCTATGGATTTTGGCCACAACCAACACAGGCTGATTGTGATATGCTCATGATTTTTAACACTACATATGAGTTTCAGTCGGATTTTTTTGTAGCAATATGTAACTCCTAGACTGGGAGATGGAATGCAGCCAGTTGGGAAAACACACTCTGATGGCAGTGTAAGTGGCAGCGAGTGCAATGGTTTGAACCTGGGGACAGCCCTGTCCTCAGCAGCAGTAGCTTAGTAGGACTTGTCAGGACTTATAATTTTCCCACTTTAAATCTAATTTTGAGGGTTATTCTCTCCCTCTCTCTGTCTCCCTCCCTCCCTCCCTCTCTCTCCCTGCATCTCTGTATCTCTTTCTTCAAATGCCAATAATCTCCATCCCATACCTGCTCCATGGCAAATTCCCACGCAGGTGCAGCCTCATGTTTTATGTTCCACACCTCTGCTGTTTTTTGATGCTGCATTTGAAACCTGATGGTGGAGGAAATCTTGCCCTCCCCTGCTGGCACAACCATGCTGTATGAGTTCCTGCTGTCCACACCCACTTTTAGCATGTTTTTGCATATGAGCAAAGATGATCACAAGCATAACCACGCTTGTCTGGAAGTGGGCTATTCACACTTGTGTAATTTTCATATAAGAAGCTAGATGCCTAAACCCATGTTCAACACATAAATAAACATGCCCTATTTTTAAGCATCTGCCATTCTTATGGTCTTTGCAAACATTATTTAAATGTGCAGTGTTTGGCATCCAGCTGGGAAAGTTTTGGCTTATGCTTCCAGAGGCCTGTAAGAAAGACCTTAATGTGTGCCATTATTTTAAAGGCATCAATACAGTGATCTGAAAGCAGGCTTCTGGGCTTGCCACCAATCCTGGGCAAAACATCAGAGTTACTGATGAAAAATTCTCTTTGCAACTCAGTGCTATCAGCCATACCACTTGATCTGGCTTTGTGAAAAACAGTTCATCAGGCTCACACAGAATCATTTTTCAAGCTATTTTAACACAGAAGGTTTAGCAAAATAAGGCTGATTAATAAAGGTTTTAAGATTATAAAGTTATTTAGGGTTCTGTAGGGCATTTAGCACAATCATCATGGGATTTTTCATTAGCAGAAGCAAGGAAAATGTAGCTGTAGAAGAGAAAATACACACAGATGACTCTTTTTTAAAATCAGGACCCACAGGGCTAGTTCTTGGCCCTATACAAGAATGAGGGGGAAAATAATAAAGACATGAATGAAAAATACCACACAAAATGATCTGGCCATTTTTTGCCATCATCTGAGGAAAAGAGAAGGCATTTCCTCAGCAGCCCTGTCCTGACCTCAAGCCAGGACACACAGAGCCCCATTTCTTTGTTCCTAGTAGGCTTTCCAACTAGATGGCCCAGTAGATCAGGTTGCTCAGGATCCCACTGGCTATTTGAGTTTTGAATATCTTCAACAATGGAGATTTCACTGTCTCTGGGAACCCTCTTCCAGTGTTTGACTATCCTCATGCTAAGGAAAAAAAATTCTATCTTGCTATCTAATTGGAATTTTCTGTGTTGCAATTTATGTCTGCTGTCTTATGCCCTTCCAAATAGAATATGGTTTCTTCTTCTCTATGACCCCATTAAATTTTTGCAGACAGGAATAAGGTTCCTCCAAAGACATCTCTTCTCTGGACTGAACAAGCCCTGCTGGTCACCATCCAATGAATCAGTTTCCACATACCCTGCACTTGAAGGGCCTTGACCATGTCTCATCAGTTTAGCTCCAAGGATACTCTAGAAAGCCTTGCTATAGTCAAAGAAAACAGTATGTCCTGCTCTCCCCCTGTCTGATTCCCAGTCACCTCAGTACAGAGGACTACCAGGCTGTTCATCACTCACTCCACTCTGGCTGTTCCCAAACATTTCCCATCTTTTATGTTCTTTGGAATGTCTTCCAGAAGGAACAGCTTCCAGTATTTAAAACACAGCTACGAAGAAGATGGATATCTCTCTCTTCACAAGGAGCCACATATGGAAGACAAGGGACACCAGGTACAAGTTGCACTGAGATGTTTCATCTTGGTATACAGAAAAAATTATTTCAGTGAGAGCAATCATTTATTGGAATGACCTCTCCAGGATGTGGTAGAATCCCCTGTCATAAGAGAACTTCAATATATGATTGGTCAGGGTGCTATAATCTCCCTTTCCTACAAAACATTGAACCAAATGATCATTTGAGGTTCCTTCCAGCCTGGGATGTCCTATGAAGCTATGATTCTGATTTAAAGCATTAAGATGGGCTGATGCAGCAGCAGGGAAAGTGGTTCATGTCCTTCCACTTTCTGTCAGAGCCTGGTGAAAAGAGCAGCCTTCTCCTCACTGGCTGCAGGCTGGATGTGAAATCCAGTCCTCCATGCCACAGCATCCCATCTAGCAGGACAGGGACTTGGGCAGCGGAAGGGGATGTAAGGAGGCAGAGAAGGGACAAGCTGTGACCCGTCTAACTGCCCTGGTGGGATCTGGCAATGCTTTGCTGACAGAGTCCTTCAGCATGGCAGCGGGCTGGCATGGTGTGGCAATGCCGTTCCCTCCATGTCTTCAAAAATGAGCTCTGTCATCACTGCTGCTGCCTCCCTTGCCTCTCAGCTAAAGAAAAAGGGCTTCTTTCTGAAATTTCTGGAGCAAGATGTTCCCTGAAAGCTGCCTTTTTCTGATCCCACCCTGAAAACACATAATGTTGAGCATTTCAGGACATGAGTGAAGAAGAAAAGCTCAGTGCTGGATTAAATCCACTTTTGGCAAAAGATAAAAGACAGTCTCTCTCTCCCTCTCCCTTTCTCTCTCATGCACACACACAGACAAACAGGAAGAAAAGCTCTCAGGGGCACAATCAATTACAGTTCATATCTTTTCTGAGCTGTCAGAGATAGTCTCTGGCACAGGCCCTGCTGGAGTGCAAACGCAAAAGGGATTTCAAAAACAAATCCTCAGCTGATGTATACCTTGTATACCAGTACAGCCCAAAGCAATTTGTGGAACAGGAGGAAGACGATTAATACATGATGATATATAAGCACAAGGAATATTTTTCTCTTAACTGAATTTCCTCTGGCCTCTGTAGTGAACTGACTGAAACAAAGGCTTTGCTGTTTCATGCTGCTCATGAAAAGTTTAAGATTTTTAAAAACTTGACTCATTCCCAACCAGGACAGACATATCTTTACACATAGCTATATGTATAAACACAGACACAAATAGGAAATTCTTAAAAATATTTAACTTAGAAAATTCAACATCCGATCTGAAATGCAGACCTGCTGCTGGTGTATGGGCTTGTCCATTCTGCTGCTGGTGGAAGTGGCTGCAAAACTAGCCAGAGTATGGATTGCAAACTCACAGAGATATCCCTTGGGAAGGTATCATGAAAATGTCACCAGACCTTCCTCGACAGAAACAGCAGCACTCATTTTATCAATTACAACTGGGAAGCACAACTCCAGTGCAAATATTTGCAACCAACCCAGACTTAAATATTTGTTCTTTTTTCAGGGGATCAGCACTAGGTTATCATGACAGGCCTGTAAATCCTGGCAAATGTGGCTGACATGAACTATGGGAGCTTTGCTACAGTCATGTAGGAAAATGCCTATACAAAGTTGTAAGACCTTTATACCATAGACCCCAAATCACCATGCAGCAGCTTGTGAAGGTGTTTGTAAAGGATGGTTTGGGCCCCTGTGGCTACAGGGTGTCATCCTCTGAATCTAAATTCAGTGGGAGGTTCTGCATGGGGTTGTACATGTTTGAGCATACCAGGAGAGCACTAAAATGCTGCTCATGGCTCCTTTTGCTCTCCCTCTGATGCTTTCCCAACATTTCAGGCTGTAGCCAGCGGGTAGTTCAATGCTGTGTAATATTGCTGTCTATCTTCAGCAAGCTCCCTCTCCCTTCCCACCCACCCCCTTCTCAAGCCTGATGCAAATATGTTGCTTATTCATTTTGATGTTTCATTCAGTTTATCTTACACCCTTCTGAAATATTCATTTCTGGCCTCACAGCAGACTTTTTTTGTGATCCAAGCACAGAAGTGCTGTGTGTGAGTGCAGAAATTAAGAAGCCATTTAAGGGGACAGGAGGGACAAATCTTACCCAAGGAAGGGGTAAAACTGGGTAAGATCCTCTTACCCAAGGGAGAGGCTTTGGTTTTTAGGATTCCAGGAGGCCTCGGCCAGGATGGTAGAATTGCAGTAATAAATTACCACCCCAGTTTAAAGCTGCAACAAAGACAAATTGCAAGTCTAAATTAGAAGTCTAAATCCTACTCAACAGCTCTTCAGATCTAGAGCAATGATTTGAGCTACATGTCTGATTATGGCAATGGAATGTTTTAGCATTGCTTGCTGCTAAGCTTAACCTTCAGTGTACTTGGTACCTCAGTGTCTACAAGCCTGGGCAGCTGGCATGGGCAGAGGAGCCCAAGGATGTTGGTCCAGGGAATGGAGTCAGGATCTGAACTTATGGTTCCAAGCTAGGGCTGAAGGTTTCTGTGGTTATAGGAGAAGACAGAGCTGCTAGAGCAATTAACAGCCTGGTTTCTCATGCTCAGACCTTTCTCAGGGCTGTGGAGTTGTGCCAACTTCAACAGTAACCCGAGACATGCAATGCTTGGTGGATCCCATCACCTGCTTCAGCTCTGCTCTGCAGAGCAGGACTGATTTACCAAGACCCACTCAGGAAGCCAGGACTCTGTCTGTGGCTACAGACATGCCTCTGTCCCAAGGAAGAGATTGCAAAACTTTATTCGTTCAAATTTTCACTAATTGTTACTGATGGTTAATATACACATTTCAAATGCTGCTGGGCATGGCATCTTTTTGCATTGCTTTTCATGTGATCGCCACAAAGTGTAGCAGGAGCTGCTGCATTCAGAGAGGTTATTGAAAAAGAAGCTATCTGAGGTATATAGAGAAGAACAAATTGAGAGGGGGAAGCTCAGGTTTCCTTTCCTTTCCTTTCCTTTCCTTTCCTTTCCTTTCCTATCCTTTCCTTCCCTTTCCCTTTCCCTTTCCCTTTCCCTTTCCCTTTCCCTTTCCTTTCCTTTTTCTAAATATTGTGGCGCATGTTGTGGAAAAAAAATTAGCCATCTGTCTGACAGATATTAGTAAAGTGGAGACTGTGTTAAAAATAAAGTGCCAGGTTGTCCTCTGCAGAAAGTTAATAAAAAGAAGGAAGTGAAAGACTGCTCATTATTTTTAATGACTTTGCTTTCCAGCAGTGTGCCTGTATCTCCCAGCCTTTACATTCTGCCTTATTTCGGTTCGTTACGGCACATTCAGCTGCCCTGGAGAATGATGGCTTTGTTCTAAAATACCGAATATATCAAGAGGCCCCTGGCCTAGCCTGGCTGGGCTGTCAGTCACAGCTCCAGTGCCAGGAGGAGGATGCTGAGAAGAGCCCGTTGCACGGGGAGTCCAGCCTGGATGGCTGGGAGCTCTTTGGCAGGCACTGGTGCTGCTGAACTCTCTGTGCAAAGCTGTCAGCAGAATCGATTAAGTGGTGCTTGGCAGCTGCCAGGATGTCTTCTGTGGGCACATCTCTACATTTGTCTCTCTTACTGGCTCTACCTGGCATTAGCCCCTTATTCCCTGTCAACAGATATTTGCTTTATTAAGTTTAAAATGTAGGATGCATTTTGCAGTTCAGAAGATGAAGATTCATGGGTGTGCAATTCAGAACACAGTGCCAAGCAAAGCACCCAGAGCATCCAGCTACATCTGCAGGCCTCTTGCACCCAGCAGGTAGAAAAGCCGAAAGCAGAAGCTGCATTTCCAGATTTGAAAACAACTGGCTTTTCTCAAAAGGTTTGCTTGAAAAAAATCCATGTTGTCATTGACTTATATTTTTCTGATATGCTCTTTGATAAATCAAGGCCCATGTTATAGCCAGATTACAGTTACAGTGATGTGTTTGAAAACAAGATGCATACTTTGTATGGCTCTGAGGAAACATCTAAAAGAGGTCCACGGCCAGGCTCCAGGGTCTTTGAAGGTTTTTTCTTAGTAACTCCTCAGAAACTCATTTCTCAGCAGATTTTGTTGTCATGCTCTGCCTCCTCTTCTTCCTTACTAATGGTTGAGGCCCTGCAGCAAAACCTGCATCATGTTGTATGAAACTTGGTGCAAAAATTCCAAACGCCGTGGAGAAGGCCCTGCATGGCTTGGGGCAGTAGCAGGGGATGCAGGGAGACCTCACACAGCTGTGCTCACAGCTGGAGTGCTTCCCTGGCACTTTCCATGCCTTTCCTGTAGCTGCCACTCCCAGTCTCAGCTGCTGTTCCTGGGGGCGCAGAGGCTCTGGGAAACTGGAGTGGGCAAACTCACAACTCTTCCAGAGCAAATGCCAATCCATTGGAGCAAGTGCCCTCATAAATCAGCCTGGCAAACAGGAGGAGGATTGGAGCAAGGCATGGATGTGATGTCGAGGAGCCGATGCTGATCCTTTAAATTCTAGCCACAGCAAACTGGCTGATATTTTGAATTTGCTTATCTTTTAACACAGAAAAAGGCCAAAACTCATTTATATTGGCTAACCACATTTTTTCTGTCTGTTTTAATCCAGGAAATGAAAATCATGACCAGAAATTTTTCCCCTTCTCTAAACACTGGCCTACTGGTGTTTATAAAAAAGATCACCATGATTCTTCCCAACGGCTAGAGGAGTGAAATGGGAGTGTCAGCCAGGGAGGAAAATGAGCTTGTTCTTGTGTGAAAACTTAGCACAGGGTCAGGCAGAGTACTTTTGGAGGTGGGATGGGTTGGTTGTTTGTTTTCCAGCTCTACCAGACACCAAATTTGGCAGTAGCCTGACAACATGCTACAGAGAACTCTTTTGTCTGTAAGTTAATGAGAGAAATGCTTGATAGATGGCTACTGGTGAGCTAATTAGAAGAGAAGGGATTCGATAGATTACAGAAAAAAAAAAAGCAAAAGGGAGGGAATCAAAATGTTCAAGAAGATCATTTAAGGTCCTTGTTCTGGGAGAGAGAGACTAACTGGTTTCACTTCCCAGAGGCTAATCCTGCCCTAATTGACTTATTATTGGAGTCTGAAGGAAAACAATCCATGTGGCTGTGATAGCAGGGCCAGGGAAGGCATGATTGTGGCTGCTGAGGGGAACATGGGGAAACAATAGCTGCAGTGTGTGAAATGACACAGGATAGCATGTGCAGATCCCAGCAGTGTAAGAGCCTTAGCTGGGCACACTGTTTAGTGTTACAGGCTGGATGGGGAGCATTGGGAATAGGCTCAGGATTCATTTCCGCACAGTGGTTTCAAATACTTCTGTGAGAAAAAGCTCAGCCTCTTCCCAAATGCAGACCAGACAATCAGGGATCACATGTTACCAAAAAACCAATGTGCAACCTATAGCTTACTCATGACCTACAAAAAACAAATGACACATTTACAACCCACACTCAGGACAGTGAGATCCTGGGAGGTGACTCGATGCACATGGTAAACAGAGTTCTAAGATGCATCAAAATATAATAAGTCTGGGAACCAAGCAAAAGCTGAGGAGATTTGCATTTTTTCACATGGGGAAAATCAGTTGTCCTTTCTGTTAACATGGCAAAATTACTTTGAGTCCCTAGTTTGCATGATTAAAATACATAGCTAGAAAGGAATTCAAATTTGGGCTAAATTACACTGAGGAAACTACATTCAGTTTTGATCATTTTGCTTGACATGGAATTTTTTTGTATTAGAAATGCACAGAAGATATAGTATTACAAAAACAAGAACTATTATGGAATGCCTAAGGGATGCAATTCATTATCCAGAAAAAATTTCAAATAAGGAGACACAAATGCATGCTAAATTACAAAAAAATTCCATTGGAATTACAGTTTTCTTCCATAAGAGGACAGATGACTTCATCTCATGAATGTTATTACTGTGGCTCTCATGGTTCTTCAGGGAACCTGAGCTTTGATAGTATGAAAATATGATAAATTTAAAAAATCAAACACAGAAGAGGAAAATCCAGCAAAAACGACAATTGTGTAGAAAAATACCTTCCTCCTCTTCAGATAGACTTTAGTCTAAGAAGTATTTTCCTGACTGAAATGGGTAGAAATGCCTTTTCTCCAGAATGACTTGATGATCCCATCAGATATTTGATTAGTAGCTGTGGTTTGGCAAGGAAGGTGTAAAAATCTGGCATCTTATGTTGAACCAGGTTTTCTGAGGCACTGGGCCCGGCTTTTTAGAAGAGTTAAAAAAGGCAGAGTCTAAAATTAGCTGGACAGAAGTGTTTTACATTGTTGGAGTACATATATGTGCAGGCAATGGGCACTGCTAAGTAAGGGACAAGCTTGTTGGAAAGCAAGGAGAAAAGACATCACTCAAGTTTGCAGTTTCTCCTGAGATACAGCTACAGGAAGAACAAAAATTAGTAATGCTCCTCTCTGAACACAGCATGTGCTACAACCCTCCCTGAAGCATGGGTAACTGAGGTTCTTGTTAATGATAGATCCCTTGGGGAGGATCAGAGAGAAATGACACTAAATGATCAGCAGGTTTATTTCAGAATTATTTGGTTGAAATGGAAAGGAGGTGTTTAGCCATTTTGCTTATTATCTGTAGAAATACAGCAATATAAAAACATAAAAAATAGCACTTAAGAAAATGTATAAGGAAAAAAAAGGAAGAGAAGAAGAAGAAGATAAGAATACAAAGATAGCACTACCTGTGGACCCAGCAATGAGATGGCTGCAATTTCAAAGTCTGTTGGTAGAAGCGATGGTCTCAGTCTTCATCCATCAGGAGTGGGGGAAGCCCACAAAACACAGGAGTTCAATGGGTTTATATAAGTTTATATTTATGGAATGTCCAGGTACACCCCCTGGGCAGGGTAGAGAGTTTTATACCCTCTATATACAACACTGTGTATCACATGCAGTCCTCTGGTGGAAGGCCTCAGAAATGAGTCTGGAGGCACTTTGGGGGTCTTCGAGACACAACATGACTGCTGCCTCTCACATCAGTATAGTTGGGCCAGTTATGCCCCATCAGAGGGGACTAGGCCTATGTGGGAATGTCCTGATACTTCCCCAGATGGGAGTTTCACATCTGAACCAGTTGTGCAAGGGAGGACATTGGCATGGTAAAAGCACAGTCCCACCAGGCAGGCAGGATCTGCTTCTGTCCTTACCTGGCTCAGACTCCAGTGTGCAGCCTCTGGTGGTGGGTGCTCACACCCTCTGCGCTGGGGCTGCCACCTGCCAGCAAATCTCCCCTGCTTTTGCAGAGGTTGACCATTTGAGTCATTATAACCCTTAATGTTTTAGTCTCTCACAGCCTGCTGCAGACAGAAAATGAGATGTGTCATCCAGGTGAGTTCAGGAGCTCGTTTCACTCCACTGATTCAAGGTGGGGATGCTTCTGGCAACACTTGAGGCTCTGCTTGATGACTGGATCAAGTGTTACATCTGTAGTTCATCAGGGAGGGCTTGCAATTCTAAGAGCTACTCCAGAACCATGTTTTCTGGTTGTACAGACAAAGAAACACATCTGTAAATTTTAGTAAAGTACTCTGAAATTAAAAAATTTCAGAAATTCTAAAAATCCTCTCCAACCTTGGCCTTACTGCAGACTTTTTCATGTGAAAGAACCATCTGCTGTACCACACAGTAAAGTAAAAAAAAAACCAAAAATAAACACAGGTGGTAGAGGCAGGGAAAAAAGCTCTCAGAGAAATTGGTGCATTTCTCACTTATTAGGACATTTCCTTCATTTTAAGCATAATTTGTTCTGTTTCAGCTGCATGGTTTCTGCACATTTCCCTTGAAACATCTGTAATTCTTTTTGGCAGAGATCCGAGGCAATACAGTGCAGTCTCATCTGGGAAGGGTATCCTAGGAAAGTGTAAATATCACAAAGCTGTAAAGAAAATAAAAATAATGTGTTAGCATTGAAGGGCTTGCAAAAAAACTGGACTAGATAAGAGGTAAGTGAAATCACCTCACTGGGCAAGGTGGAGGAGGAGGCTGGTGTCAGCCCACGCTGTGGGCCTGGGAGCGGTGTCCTTTCTCAAGCCCCTGGAACTCATCAAACGCCATTTCTGGTGGACTCTCCTTTCACAGATGACTGATTTTTAACTCAATTACAATAAGAACGAGACATGAACTCTCTCCTCAATGGAATTCACCCAAGAGACAGAAACTGTGACTGAGGAGTCAATTATTTGGAGATTACTAAGGCAAAGCCCTGAAATATGTTTTCATCCTGCCAATTGCTACAGGATCATTCACTTTCCCAGGAGAGAGTTCCAGCACGAACAAGCACATAAGCTGCTCAGTCAGACCAAATGTGGGGCTTCAGCAAGGGCTGAGCACCAAACAAACACCACAAGTGCACTGTCCACATCCCTCACAGTGCAGGGTGGCCTCTCAAATCCCATCAAGCTGACAGGTCTGTGCGGTGCAAAGATGTGCAGAGACACTTGCTGAAGTCCCAACGCAGCCTGGCCACATTAGCATAGCATCCTGGCTGGCCTAATTAAAGAACGAGCTAATTAGGCCAGCCACAGTACCATATTGATTAGATGGTAAAGACAAAGTCCTGACATCCAGATGTGCTAGCAGGAAAACAGAACGTTGTACTTGCATGTTACCTGGGTAAATCAGAGCCTCTATTCCCTTTCACTGTCAGTGTGGCCCTGCTCCCCAGCGCTGCCTTCACACAGTGCTGCAATGCAGTTTTTTAAAAATTTAATATTATCCAGAACTCAACAGTCATCTCCTTGTTTTGTGGGCACAGTTCCTGAAATAAGATTAACTTTGTCTCCAGGGGTCGCTTTCCAGCCAGCAAACCAAAAGTTGTGCAGGAGAATGAAAACAAGGCAAAGAGAGAACAAAAATCAGGTTGTGTTGCAGACTTTCAATTAATGATACAAAAATATTTCAGGGGTTTTTGGGGGAAATATTTAAACCCACAGATTAGGAATTTTGTATTCAAGCCCTCCATATTCATCTAACTGCAAGGGGCTGATGATTTGCAGCCTGAGGCCATTCTCGAGCATACAGATTGCACAAATCCACCTCCCAGTGGATCCTTCCCCACAGCCTTCTCTGTCTAGAGCCATCCTGCAGCACAGTGCCCTGACAGAGCCCTGCTCTGCAGACTTGGCTCTGAAGATGACAGCCCAGCTAGAGTAACCACAGGGGATCCATGCTCCCCCTAGTTCTTTGTGTGGCCTCCATTTGCCACATCCATTCTCATCACCTAGGACATTTCAAATGGATAGATATATTTTTCCCTATATTATTCTGGAGGGGCTGTAAGAATGTTAATATTTATGGATCTGACTAGCTGGGAAATCAGACTTTCTCATATCGTTGTGTAACCATTTTGAAGAAACTGTTTCAAGGAAAAGTGAATCCCAAGGTTCAAGCAGGCCTGAGAAAAAAGGGAATATTTTATCATCTATGATCTTTCTGATCAAAGCAATACCAAAAGCATGTTTCCGTCTGCAGAGAAAAAACTGAGGAATGTGGAGTAGGCAGAAAAACTAATATTACATGTGCCTTTTGAATCTCCTTCACACCCAGGAGAAGGGACAGCCCAACCTTTCATTCTGCAAGTATGTGCAGGCATCTACATTTATCATGCTGTGAACTTCTCTATTTTATTCCATTTCAGTCTGTAAAGAAATGCAAATGAACTGATTAAACCAAATTATTGTATTCTCCTCTCCTTCCATGGAAAGGATGTCAGAGCTGTTTCACTGGAAAGCAGACGAGAGGGGGCACTCATAGATTTCCTACATCAGGGCTTTGCTTTATGCTGTGTTGGTAGGAAATGTATTTGAGAGAGTCCTTGTTGGAAAAGGCTCCAGGAAAAATACCAAATTAACATAACACCATAAAGAAGCAGAAAAATTTGTCAGAAAGGGAAAGAAGAAAAATGGGGGTGGATGGGTAATATAGGAGGACGCCCTGGCACACACACACCAGAAGCCCTGACCCTGTAAATCTGCTTGGGTGGAAGGACGGAGTGCTGCAGGAGCAGGGTTGGAAGTGAAGATCCTCTGGCAGTGAGAAGAAGGCTGGGTCCAAAGTGTTGTCCAAGCAGTGAGCTAAAGCTGGCCTCAGGCCCCTTGCAAAAATTTAAATTTGCACAGTAATGGAAAACTGCATGATAGGGACCGAGAGAAGCTGTAAGAGATACAGCTTGTAGGGCAGTCCTCATTTTACTAATTAAACATTTTGGATTGCCTACACAGGGTCACTTGGGAAAGTTAAATAAATCAATCAGCTAAAGGTGTGAAGTCAATTTATGTAAGCTATAGCATATTCAAGCTGCATGTGAATGGTTTCATTCAGGGTAAATGGCCTTAGATTACTGCAGCTTAATTTTCTAGATTAGCAGAAACAAAATATGTTTTGATAGCAAAGTAAAACAAGATGGAGGGAGAATAAACATCCAGTTAGTAACTTAGGCCTGCATCTATGGTCCCTCTTTGTTTTTAGCAGCAGAAAATCCAAAGCTACCTAGATAGACAAATAAAGTTTACCATGCATTATAAATATCGTCTAACAACCGTGGCTGCCAAAGGCTGTAAGGAGCAGAAAGTGTGTTACGACTGCAAGTACAAACCTCACAGTGTTTGCTGTGCCCCCAGCAGTCCCTTCTGCTGCCCATATCACTCCATCAGCACCCCCCTGGAGCTGAATCATATCCCTGCTGCAAACAGTGGAATCAAGTAACTATGAATTAACTTCTGACTAACACAGTCTAACTAAATTACCAGAGACTGGTATTATCAGAAACATATCTGTTTTATTAAAGACTACATTCATTTGCTCAGTTAAGTGAAATATCGGTCAATCAAAAGCTCTACCTTGCTCAGTGAACTTCTCTTCTCTGCCCTTCATTCACCATTAGGGTCTCTTCAACTTCATTTTGAACCAGTAAATTGAGCCATGCTTGTGTCACTTTTGCCTCTTGTAGGTTTCTCCCATTAATCTCATCCTTGCACCAGGCTCTTCAAGACTTTTACTCTGCTGTAAAAATGAAGAATTTCTGGTGTTACAACTAAATAAGGGAATTCAAAATGAGGTAATTGTCTGGGGTAGGTACATGTTTATGAACACCAGTTTGTGAATTGTACCTGTGTATCTGCTTCACAAGGAAACCTGAATTGTGACTTCCAAAAACCATCTGTTCCCTGCTACAGCTCTGTAGACTGTCCATTAAAACCAAGACTGGGCTTTTCTAAGCAAGTGAGTTTCACTGGTCACTTTAGACACCTGAATCAAATCACTGCCTGAGGGTGAAATTGGGTTAGATAAGGAAATGTGTACAGCATAGATGTGATAGCACTATAGTTCTGATTTTTTTTTAACTACTGGCCATATGAGAATGGATTTTTCATTGAACTCCTTTAATGTTAAAGTCCTACTGCAGATTTTTCCCTAGAACCTCCTAGCTACAAATGTGTTAACATCCTCAAGGGTCACATTTTCCCTTTTGAAAAAGGAAAAATATCAGGCTTGATTTAGTAAATGTCTGATCTATTTTAACAGGATGGGTTTGGAAATGTATTGTTAAATTGAGTATTACACATTTCTGTGACTATTAGGGGAACTTCCACAGGAGAGTGAAAATGGGAGAGCAATCCAATGAGAAAATTAAAACATTGTAGTAACACTGAGACATTTGGCACATTCACTTTAAAAACAAGGCAGACTCCTGTTAGGGGAGAAAAGTCAGGCTGAAGTTATATTGCTGAGAGTTAGAAACCCCAAATGTGGCCTAAAAGGATACAGAATCTCAAGTCCCATGGTCCTATTCCTGTTTTAGAGACTATTTGTATTCTCCACATAACACATTCGCTGTGTGAGACTGATTAGATACCCTGCATAAAACTAAGATGTTACTAAACACATGAATCACTTAGGAAAACCATAAACAGTATTTAAAAGAAGAATCTTGTGGTGGTTGTATATAGCCTTTGCAGTAATCTAAGAAGAAAAGTGCTCTATCCTTAATTCCCCCTTTTCCCTCAATTAGCTGGTAGAAGTGTTATGCAATATACAGCATTTTTACAGTAGAAGACAACTGGGTTGAGGCATACAGGCACTATCATGTCACCGAATTAATAATTAGGCTATTTCTCCATTTTATCTAACAGTTGGGTACTAATATCATTGTTATTGCTGTAAACTCCCGTTGCCTTGAAACCACAGTAAATAATAGCAGAAATATTGTTTATTATCAAAAAACCCAACATTTGAAATGCATTTGTGACTGATTTTTCCAGGCATTCCAACAGTGAACTTGCTCCTTGATTCAGGGAGAATTCACTCAATTCAGGAGCCTGCTAGCTTAAAAACCATCTTCTTAAGGTCTGGGGAGAATGCTTCAAAAGACTTTATGGGAGAATAAGGTCATGCCATGCAATCAGGAGGATTTCTGGAGAAGAGAATTTACATCTGCTGAAACATATCTAAGGGATGAGGTTAAGAAACCAAAACAGGACCAAACCAGAAGTCTTTAGATTCCATAGGGAAATTACTTTCCTTATCCCTATAATTGCCTGCAGGAAATCAACAAAATAACAATGTATTTTATTTATTTGTTTGGGTTTTTTTAAGGACAGTTAGTTGCCATTTAAAACAAAGATATTTTAGAAATACTTATAACCTACAGACAGGTGTCTTTTAGGATTTATGCCCCTGCTTCCAGGAAATTAGCTTTCTAAGATCTTCTCTTCAGCACTTGCTAAGATTTTTCTTTGACGTTTTCACTCAGACACAGCCTTGCTAGTCTTCAAGGGACCATCCTCTGGTCTTCCAACCCCATAACACTGGAGCTATGTTCTTGGTGTCACAGATCCTCTGGTTTGCCCAGACTCTAGCAGTGTATGCTTGAAAAGCTACCAGAAATGCAGATGCAGCACAGCCTTCCTTCCACAGCTTTCCCTGGGAGCCAGTGACTCAATGCAGCTGTGCTCTCACGCCTCTGGCAACCTCTCTCACTGTGCCATGCCCATCTCCTTTTGATTCAAGAATAACAGAAGGAGGTTTTCAGAACACTGTCAACCTGCAGAAGTTCAAGTCTTGGGAGATGGTAGCCCTGAGACTACTATTCCTCAGGCTTGGTTTCAGCTGCAGCAAGAAATAGAACCACTGCAATTTTCAAGAAGAGAGAGACCAAAATATCTTCAGCAGGGAAGTATCACAAAAAATGTGTTTAAATCCTTTACAGGATAGCTAAATGACTATTTGGTGAAGTAGAAACATTTTCCCATAAGAATTTCTTCAGGTTAAATCCCTGAAAAGTCACAGTCAACCAGCTGAAGAAGAACCATGGAAGGTCCTGCAAGTTACTGTGACGGATCTGCTTTTTAGCTTTACTCAACCTTCGGTATGCAACAGTCCTCTCAGAGCTTAAATTTATTCCTTCACGTTTTTGTCCTATCCTACAAATTAGACACATTTTAAGAAATTAAAAGATGGGAAAGAAGAAAGAAAAAAATTAAGCCTCTCAGAATAAGACAAATGTCTCCATTGGCAATACGTTTATGGATATATTTGCACAAAAACAACAAAAGAAAATTCGTAATACTGCACACAATGTTTTAAATGGTATTGTGAAAGCAGGCCAAAATGTTCAATCTCCTTAAGCAGCAGTTGAAACAGGCTTTAAATTAATCAGGATTCTTAGAAATTCTAATAAGAAGGGACTGATGAAAAACAGCTGCACCCAATCCCTATAAAAACCTTCAAAAAGAAGGGAATTAAGTGATAATGCTGGTGGAAGGGCATATCATCACAAGATGGTCTCCTGCTGCTACAAAATGCCAGAGCAAGACCAAGTATTTTTCCAAGGAGAGATAATTATGATGAGCTTCAGCCCTGTTTTCGGGGCTTGACTTCCACTGTGTGGTGTGGTGATAGAGCTCTCATTTGGGTAGTCTTTAAGTTACTGAAGACTGACAGAAAGAGCATCCAGTTCTAATGCTTATTAGAAGTGGTATTCAAAACATCTCTTCACCCACTATAGCAATTTGCGTGAGAAGGATGTGTTTCCAAAGTATGGCTTTGTAAAGGGGAGGAATATAAATGAAAATAAAATATATGCTTAAGTGTTGAAGCTCCTCTGAACTGTAGACTCAATAAAGGTAAATTACAGCCAGTATTGGTGAAAGAGAAAGTATCCCACAGAGAGGCAGGATGTTAAGTCTGGTCTCAGGAAACCAGTTGTCTGCACAAAGAATCCCTTGTGGCATACCAAGAGATGATGCTAACAGGTTCTAGTAGTATTTCAGCAAAAAATAATGTAATATTTTGGCAAGATTAATGATGCAACAAGGTGATATTATGCAAAATCAGTAGTTTATGGAGAAAGAAAGAAAGAAAGAAAGAAAGAAAGAAAGAAAGAAAGAAAGAAAGAAAGAAGAGAAAGAAGAGAAAGAAAGAAAGAAAATTTTGCATGATTCTCAAAAAAATGTTAATTGGGGTTTGGTTT
>VXBC01003120.1:1130540-1160430 GCA_013399945.1 Ploceus nigricollis | reverse complement strand
TGTCCATTTTATCCTCAGAAATGCAGGGGAAAATGTGATTATTTCGGGTTTTTTTTTTTAGTTTGTTTTGTTTTGTTTTTTTGTTTTTGGGATTTTTCTTACAGAGAAGCAGTCAGATCTCAGTTACTCTCCTTGCTCTGGGTGATGCGGTTTCTGAGTGTCCCCCAGGACAGGCAGACTTGCCACTCACAGTGGAGCTGCAATATACACACACATGGTTCCTGATCTCCATGAGTTTATAGCAACTTCCCCCAAAACTTATGGATTTATGCAACACTGACAGCCTGCCAAATCTCCCTTACTGAACTGATACTTATAATGTCCACTCTAGAGATTTAATCACCTGGAAACCGAGGTCTGTGTTTTGCTCAAAAGGACTTTTGAAGACTGTATGAAAATACTTGCACATGGGACTTGTAATCTCATTTTTTTGCCCTGGAACAAATTGCTTAACTTTTGTTGTCTTCAGTTTCTGTGGTTATAATATTGTCTTAATGTTCATAGTTACCCTGGAGAGTCTGTGATTGAAGAGTTGAGGGCTCCCATGTGGAAATGTGCTATTGCATCAGAGCTGCTGCTCCTCCTCTAAGCCAAGTCATCCCCACAGGAGATTCCTCTGGGTAGGAGACATTACATAGAGACACACATCTAACATCCCTACAGATGCTCATTTTTTTCTCTCTGATCTAATTATATGGGAAAGGTAAATCTCACTATCAGTTATCTGCACAACAAAAGCAGTTAAAGCAGTAAGATTTTTCTTGCCTTGACAGTGTGTAGAGGCAAATAGAGGTACAGGCACTACAGAGGGGCCATCAAATTCATCTTATGGGGAGGCTGCTGAAACTGCCTCAGTGTAAGGTCTCAGCTGCCTTTTGCTGCCTTTTGCAATCCCATTGTCTGTGATTTCCCGAGACAGCTAAATGCTGTACCCTGAAAAAAAAGTCTTGATAATGCAAATATAGTTAGCAATGACAAGTCACTCTGAGGACCCTGAAAGAGTCATAAACATGTTTGTTTTAACTGAGGTGGGGCAGGGTTTGTAGTGCTATAGAGCAATGAAAACAGCCCCAATAAACAACTCCTCTCATCTCCTGCTCTGACAGCCCCTTTCTCAAAGCACCAATATTACCCACTTAGAAAATGGATTTATGTCAAGTCTAAAGCACTTCTTCTTTCAGCACACCAGATGGTACTAACAATTCAAAATATTTCCTACAACAGCTGTATCTTTGACAACAAAATTAATACAAGCCAAAATACCACTGTTGTGTGTAGGCCATAATGACCACACTCCTCAGTTTTGTGTCTAGTGTAACAAGGAATTTGAGAGTTAAAAAAAAATCTGATCAACTCAGTATCGCGTCAATCATGTGACTCTGTCTGGGTGTTCAAACCCAGTTGCAAAATTTAGTGCCTTTGTAGTTTAACAGCTGGTCTGATAAGAATGTAAAATACACCTTTCCCTAGAGCTATAATAAATGTGTTAACACTTTCTTACAACCAACACTTTCCTACAACTCATCATTTTCTTGCCCCAAGATCCCTCTTTATATATTTGATGACATAAATCTTTTAAGCTGATTTTGACCAGAAGCTAACTTCCCTTACTGTCTGGTATTGGGACTTTTGAGGAACACAAAGAGATGTGTTTTTTCCCTTTGGTGTTTAAAGAGGAGGAGGGAGGAGGTGGAGTACTTTCAGTTCAGACAAAACAAAAAAATGAAAATGATAGTGCTTGCAATTTCCATCTCCTTAACACAAATGTGTACAGTAAGGTTTTTTAATTACCTATTTGTTAGATCATTAACTAGATCATTAGGTATGACATGCAACTCTAGTATTTTAAACAGTGTAGTGGCTTTGGCATGTCCTGAACAGTGAGCAATAAGAGCAGGAACTGTGAAAATAAAAGTCAAGTAGTTTTCCCATCAAAAGAGCATATTATCCAAACACTGTAATGAACACAATTCTATCTGCATATGTTTCTACATGTATGTGAACATTCTTGGTGCTAGCAGGTGAACATCTGCTAAAAAATTCAATTACTTAGGAGTGCTGTGAAGTAAGAAATAACTGCTAGCTCTCGTTGTAGAGAGGGAGGATGTTGTGGTGGTTATTGATGCTGGACAAAGCCTAGTCTTGTTTTGTGAGACACTGAGCCACCTCAACAGGGAGTTTTACATACCAAAGGTGTGTAAGGCCTGAGGCACATGGAGGATCTACCATGGGAACACACAGTAAAACCCCAGGACCTGAGTTCCAGTCATCCTTTTCCCAGTCAGACCTTGTCTGTGGAAGGTGAGCACTGCCTTCCCCACCTCTATGTGACTGTCTTTACTCCCTGACAGTCGCTGAAGGTGCTCTCCCAGAGGCACCTTCCCTGCACAAATCACTCTTCTCAATGTCCTGCAGTGCAATTCCCAGCCTCATCTGTGGTATTCCCTTACCTCTGGGACTCTAGTCCTCATTCAGCACAAGCATGTGCTTGCATAGACCATCGGGCACTGAAATGATGTGGTTACTCAATACAAGTGCTCCCATTTAAAAATTGTAAGCCAGTAATTAAGTCTTACATTAAATGTGGCTGGTTCTAAATGAAAATTTTTGTGTGCTTCTTCAAAAAAATGTACTGTCCAAATTGATGAGGCAAATGTGTGTGACCTTATCAGACACGAGCAGATGGTTTTACTCTAGGTAAATCTCTAAATTATTTTATCTAGAAAGCTAAATTATTTATCTAGACACATAAATTTATCTAGAGGCCTCTAAATAGCACAAGAGTGATGGCTTTCTGCCTCTCCTCAAATAGAATGCATCCCCACAGTCAGTTCAATTTCAAGATATATGTGACTTCTATGCCCTGGTCATCAACTGAGCAGGATCAGAACGGACTTCTCTAATCTATACCGAAGATTGAGATGATCTTGAAGGCTTAGAGTGATGCTTGTTTTCCCACCCCTGCAGAGCCGCACAGCTTATTCACTGTCAGTCAGGCAAGAGCTGGCCCACTGTGAAGGTACGGACCTCTTTTAATTCAGGTAAAGTAATTTTAAAGCTACACTTAGGAAAGAATTCTCTAAAGGACCCATTGCATCTCCTTTAATTTTTAGGGAAGAAAACAAACAGATGATCTCTAGGCAGGATTTTCTGAGCTCTGTTGTGTTATTTTGCATTTGGTCAAAATTTACTTACAGTTATTTATTTCCATTTCCATTTGCAGGAGCCCAACTGTCTCCACAAATCCCTGTGAGTGACACACCTTTGTAGAGCACTAAAGGAAACTAAAGGGATGCCCACACTCTTGGTTAAGCGCCATTCTAGCTGCTGATTTGAAATCAAACAAACTCCTCAACCTCTGAAGTCCAACTCTGCCCCCTGCTTTCATGGTGCCTGCTAAGCAGGCAGGAGCTAAGCATCAGCAAAATACCCACCTGTCCAGGGGAACTTCCCATGTGCAGTCTGGACAGCAAAGTGTGCTAAAGCTCAGTCAATAGTAGCCAGGGGCAGAAATTTCCTCTGAAAACTCTTTTCAGTTTTATCTCTTTCAGCCCAGTGCAAAGCTGAAAGGCTCAATATGGAAAGTGCCAGTGCTTTATACTAATACATTTGGTTTTGCACAAGAATGAAGATTATTGAAAAAGGTTGAAAGAACTACTTTAAAATAATTTTTTCCATCCTTCTTGGTAAGACTTTAATCCCAACTGTGCTCTCACTTGGACAAAACCAGAGTAATTAAAGTGATGCATCGGCCAAGGCTCTGGACTCACTATTTGAACAGTCTCAGAAGCCAATGCTTTCATTAAAATGACTTCCTTCTTCATCACCAGCTCTGCTACCCGAAACAAAATCCTGTGTGCATTTGAGAGATTCCTAGAAAATCATCTGTGTTTCCCAAAGTCTGTCCCTGTAAGTCCCTTTCCCAGCCACAGCAAATGCATAATCACCATGGCTAACCAATTATTCTGGAAGTGTGTGGGATTCCCAGACTGTCAGATTTTCGTGGTTTGAGATGTTGACATACAGCTTCAAGCTGAACACTTTCAGCTCTAGGATAAAGCACATAAAGGAGAACAGGATGGGTTTAGTACACCTGTTCTCCATCCATCCGACCATCCGCCATCTTTAGACTTGAGAAAAATTCACTGTAGACTCCCAGAGGTAAAAGGCAATGAATGAAGTCACTCCACAATATTTTATTTTGCTGCTGAGATACCGTAAGGTTGAAGGAAAGCTGACACCAGGAAAGGTTACACAGGCATCCCAGGAAAGAACTCAGGAAGCAGGGAACACCGCCCATATACTTCTAGTGCATTTCTAGCTAAGCTCCACACATTTAAGATCTTGCCCTTCATCAAAAAGATTTATGATGTTTGATGGCAGAATGGTATTGCCAAGAGGCTGTGCTGCAGGAACACTATCCTTGTGGTGTCATGCAATGACATTGCAGGAATAAATGATCTCGCCCCCTCTCTGCAGTAAGTGCTCACAACCTCTCTGAGCAATCCATTTACAAAAAGAGATCGAAGCTGCAGATCAGTGCACACCACATCTGATGAGCAGTATGAGACTGCAAACCCCATCTCCTTCTCCTGTGAGCTGATGGAAGCCCCAGCTTCACCCAGTCATTTACTATTCTGATTTGTCTCTGTCATTCTGCTGTCCTTGTTCTCTTTAAGGTCCAGCCTGGGACTTTACAATCCTCTGATGCTTTTGCATTCCTCTAATGCTCATTTTGTCAAAACCAGAGAGTAACTACGTGTGCTTTAGATGTCTTCATACAATTCAGGAGCCACAGAGATGCAAACTGCACCATGTCCATCTATATTTCTCTGGCTTGCTGCTTGCTGTGTCGTGCTAGTTTTCATCCTAGTCCTGAATGTGTTCTTGCTTTTACTGCTTGTTCTATCACACTTTGTGCCAATTATCTGCAACTTGCTGTCCCCAAAACCAGGATTCACCCTCAGCAGAGCACAGAATTTATTATCCTGTATAACCAGAACTATGCAGAAAAAAGTTCTCTTTGGAGAACATGCAGGCTGGAAGGGATGTAAGGTATGTGCATGGCCAGTTAAGAACTACTCAGGGGTGAAATGTCTTTTCAAAAGTACTGAAATCAAGTGGCTGCAATGCTGTGGTCATTTGTACAGGATGAAAGACAAGAATATTTTCCTGACAACTGGCTGAAAACTAGCAGCATCACTGACCACATACCAGTATTTTCCTCAGAAGAGGAATCTGCCTGGGAAAAGTGTTTTTGAGACAGAGCACATCTGTCAGAGCAGCAGTTTGCCTTGGACAGTGCCACACTTTTCCCTGTAGCAGGCTAAGTCATCGTAATAGAAGGTCATGCTCTCCAGTGTATTTGTTCCATTTGCTTCTATTTATTTCTTTTGCTAGTCCACTACAGTCCACTCCTGTTTTAATCATGATTATCTTGAGATCTCCTTTTCCATAGCAATGTCTGAAAAAAATCCATGAGCCTGGTGCCTCAATAGTCACAGTACTATCTTTCAAGTCCCCTTGAACCTTTAGTTCCCCACAGTGACCATGATGTGTCCTTAGCCTTGCTAAGGTGACTGCACAAGGGATGGATTTTTGCAGGTCAGCCTGTGTGAGAATTTGGAATGAAGAGTCTATTCTTATCTCACTTAGTGGGTCACCTTGGAGGAGTTTGCTCCCTGTCCTACGCTTCACTCTCCTCATATGTTGGAAGAGATATTTAATATTTCTTGATGAAAAGCAATTAGCTAAGCTGTAACACAATTTCCCCTCCTAATTATCTGTCAGCCTGCTGTCTGCTGAGAGAATGTTCAAGCTATGTGCTCTCATGCTTGCAGGTGCACTGAGGCACTATTTGTTTTTGTTTTTCTTAGCCTCTCTCTTATACTTGGGCAAAGTCTTTGTGCTCTTAGTCTTCATAAAAATGGACCATAATACTCTATTCATCCTAAGTTCCATCATAGCACTCTTGATAAAAAAAACATTTATTACCAAAGAAATAGCATTAGAGTTTTAATTTATAGTTTAACTTCTGATTTGATGTGTAAAGAAATATGATATTTGAAGCAATTTGAAATAAGGGATGGCACCCAGCTCTCTGAAGGACTCTGATACAATTCAACTTGACTGTAGACTGCACAGGAGAAACAGATCTCAACACCTGGAATTCTGCACCTTTCTGGAGCATCCTTTAGAATAGCCTACAAGCATCTGCCAGGACAATACATGATACCTCCACACTCTGGAGCATGAGTTGTGCTGGTGGTGAGTTCATGTGCAGAGTAACCATACAGAGCCTATTTGTGAAGTTCAGTCTCTCTTGGAGACCCCAGTGCCACGTTTCATGTGCTGTGTAGTCAATCTGCCCTTTGTGATGGCTGTGTGTCTGAGACTTACAGACACCTGCCAACTCCATTAGCATTATTTATCTTTGTCCTTCTTTTTACATGGCCATTTACTTCTTTTACATGTTTAATAGACCAAAAAACTCACCCTTTCTTCTGACAAAGTTTCTGGGCAGAGAGTGAAAGTGGGCATGTCTGGGAAAATCTAGAGATGATGTGTTTGAAAACCAACTAAGGCCAGTAACCCTCATCTCCCTTTATTTACCCCTCCTCCCCAACCTCCGCATGATCATTTCCCTGAAGCACAGAGAAAATCTCCTCCACCTAGTTCCCTGTTTCTTTGGTTGATGGTGGAGGGGAGGAAAGTCCTCTCCATGAAGGCACCCACCTTTGTTCCTCCTTTTTGCCCAAAGCCACCTTGCTCTTCAAGCTGCTGCTCTATCACCTCTGGCCCTTTGTTCTCCTGCTTAGGGATTTTCCACTCCTCACCTTCCTGCTGATAAAGTTAATCAAACTAATTTTCCCACTCAGTCACCTCCCTTATCACAGTCACTGACTGCTTGGCCAGAGCCCAATGGATATGCTTTATGAGCACTGCTGTTTGTTCTGCAGCTTTTTATGGCCAGGGCGAGTGATGTATCCCAGGGCCTGTGTCAGCAGCTCTCTGATTCACAATACTTTGAGACAAATAACAAATACATTTTGAACCATTCTGTGAAATAAATAAAATTCATAAATTCAAATAATTTCATCATCAGGAAAAGATCCAGGATCTTTTTTTTGGCTTTGAAATTCTCTGCTTTTAACTAGTGCTGCGTCCAAGGGATGACCGCAACAGATCTCAGCTTCTGTGTCAATGATTTTAAAAGGAAGAAAGCAAATTTTGTTCTGTTTTGCGTTGCAGTGCAGACATTCTGAAGATGCAAGATGGGAATACATGTGAGAATCAGCAGGAAATATCTCTTCTCCTTGGCACCTCTGGCAGATCTCTAGCCTGATCTTCTTCCCAAGGCCCCCTCAGCAGTTAATGCAAGAGCCCATGGCTCAGTGACTGAGGAAGCCAAGGAAATTGGTGCTTAACCCCAGATGGGCTGACACTAAGGGGAGTCCCATCCAGTGATTCAGAAAGGTTTGCGGTCCTTCTTCCTCCTGCTGTTAGTGCTCCAGCATCACGTGTATTAGTAACACCAAGGACAGCATGCAGGGGGGCAAACAGCAGCATTTTGAGCAATCTGTCAGCTGATCAGGTAGTGTCACAAGTGAGTAGGTAGATCCTTATGCTCCATGTTGCTACTCATCCCCATCATTTGATTTCATGCCACTGACTTTGCCTAAGCAATCTCAGTGATGGTCTGCTCCCCACAACTTGCCTGTCACTGTCAGAGACCTCTAAGAAGATCCTGTCAGCTTGGTGGCAGGAAAACTCCTGAGTACATAAGGCTTACACTCCTAAAAGGATTCCTCTTTGCACATTGCTCCTGGTGCAGGGTGACATTGCAGGATTTCACTGGTTATCCTGCTGAGGTGAAAAAATAAAACAAGTTTTATTGTCCTGTGCTAGAAACAGTTCTTAACAGCATTCTAGATTTGCAAAGCAGGTGCAAAGAATCAAGGAGCATATCCTGCTCATGACCTCCCATACCCTATGTCTGCCCCTGGCCACTCATCTGTGCATCTTTTGCATGAGCTCTGGACCTTCCTTAAGCTTTTCATGAGCTGACTTAACTCACTAAAACAGCAGAAAACGAATCCCAGAAGGAGGAAAGGGAGTAAAGAGTTGTCTGAAGTTGTAGTTAGGTCATTTGGCTTGGCAGGATGTCCGGCGGATACCAGAGCTGCGGAAAGGAGCAGGGAGGGATGGTGGTGGGCACAGGATGCAGGGTGGCACAGCCTGCCTTCCTCTGCTCAGCAAGCTGGGCACCAGCCCAGAGGCACTTGCAGCCGTGCTCCCGTGCACTCTCACCCCTCTAATGTCATCCCCCTGGATTGTGGCAAAGCTGAGTGAACTCATGCTTTCCCTGGGAATTCAACAGAGCGTAAATGCCACACTGGGAGTTTTTTCTGTAGCTTAAAGACTCAATAATTGGTTTAATTAGGCTATCAATTTATGATCTTCTTGCTAGTGAAAAGCTGCTTGATTCAATGTTAGCTTTTGATATGCAAAAATGCTTTTGAAACTCTACCTCAACCTGGGTGGCCCAGAAAGTTCTATAATTTCCCTGACAATAGATAATTCATTCATAATACACACATGTATCCCTGCTTGACAAATGCTGATGGAGAGTGTTGAATAATCTCTGAGGCTATGGATTCATAGGAAGTTTTCTCTGGAGACATTGCCAGAGGGATAAGTTTTTCAGACTCCCCCCAGCTCAACATCATCAGTTTACTTCACTGACTTTCTTGTGGACCTGGAAACATTTCATTCAACCTAGTGAGAGTGCATAAAGGCAGGGACAGCAGCAGTGACAGGGAGGAAATATTCTCCTCACACTAACACTAGTACCAGGTAAAACATAACATGAAACTAAAGCTTCAGTTTAAACACAGAAGTCTTAATGACTAAACTTTCCATGACATAACCACAGAAATACTTAATAAATAGTCATTATGGTGGTAGAAAGATAACAACTTATCTACAATTTTATACTGATGCTAATTATGATCTCTGACTAGATGAATTAGAAGATTCTCAGTTCTGAGTGTGGTGTTGTCAGCATCCTTCTGTGTTTCAAAGGCCCTGGCATTTCCATTGCTAGTATTTTACTAGTATGATAACAAGAATGACAGTGTTGCAGAGGAATTTCCACTAATTTCATGTCATTTTATATAATATTTAATCTTTCTCTTTAACATTTGTTTCAATATTTTCAGCATTGTTGATTTAATTTTAACCTGATTTCTGTGCAGAGCCAAACAAATTTCCAATTCTCACATTTTTTGGACTGCTTTGCTCCTGGGGCACATTTGTTTCTGTTTCAGTTATGACCCTGTTAAAATGAAAACATTTTGTAAGTTGTAAAAATCTGGTTTAGACAGCACCGTGTTCTTAAATTAACATTAGCCAGCTTTTCATGTTCTTACACCTACAGCCTAGACTGCTGAGCCCAATTTCATACCCTCTACATTATTTGGGGAAAGCGTTGTTAGTGAAGCCCTAAAACATTTGCTGTTTTGACAGGTGGTCAGTTCACTGTCTTGTTCAAAGAGCAGTTTGTCTTTAAGAAGTGCGTTGCTATTCCATACTGGTTTTCTGGCCAGATTACGAAGTGCCTGATGTCAGCAGTGTTGGTCCAATTCCAAGGTTAATCTTGCCCTTCTCTACTGCATCATACGAGACCGTTCCTCACAGCAGTGCATGCCTGTGGGTGGAGGGCGGGGTGCTCAGTCCCACACACTGGTGCCCATGCAGACAAGAGGGAGAAATGGCTCAGGAGGTTGCAGTATGGGGTTGGAGGGAAGAAGAAGAGAAGGGATGCCTTAGGGGACAGCCATCCAAGATCTATCCCCACAAAGCATCTATGCCTTCTTACCTATCCTTGCTTTCCTGAGATGAACCAGGGAGGGACCACAACCATGAGGAACTGCCTTCAATTCCTGCCTCAGAAATATCTCTGGCCATGTCAAAAATATCCTCTTTCCTCTGGCCTTGTGGTAGCAGCACTGTCAAGTGCTTCTAGACCCAGGCCAGTTTCAGTAGTCGCCAGGGGTCACAGAGGGAAGCAGTGGTTTGCACAGCTGGTTGCTGCTCTGGCAGATGAAGGTAGATGAAGGCTTCTAAACTGCACACCAGGACATCTCATCTGGAGACAAAAGTGATTTCCAAACTATGGAAACTAAAACCAGTGGGGCATAAAGGCTGAGATAACAATTGGTGGGATATGACATGCAGAATAACATAAATGTTCTGAGCTCCTGCCACAGCATAGAATCACTGAATCACAGAACGTTAAGGGGTTGGAATGGCCCTTAAAGACCATCTAGTCTGAAACGCTGCTGCCATAGACAGAGACACCTCCCACTAGAGCAGGTTGCTCAAGGTCCTATCCAACCTGGCTTTGAACACTGCCAGGGTGGGACATTCACTACCACCCTCACAGGTCAATCTGTTCCAGTATCTAACCACTCTCAGAGTAAAGAATTTCCCCCTAATATCTAACCTAAATTTCCTCTTTTTCAATCTGTCCCCACAGTATGGTATATAGCATGTAGTGAAGTGCGATGGGGTGCTTTGAAGGGATAGAGAGGCTCCTCTCAGGTAACTGGCAGATCTCATGTGTTTCTGCAAAGGCCTCCCAAACTCAGCCTTCTTTCAGGCTTATCTCAGCCTTATCTGACCTAAAAACCTTCTGCAGCCTCAAACCTTTGCTTCCTTCTCTCTGTTCATAGCATTTCCAGTCCTCAAGTCAGGATGAAGGTGAGGGAGCTGATATCTTTCTAGTGATGAGAATGTCTTTCTGCCAGAGTAAAGTGAGTGTTGTCTCCAAAACACAAGCCACAGCTAGTGGCTTTACAAACTTACTCAGAACTAAGGGCTTTTCAGGTGGCAGGTGGAGACCTATACCACAAGGAATAAGAGGAGAAAATCAGATATCTAAGATGACTGGAGAAAGGAAAGGAAAAAAAAAAGTCTTTTTCTGCAATCATGCCAAACACGAATTTTAGATAGCTGGAGACATTTCTGCACCTTGTTTTGGATGGTGGCCAGTTTACATAGGAAGCTGGTGCCAGTGAGGAGGTGAATGAATAGCTTTCTTAATCCTCCCTGTATGGCTGCTTCTGGGGAGATGAAGGCAGGTCTTCCTACGTGGTGTGAGAGAGAAACTGGTCAAAATCAAAATCTCTGATTCTACCCAGTGATCTTCAGCTGTTATCCTCCAATGTGAAAGGTGCAACAAAGCAGAACTCAAAGACCTAAGAAAGGAAATCAGCACTTCAAAAGCAATCCAAAGGGGGAGCTACTTCAAAAGGCAACCCTGGAGTAAGAAGCACTTCAAAGGGGAAAACTTCCCTAGGGAGCTTGTTGCAAATTATCTTAAAGTAGGTCCTACCATCAAACAGATGTAATTAGTTTCATTCTGATTGTCATGAAATCTTGTTCATTCAAAAACAGCCTGAACATTTCATATGGTAGAGGAGCACTTGCCAAAGGATACACCAGACTTTAGTGCGGTTAGCACTCTAACACTGTGGCTGCAAGTTCCTGCTCACCAAAGTTGGTTAAAGCTCAGGAAGGTCTCGCAGGTCTGTCCAATGTTATTAACTTGGGTTAATTTAATTCTCATTTTTCACAGCTGACTTGAACACTATAAATGAAGTTTGTTGCTATAGTAAAAAGTGGATAATGTTTCTGGCCCCTCATGTATTTCCAGGTACTTTTTGTAGTGATATTTGAGCACTCCAAAATTGCATATACTTTTTCTTCCTCTGCTGCATTGTCTCCAGGCATAAGACAATCCAAATGCCACTAATTCCATGCACTGCCAATTAAATTTACTGTTACCATAGACAGTGTAATTAAAATCATGGCAACATGGTCTGACCCTCCTGTTCCTCCTCTTTTTATCTTTCTTGTAATTTTTTTCCTTCTCATCACTTTGAACCCTTGATCTTCTATACATCCTTTTCCATGTGCTCGTTCTCATGACAGGGGAACCAAGTCGTCCCAGATCTTCTGGCTGCAGCTGCATCCTCCCTTGGCCAGCATTCATATTATCTGCCTGGCCCCAACACTTATATAAATGTTAAATTTGAAATGTCTGTTTGCTTTTTAGAAGTTCAAATTCTATGTCTGTAAAGAAAGTAACAGGTGAAGTGAATTGTGTCTGCAATTTAGGTCAAGCATGAACAACAACTTGCAGAAAGAATGGAGGCATATCAGGGTTGTGAAGTGCCCACAGCCTGATTTCAGGAAACCTCCTTTGGTTCTCAGCACTCTGCTTCCTCAATCTCCTCTCAAATCCTTGGTGATAAGTTAATTATTCATTCTCATGAGAACTAACTACCACCTTTGGATAAATCAAAAGGAGAGTCTTGTGAAACTGCATCCACACGGTTAGCACTTAGCAATAAGTGCTAAGGTACCTTATTCAATTATACTAAAATGGATACAAGAAAAAAGAATGGATACATATTATAATGGTGTTAGATAAAGCACCTATCACTTGAAGGCTCTCACACAGACACCTAGAAAGCTTACTCATCTTTTTCTTGTCTTTCCCATCAGTGTGCCACTACGCATCTTACTCAAGAGTTAAATCTTGTTTGTTTCTGCCTGAATAGCATCTACATTGTTACCCTAAGGCAGGCAAAAGGTGGTTCCATATACCCTACCCAGATCAGGCAAACCTGCATACATACTGGAAAAGGAGGAAGAGCTAAAATGAGGGAGGATTGTTTTTAGATTGTTTACGAAAAAGCAACATATAATGCCCCCATCTGGAAGTCATAGTGTCATTTTTCTCCTTGCAACAGACACTCTTACAATGTATTTTCAGTGTCTAATTCCCATATTTTCTGTTAAACAACTTTGTTGCAGCAAATTATCTTCCACATTAATAGTGAGATTAATGTTGTCTTTTGAAGACAAAGCAATTTTTACACGTAAGAAAAGATCCTCCCCTAGACCTCTCAAGTGCACCAGTGTTCTGGATTTGAGCAGCCCACACTCTGAGGCATACAGGGAAACAGCTCCTGGAGTGCAGGGATCCCTGGAGTGTGTGACAGGTACAGTATGGAACATATCAGACCTATTGCTCCCTGACCTTCCAGTGTTGGCAAGTCAGCTTCCCACAAATAAAAAGTTACTTGGCCTTATCAAAGGATGTTAAAGTGTGTTCTACACACTATGAACACCTATTTAAGTTTTTTAATAGTAATCCTTTTGTAGTTGGGACTTGTTTTGAAATTTGTCTCTTAGCAACATCAGAGTTATTTACAGTAAATCACATCTGAATTGAGATGAAAGAACTTCACCTGACTTCAGAAAGGAAAATACACACAACTTGTGTTTACAAGGCAACCCATTACAGATGATTGCTTTGGTGATAGCAGCTTATGGAACATCCATATGCACAGTTGGCATTTGTAAGGTGATGAAACAGAATGCAGTTTCTGATATCTGATCTGCCTTCACTGTGGTATTTGCAAGAATAAATAAAGCAAATAAAATTATACTTGGAAATCATAACAGTTGATTTATGTGAAAAACAGGAACCAAACCATACTCTTTATTAAAATAAAGATCAAGTTCTAAAATAATTTTTTAAATAATTGTGGTTTCTAGTATTTAGACTGCTATAGAGCAGCATGACAAAGTAGTGGAGCCTCAGGCTGCTATTCTGAGCTAAAAGGAAAGTAAAATAGGGTTGTTCTTGTTTTAAACTAGAAAGGAAATAAGTTTATAGAGGATAGCTGCTCTAACTCTATTTCTTTATCACATTCTGAAGAGAGAGAGAGACAATACTGCAGTAGAAGGAAACAGAGAAAAAAGGCTGGCTTCAGAAGAGATGACCTGTCTTTGATAACAAATCCTTTAGTACTGTGCATGCTTTTCTAGTCCTCTACATGGGAGTTAAACCTTGCTGCTGACTGTCCAGTTTTGTAGGACTGGTTCTATGGTATTTTGGATGGTTGGAGAAAAGGGAGGATGCTACAGATTTCACCTTAATCTAATTTAGAAAATTAAACTATGTCAACATCACCAGTTAAAAAAAAAAATTAGGTTTTGCAGTTATGAATCTCTGGTATTAGAAAACCAGGAATTCCTATTAAAAAAAAAAAGGAATAAAATTATGTTTTGGGATAGCTCCTCAAGAAGATTCAGCCTTATTATTTGAATTATGGCAGCACCTTCCTGTTAAATGTTCTGATTGTAGTGTAATTTACAAGCTAAGTTAGACCCACAGGCTATTACAGAGTACAGGAGGATTTAGCATCAAAGACAGAACACACAAACTTTTGCAAGCTGACCAGGGAGGAGACATCTTTCCTAGAGACTTGAGGGGGAATTGCTGTGGAGGACAGAGTGGCTCAGGAGAGTCATGTCTCTGAGTACAGACTTCCACTTTTCAGATGTGCAGCCTGTCCTAGGGGTTAGACCTCTTGCCAAGCCCTTCTTATAAAATGCAGACAGAAAAGATCTTCTCTATCATCATCAGCTCCTGTTAAAAAATTTAGATTTCCATCCTTTCTTTAGCAGAACTCAAATTCAAATCCCGTTTTTCCTTAGTCCTTCCCACTGCCATTTGCCACCTCCTAACTGCTGGTCTGTAGCAGGTTGTAGTCCCTCTCTCATTTTGTATGGATTAATTATGTATTCATTATTACTATCTTGGGTCAATGCCCATAAGAATCTGTAGCTGGGAGGACAGCTCTTATCTGAGATGTGAGAGACCTGCATATTAATGAATGTTCTATTTAGTACTAATCCCTGTATCACAAAGTAATAAGTCTTTGTGTCGCCTAAGTCTCCTTTGAATGCTCTAAGCCTTCAAATGTAGGGAATTAAGTTGCCCAGAGAAGTGTTGGATGCCCCATCCCTGCAAACATTCAAGATCAGGTTGGACAGGGCCCTGAGCAGCCAGATCTGTTTCAAGATGTCCCTTTTCATTGCAGGGGGTGGACTACATGATCTTTAAAGGTCCTTTCCAACCCAAACTACACTAGGATTTTATGGTTCTATTCTATTAGGTAGCAGTGGAGGGGAGCAGTCTTCCATCCTGCAAGTCCACTCCGGTGTGTGCAGAGTTTCCCAGTGCGGGGAGGATGAGCACAGCAAACCTCTAATAGGCACCAGGTGGCCACCCACCTCGAGACTGTCACACCTTCAGGCAATTTATTTGTGTGCAGCAGCAGGAAATTCAGTCTCTGTGGGCTGTGCTGGTAAATCTCAAATACTTGCACACGTTGATGGTACCAGAGAAGAGGTTAGCAGCCAACAGGACACTTGGGGAAAACCCATTTTTAGATTTTGAAGTGTCTACATAACTGGCAGTGAGGTCTTACCGTCTGGATGGCATCTCACCATCAGGCAGTTTCTCCTTCCATGAGATTTTCCCCAGCACAGTCAGTCTCCTAGAATAAGGAGAAAATATCACCCTCCAAGAAATAACAGCCTTTCATTCCAAAATATTTGAGAATGTTTTCTAATGCTCTGAAATGAAAGCAGAAAATGTTTCTTATTTCCTGCAGAAGTCAGAGTACCATCTTTATTTTTGTGTCTATTCTCAGTGTTCAGCTGTCATTGTAGTTTAATTATTTTGTCAGAAGCATCTGCAATTTGGAGACTCTTTCTTATGTATTTTCATACCATTTTCATCCCAGTTTGCATCCCATGGTAGTGCATTCTGGCAAGTGGTGGGAAACAGAAAGAGGATGGGGCAGCAGGACACAAAGATGGTCAGGTTTGGCAATGAACTCAGATAAGGCCACGATGCAACAAGTTTAACTACAACAAATCAGAGAGTATAATGAACACAGGAGCACAAGACTGGATGTACACTTTTAAAAATGGTAAAGAACAACTCTATTTATCTTTGACAGTAGAATCTTAGAGTAATTTTTGAGTGTACTTGTTACATAGAGTTTGTTGTACTTGCATGATGCTATACCATTGCAATGATATATTTATTGAACAAAAACCATTCAGTCTGAATGTCCCAGCATTTACAGAGGTGTTGAGGAGGGAACATGCAAGGTATACATTTGCTGGTCAGGGCTAAGGCACAAAGACATGCTTCCTCCAGCTGTCTTTCTCAAAACAAGGCCACCTGAAAAGGGGTTGGAAAGAGACGTAGCTATGGAGAGGGTGGCAGGAATGCTGGCCTAGTGAAACCTGCACATGCTATATCTTTTCAAGGACTGACAGGAAAGACCTAGCAGGTATAGCATCTGTGCAATTTAGTGATGTTCTAGGGTTAAGTGGGTCTCCCATCTGGGTGAGAGAGTATCTGTTATGCTGGAGCAAGCACATAAACCACAGGCTGACACATAGATTAACGACGATTACCAAGTCTGGACCCTGCTGGATGCCTAAACATACAGCTTTAGTGTAGGATGACACTGTCTCAAACATCTGCCAGAGGGCAACACATAGTAAATTTCTCACATACAGGAAAGAATAAGTGTTAGATGATGTTGAACAAATAAACAAACCGAGAAAACCTGTTCTACCTCAGTCAGAGAGAAACAATTGTCTGGATTGTCCCTGTCAGCACTTGAGTAGATTTATTGCTTCTTATCAACAGTTTGTTAAAAAAACGGTCAAGACATTAAGAAAACGGGGAGGAAAATCCTCCAGACCACAGTTTGCTATTGATGTCTACGAGTCAACTTGTCTCGCTTGGAAATCATGCTATGGTTGTCAATAGGGGTGAGCTACACTATGTGATGCAGCTCTGACTGTGACAGGTGTGAAGGTCAGCTCCTTGCAAGAAATTTTAAATTAGAGCAGTGTAGTAAATATGTGGGAATATGTATTTATTCATGTATCAGGACTGAGAAGTTTTAAATATACTGATTAGACAAACATTTTTTTAAATGGCTGCTTGATGCATTCAAAAATAAGGAATGAGGTCTTTATGAAAACAGCGGACAGGTGGCAAAAACCATTCCATTCTGGCCTTAGATATATGAACTGTAAACTAGTCCAGAATCTATCTAAGGTAGCCAAATGTTTTAATGGAGGCAACATTACTACAATACTGCTTGGAGCAATGGATGAACCAGCAAAGGAAGATGTCATTGGTAAGAGGAAACATGTAATGTCTAATAATCCATGATTTTTTAGTTAATCTCATTCTGTTTTCCTAGACTGAATTCACCTTAGATCTACTGCCTACTTATAATTTAGGTATTCAGAAATGTAGAGGTCATATTTGGAGTTGCCAGTTATTAAGAATATAAGTGTGCTATGTAAGTGTAGAACAGATTTGCATAATGGTCTTATATCTCAGTTACAGCATTAATACAATGCTATCACAGACCTGCAGGGACTAAGAGACAGCCAAAGGAAGGCATTTGGTTTTGAAACAGATTTGCTACATTTTCACTCATTTGTAAGAGAAAGATCAATCCAAAAAACAAGCAAATTTGTAAAACAGAAGTTATAACTAAAAAACACAGCTGTATATTCCACGGTTTCTTCCCTAATTATATGGGCAGAAGGAATACAATTGTCCATTTTTCCACTTTGTGAATATTTATTATATATTGTTTAATATACAAAATACCTATGCTTTTGTACCTCTATAAACATAGATTCTAGCTTTTATGACACAGATGAAGAGAACCTTAAATGTGGATGTGGTTTTAAAATGAAATGAAAGAAATTTTATACCGACAAAAAATGAAATGGTTATCTGTGTTGTCTCTGATTTTAATGGAGTCTTTAGTGTTTTCTTCGTATTCCCACTTACATCAGATCATATGTGTAAAATACACAAATAAGAGAGATCTCAGAGTGACTAAGATGGTTTAAAATTGTATGCTAAATTCATAGTCTGAATTTTTTTATAAATGTTCTTTATTGCAAAATATCCCTAAATCTACACTGAGGGGTAAAAAAAAAAAATAAAAACCCAGAGACTCACTTTCTCCCCAATTTTTATTTTATTAATTCTGTAAAACTATGTCACTCCTGTCCATCACTTTTGTTTAATACTAATTTCACAGCCTGCAACAATTACTTCATACATAATGGATACTTTTTGTCTGAAAATAAAACTCCAACAACCCAGAAACTGCATTTTTCTTCACACGAGATTGTTCTCCCCGAAGAATTTTAAAGTGGTATTTTTGCAAAGAAATTTTGTCCATGTTCATTTTTTATCAGCTAGTAGAATCTAAACATGAATCACTGAAATGAAGTCCCCTCTGTTGTCATGGATCCCACTGTCTCACATAGCAAGCCAGCAGGGCCAAGATAACCCCTTTTTACCCAGAGGTCTTTTGTCAGCATGCAGGGACATGACAGAAGAAATTAATTGGTGATTAATCCTTATATCAGAATTAAAAGCTCTCCAAAGCTGTTTTTCTGTGGCCACTGGTCCTGAATACACAGCAGAGAGTGCGGGGAGATCACAGCAGCGAGCACGTTCACCCGGGAGGTGGCCCTGGTCTGTTTTGTGCCAAGTGTGATGATGTCCTGGCTGTCCTTCCTCTCTTGAAGCTGCTGCCCAGCTGCTCCAATGATAATCTTCCTGCTCACCTGACAAAGTTGCAGTGGTGCAATGAGGCTGTAGGGAAGGCATGTGGCAAGAACACTGCCTTATTAATTTGGGAATCTATGCACATCTTGGCTAAGAGAATCTCAGATGAAAAGAACATGTTTATTGCATTGCAAGAGTTTCTTCATTACCTGAAAATAACTCATAAACTGGAGGCTTGTTGTCTGGCACTAAAAGCAGCATCTCCACAAAGCACATTTGTAAGAGCTCACAGTTTCACTAATTAGCTATTTTGTAATTGCTTTGGATAAAGTAATTTTACCCTCTTGAAATGTGTGATCATCTTTAGCAAATTGTCTCAAAGTGCCATGTAATTATTCTATTTGTGATGGTGTTAAAGTAAAAAGAACCACTTGCAGCCTTGCTCCCAAATCAACAAGCAACTTATTTTGTCACTCTAAGAGACACAAAAGCCACAAAAAAGGCCACCAGGTTTTGGAGCATGGCTTCTACACATGTGAAATGTGACAAGGCCCAAAAATAGCTAGAGTGCAACCTCAGCTTTATCAGACAAAGTGCTGAACAGACAGGGACTGTGAGACAGGCTTTGACTGGGAGAATGCGAGTCTCAATAGTCGGAGCATGGGAGAAAGCAAACATTAAACCTATCTTGCAGATGGGCAGCAAAGGCACAGAGCAATTAAGGTTCTGATTTGGGAAAATACTTAAGAACATACATGAATCCCACTGAAGTAATTAAGTTCAGCTCCTGGGGAATGACTTTAATGAAATGAGACCTGGGAAATTGCCTACAGCCACTCATAAGCTTAGGAGTGAACCAAAAGCGGGCTCTGTCTCCAAAGTCTCATTTTGGTAACTTCAGTAGTGTGTCCTTGTTCCATCTCACTGGAGTCCTCCCTATTGGCTTTGTTTCTGACCAGAGAGCACAAAAGAAGGGGCTGGACATGTGAATGCAGAGCAGGAGAAACTGGTGGTCGGGCTGAGCAAAGAGTATCAGCTGGGGTATTATTGATCTTAGTTGTTTTTCTGTTTTCCTTACTTTTCTCTATGTTGTCCTTTTTAATATTGCAAATTGAGCTGTTGACAGGGAAGGAAAGACAGTGGTGGTCTGTCAAGCTCATTTACCATACACAGTCCTGTCCTGGAGTCCTAACACAGGTTGGAAGGTGCAGCCCTGGCATTTTAAGGTGGCACTATGGTCTTGCTGTCCATTGTGCCCTGCTGCTGCTACTTTCCTCACTGTGACCTGCTGCTCTGCCTGTTCCTGGAAATAAAGCTAGGGGCTGAGCCCACCTAGGCCTGCACCTATTTGCTTACAGGTCCTCTGCACAGGGCTGCCCAGCTCAGCACCAGCACCACCTGGGGTGACAATATGGACAGGATGGTTGGGAGTGATGAGATCTGCTACCCAAATTGGGTCATGCACTAGAGGGGCTGTAAGGTCTGTTTGGGGGTTTATTTCTGAGAAAAGGTTGGGTGGAAGGAAAAAAAGAAAAGGGGAAAATGGTATTTCTCTTCCAAATGTGCATGCCTTGGGTTCAGGAACGCTAACAATATTACTACACTCAACTGTTCAGGTCTCCACTAAAACCTGGCCAAAAATGGACACGTAGCTAAGTTAGGAGATAGTTGAAATAATTTTTCCAATTGAGCTTAACTTTAAAAATGTTCAGAACTNCTGCTTAAAAAAAAAAAAAAAAAAAAAAAGCCAGTATTACTGCAGGCATGTCAATGAGAAGTCGTGTAGTAATTTTTTTTCCCAGAAGTGAAACATTTTTTAAATAATGCTTTCGTTTCCTACTGATATGCTCTGCATGTTTTTCTTTTCTGCAAGATACAAGTTTATATCAAAAGGAAATATGTCGTTTCAAAATGAAATATCAAAATATTTATTTTAAGTCTCTTGAAATAAAATGTTCAAACTTTTTCAGCTGAAGCTTTTCGCAAACCCAGAAAGGAATTTTCCCATCTTCTTACGTGACAGAGTCAGGGCAGTGATTGTTCCTCAATCCCTTCCTGTCATCTCCCCTCTGCTATTTTGGAGAATTTAAGCTGTGACAAGTTAATGGCACTTCACATCCCAAACATTTTCACTGAACAGCCATAGGGGAGACAACTCATGCCTTCCTAAACATTGCTTTAGGCTTTGCTGCAGCTTCAGTTAGTCTAAGGGAGAGCACTCAATGCATTTTCTGGCAGCAATCACTCCAGCAAATGTTATCTCTTAAATCACTTCTTTGATGTAGTGAAAATACAAAAAAATTAATCATGATAATACAACCAGGCATGTGCTGGACCAATTGATTTGGGGCTGAGAGGAAGTTTGGTTTTTTTTTTCTTGGTGCAGCTCTTTTTTCCCATCTGTAGTCATTTGGACCTTGAGGTATCTCAAGACAGTACTTCTTCCTGAAAAAAGAGAAAAGAGTATTTTCTTGCTTTTGATTTTCAGTCAGGTGGTTTGACAGCTGCAGAGGAGTTACTTGGCATCCTGAAGGTTGTCTGTCACCTGACTACATAGAGTGTCTCCATTACTTACAAAAGCTTTTTTTTTTGTCTTTCTCTGGTCACCAGTGCTGCTGTTCTTGTGTTTGGTTTATGATCTGTTGCTAGGGTGTATTTCCCTGGCTGAGATCTAGCCACATTTGGCTGATGTCTGGCATGTGCTGCTCTGTTTTTTATTCATGTAATTTTTAAGCAGGAAATACCTATGAACTTGTTATCATCTTGCATTGAAAAGAGTCCTGGTGAGCTGCAGCACAGTTGTTTCTGCTCACACACATCATTCTCTGAGCTGAGTACAAAGCATATGTGTTTGCTTGTTTCACAGCACACAAGTGTAATAGGTATCACATTTTGTGATTTTTCTTTCTTTGATTAGGCTTGCAGGAAACTCACCTCCTCCCACTAGTGGGATCCACATGTGTGTCCTTCCCAGGCTGCATTGCTAGACATTGCTGTAAGTAATGCTGGTTTTCTAGCATGAGCTTTCCTGGAATATGTTAGTGATAACCTCCTAGTTGGAGTGATAAAAAACCAGCGAGGAGCGGGGCTATTCTGGACCTTGCTCACACGCAGGAGGAGGGGCTGGTGAACACGGTGCTCAAGGGCAGCCTGGGCTGCAGTGACACTGAAATTGTGGAATGTAGGATCCGTCGGGCAGAGAGGAGATGCGCAGCAAGCTCACTTCCCTGGACTTCAGGAGAGCAGATTTTGGCCTCTTCAGGGATCTGCTTGGTAGAGTACCATGGGGTAAAGCCCTGGAGAGAAGAGGGACCTAAGAGAAATGGTTAATATTCAAGGATCACGTCCAAGCTCAGAAGTAATGCGTCCTAGCAAAGAGAAAGTAAATCAAAAATGCCAGGAGACCTCCATGCATGAAAAAGGAGCTCCTGGACAAACTCAAACACAAAAAGGAAACTTAAAGAGGATGGAAGCAGGGACAGATAATATGGGAGNCACATGTGTGTCCTTCCCAGGCTGCATTGCTAGACATTGCTGTAAGTAATGCTGGTTTTCTAGCATGAGCTTTCCTGGAATATGTTAGTGATAACCTCCTAGTTGGAGTGATAAAAAACCAGCGAGGAGCGGGGCTATTCTGGACCTTGCTCACACGCAGGAGGAGGGGCTGGTGAACACGGTGCTCAAGGGCAGCCTGGGCTGCAGTGACACTGAAATTGTGGAATGTAGGATCCGTCGGGCAGAGAGGAGATGCGCAGCAAGCTCACTTCCCTGGACTTCAGGAGAGCAGATTTTGGCCTCTTCAGGGATCTGCTTGGTAGAGTACCATGGGGTAAAGCCCTGGAGAGAAGAGGGACCTAAGAGAAATGGTTAATATTCAAGGATCACGTCCAAGCTCAGAAGTAATGCGTCCTAGCAAAGAGAAAGTAAATCAAAAATGCCAGGAGACCTCCATGCATGAAAAAGGAGCTCCTGGACAAACTCAAACACAAAAAGGAAACTTAAAGAGGATGGAAGCAGGGACAGATAATATGGGAGGAATACAGAGAAATTGTCTAAGCCTACAAGTATCAGGTTAGGAAGACTCAAACCTGGATAGAATTAAATCTGGTCAGAGACATCAAGAGTGCATGAAAAGTTTCTATATTTTATGTTGATGATGAAAGGAAAAAGAAGGGAAATACGGGCCCTCTCCAGAAGGAAACCTGGTTTCCTGGGATATGGAGAAGGCTGAAGTACTCAGTGATCTCAGTCTTCACTGGCAACTGCTCCAAGCATATCACCCACACCACAGAGGGCAAAGGCAGGGACTGGGAGAGTGAAGAATCACCCACTGTAGGAGATCGGGTTTGAGTCCATCTAAGGCACCTGAAGGTGCACAAGGCCATGGGACCTGATGAGATCAATCTACAGGTCCTTGGTGAACCAGCAGATGGAGTTGCCAAGCTATCCCTCATATTTGAGAAGTCATGGCAGTCCCATGAGGTTCCCACTGACTGGAAAAGGGGGAAACATAACACCCATTCTTAAAAGAGGGAAAAAAGGAAGACCTGGGGAACTACATGCCAATCTTACCTCTGTGCCTGGCAGGATCATGAAGCAGATCCTCCTGGAAATTGTGCTAAGGCACATGAAAAATAAGGAGGTAATTCTTGACAGCCACACAACTTGAAGAGCAACTGACATATCTACCTGGACTTGTGCAAAGCATTTGACATCATCCCACGCTTGTCGCTAAATTGGAGAGGCATGGATTTGATGGATGGACCTCGTAGCAGATAAGGAATTGCCTGGATGGTCACACTCAAAGTGTTGTGATCAAAGACTCGCTATCCAATTGGAGACCAGTGGTGTTCCTCAGGGGTCAGTGCTGGGACCGGCGCTGTGTCACATCTTTGTCAGTGACACAGATGCTGGCATCAAGTCCACCTCAGCAGGCTTGCTCTGGGGAGACCTTATTGCAGCCTCCCAGTACCTGAAGGGGGTTACAAGAGAGCTAGAGAGGGCCTTTTCTCGAGGAGATGTAATGAGGGAGGGGGATAAAGGCTTTATACTGAAAGAGAGTAGATTTAAATTAGATATTAGGAAGAAATTCTATCCTGTGAGAGTGGTGAGACACTGGAAGACTTTGCCCAGAGAAGCTGTGGCTGCCCATCCCTGGAAGTGTTTAAGGTCGGTTTGGACGTGACTTTGAGCAACCTGGTCTAGTGGAAGGTGTCCTTGCCCATGGCAAAGGAGTTGGAACTAGAAAGTATTTAAGGTCTCTCCCCACCATTTCTATGATTCTATGAACTTTATTCATTTGTATCTGTCCAAAGAAGCTGGTGTGAATAAATGAGGAGTGGTACAGCCACAGCTGTGGTCCCCACCCTGTTCTACTTCCAGTAAGAGACTTGGACCATTGTTTCCAAAACCACCAGTGGGCTCAAGTGCACCAGTGACTCCTATGTAAGCCATGTGTTCCCAGGACTAGGCAGATGGCACAGTCTCAACATAGGAAAAAAATTATTTTTGATTGAGGTGTTTTAGCTCTGTATCAAGCACCTACAATTATGATACTTCTTAAGGCCTGACCATATTCAAAAGATGCTTAAAGTTTCATCCTGAAATTTTTGTCTACAAAATGCAAATGTAGCATCTAAGGTGGGGGATTAATCAGTGGCTGCAGATTTTATTGCAAAGTTAACTTTTACCTGAGTTTCTTGGAATGGTGATGTCCTGCAGGTGTGGCCAGGAGAGCTGATGTCTGGGAGGCTCGTCCTGATTATGGCTGGGCTGTGCATTTGCACCCATGCTCACTGGCACCATGGAAATTGAGCAAGAGCAGCATGGGGGTCTGCTGAAACAGAGCTTCCTCATGAGCCAGGCCACCATGGAAAAGATTTGGAGAGGGGGCTGAAACCTCAACAGCTCCATGATCTCTTCCTGGGCTTGAAATTTCTGAGTCTCAGCCCTTTATTTTCCTGTAATTTGGATTTTAAAAGGCCTTGCTGAATGATTTAGTATTAGGACTCCTACAGATCTTGCCTTGGGTCACTGCACCGACCCAGAAGTGTGATGAATGCGCATTTGGGCAAACTCTGAGAGGCTGAGGAGCTTTCAGGAAAGGTGTTATGTGGGAGAGTACTGCAGCAAGGTATGCAACCTTCAGCCCTCTTCCGGCCTGTGTCTCAGGAGCCCTGGAGGAAGCCAGCAGAAGGTGAGAGCTCCTTGAATGTCTCTTTTGGAGAAACCAGCTTGTTCCTGGCCACTTTCCCAGATGCTCCTCAATAAAGGAGGAAATGGGAGCATGAGCTAGACAGTGTACAGTAGTAAGTCTGATCATTTTGGGAGTGATCCAAAGTCCTGGCTGCAGTGAGGTGAAATCTTATTCTGATTGTCTACTTGTATGCATCTGCATTCAAATGATTTAGGGCCCTTTAGGTTGTACCTCAAGCCCTGCTTACAGGCAGCTGTGAAAGCAGTTATAATCACAGTATGGACCATGATTCAGCTGCCTTCCATCTACAGAATTCCTTGTGGACAGCCTATCATTTGCCTGCAGGAGATTTCTCTGCTCCCTCTTTGGGCCCCAGAAGCCTCCAGTGGCTAATAGCGCAGAACCTCTGGCAAGGGCTGCTCTTCAGGCTCTCCTGGAGTGAGCCTGGCAGGCATCTTAGAGAAGGCAAACTAACTGCCCACCCACTGGCAACCAACTTGATGTGAATTAAATAACTGTGTCCAAAGAGCTGTGAACGAACAAAGCGTTTGATGAGTAAAGGCAGGGATATCAGGGGCAGCTGACTGCTTCCAGGAGGGATGTTTGCTGAGCTAACCTGCACGCTGGCATTTCCATGGGCTCATTTGAGAGGGAGCAAATCATAGGACAGTGCACTATTTTCTTGTGTTTGATTTTGATGAACAATAAGATGAGGTTAAACACTTAACATGAAATACTAACTCTGATAATGATGACAGACTTTATACAGGCCTATTTTGCATTACTTAAATGTTTTTTTAATGCATTATAACCTGTCTTCCAAAGATGAGTGAAAGCTGGAAGGTTTCCAGGTTCTTGTCATGCAATAACTGTGGTTCAGCTGTGTCTAACCAGGAAGAACAAATTATAAACACATATTTTAATTGGAAAATAAGGTGACAGATCTTAGCAACCAATGCTACATTAACTATCTCTTAAATAATTCTATAGCAAGCTCGGCCTTCTGGAATTGCCCTTTTGGGATTTACCCATCAATAAAGTGAGACCAACATGTGATGCTTTAGGAAGGTAAGACTGGAGATTGAAGTTCTATTGCTATAAGGCATGTTTTAAGTTGTAAGGAGATGCCCTTCAGAAGAATTATATTTAAAACTATTCCAGGAAGCCAGCCAATGTACACAAGCATTTGCTGAAAGTATGTGAGAGATTTATAAAAATATTTCCTGGATGAAACATTAACAGCACAATGCTTTAAAAGTAGAACTACAAGAAATGCAAGAAGTTTAGGTGAATGTCTTACTAAGATACAGAAAAACCATGAGAATCCAGGACACAAAGCATCAGCTGCATGGCTGTGCTTCCACTGAGAGAGTTAAGGATGTCATTGATATGGAAAATAAACAGACATGTTTCTCCTTACCAGTCATTCCTCACACATTTTGTCAGTTCATGTCACCTGAAAGATCCTTCCATTTGAATTGCATATGTAGCATTGCATTACTGCTCCATGGCTGAGTACTTCTCAAAAAATTAATGGAAAAGTTCTGCAGTTTTTCAGTATTTGTGCCACTGACCTTGCTGCTGGGTGTTTCTTCTTCCCAGCTTTCAGCTGCGCAGTCTCATTCACTCTGTCCACTCTGCTTCCCATTTTCCAGCACCTAATTCCCTTCTCTGTCCTTTCACATTTCTTACCTCTGTAATGTCCTTCATCTATTTCCTTGCAACCACAAGGAGTCATCTCTGGCAATCTGCAGATACAAATATGTACAATATGTAAAGCTTACCTTTACTGCTTAAACAACTTTTCCTACTTTTTGTCTTTTTATATCAAAACCACTTTGGCTTTGGAATTGTGACCCTATATTTTTACAGTAGCAATGATACTAAGGTGGTGCTGCCATGTACTGTACTTAGAGATACTACCATAATGAGATAGCAAAAGAAAAAAAGGAAATGTGTAAAATAAATAACAATACTGAATGAGGAAAACTCAATTTCTATTGTGAGGTCTAGAGGAAGGCAAGAGAAAATTATTTCTGAGATATAAAGATTTACTCTGACAACTAGAATTGGTATGCACACCTAGCACACCTGTAAAAAAACAGTAAATATTGCTAGAAAACAATCTTCATCATAAATAATGCGACAGATGCAACAACAAGCCAGTCATTTAGAATTCACCACACTAATGTGTTTTGGAGCAGCCATGGTTAAAACTATTCCAATGTGTGCACACTGGGTATCATACCACAAAAATTTTGCAAGCAAAGCTGGTTTGCAAGCTAGGATTTCCTGAGATAGATATGACATATTCTTCCCCCATTTTTAAGAGAGCCTAGAGTTTTTAGACACACTGTTTAAGTTTAACAGTACTTGTCAAGACAATCCAACACCCTGTTGCATCCCTAGTGCTCCATCTGGGACAGTGAAGAGAAGTGTTGCCTGTTCAAGAATTAAGGAAGAACACTTTTTTTCCCTAATAGTCAGTTTGAAGTTTTGGAAATTATGATTTGGTGGTATAGGATGCATTATCAACTTAGATGTTTATAAATTTTGATTATTCGTCATGCCTGTTTCTGAACAAAGGATTGTACCACAGAGCTGAATTTGGTCTGACTGCTGTCTACTATTCACTCTTTTCCTAAAATACTTTATTCATTTCAAAAATTCTCCCACATGGCTGTGCAGTGCTTGTGACTTTTCATGGAGTTTAACAGACATAATGGATTTTTCAAGTGGAAATAAATATGTAGGCCTTGGTACAATATGCATCTGAAAGAATGCTCACTCCAGCAAACTTAGGTAGTCACTGCTTCCTGTGATCTACCAAAGCTGTGATGCAGATGTCTAGAAGAAAGTTAATGACCATAATAGCTATTCAAGATTTTGAGCTATGATCGTCTGAGTGATCCTCTGTGGAAAAAAAAAAAAAAGATGGATTTGTACTGATTTTGGTGAGGAGTAAATATATATTCCTGCTGGAGCTAAACCCACTTTGAAAATTGCTGAATCAGTATTTTCAAACAATGCTGAGCAAGGTCTAATTGCAGCCTTGTAGAAGGCCACGGCTGCTACAATTTGGAGGCCTCTGAAAATCTCCCTGCAGACCTCCAAGAGGAACAGTGTTTTTTATTGGATCAAAGACCTCATTGCACCTGCAAAACCTAGTCCAAATGGGAAGTCTTTCAACTATCACATGCTGCAGAACTACACACTGTACAAAAAATTAGTCAGTGTGACAAGTCCTAGATATTTCAAAGTGACAGTTAAGGCATGTACAGAATAACATTCTTCATTTCACACAAGAGATCAGCAAAACTGATGCGCTTGAAGCTTGTGAGATGATGCAGGTGGAAGAAAAATCTCAAAGAAAGAGATATTTAGAATTTATAACTGGTGCAGATGGTTTAGATGGTTATAATTCACATTGTAATAAAAAATTGGCACCAGACACCTTCCTGAAATCTGTCATCCAGATTTGCAAAACATGGATAAGCATATTATTCTAGCTAGGTAACATCTAGAGACCTTATTCTAGAATGAAAAAAAACCCCTCAAAGGATGTAGTTTCTAGTTGGCAGATAGGAGGGCTCAAGAGCGCATTAGATAAAACTTTTACATTTCAAGATGCCAGAAGAGATCAGGACTGCAGCAGATGCTTCATGTCTGGAAAATGAGTCTTAACTCTACTAATTTAGGGATGTTGTTTGGTGTCATAAATGTTTAGGACCAGTATGAAAGGAATTTACTAAACAAATTACAGAGAATTTATAACAAATAACAGCATAAGGAAAACCTTACTGCTTTTCAGAATACAGTGTTTTGGAAACCAGATGCAGTTATTCAAACTGGATTCTTAGGAGGTTCTGTAGTTGTGTAATTTGCATCATTGCTGCTTCAACTTGATAAATTATTGTGCATAGTGTGTGTGAAGTTGGCCTAATCTCTGCATAAAACTTCAGAAAAAAAATCACACAGTTAAGTTCAGCTGAACAAAATAATTTAAAAAGCCTGTGTCTTGCCTTCTATTAAATTTCATATTAGCTGACACCTTGTAAGTAAATTTTGCATGGCCAAAAGTATCTACATATCAATGTATACTTGTCTACATATGCTCAGCCAATATTTTTTCTCAGAACAACCCAATAAGAATTTTTAGAAACCAAAATTAGGTCAGTTGTTTTACAGCTTTTTGTAGAGGTTACTGCAGAAGGAAATCTTTCTATCCGCAGTTAAAGACAGTACTGCTGTTCTGGTGCTGAAGGCAATGGGGTTTCAGCCCAACTGTCCTGGTGGTCACTCGTGGCATGAAACCAGGAACTGCTCCAATGTTGCATGAGCAATCGCCTGGTCAAGTTAATAGAGCAGGTGACTAAATGATTCCTGCATACAACACAGTATGCTTTGAATTTACATTTTGGACAACTGTATTGTAAACAGGTCACCTTAACCAGGATGTGCTTTGCTTAACCAGGATATGCTTTAAAAACTATCTAATAGAATTGCAAAGATCAAGAGAAAGAATTGCTAGATTTATTTTATTTTCCTGATGAAGATTTTATTCTGGCTACATAAATCCTGCTTTTTGCTTTGTAAGCTGAAGTATTTCCATTCTCTGTAAGTATTACAGTACTATCTTTCCTAACAATTATCTCATTCTGCTTTTTCCCTTTTTTTTTCCCAAAGGGTTTTTTTTCCCTTTTAGCAAAGTCTAATTTGGCCAGATCCACCTACATATGCTCAGCTTTCAAATGATTCATTTCAGATGTTCCTTCTGCTTCTCAGCAGCATTTGTTTCCATCGTTTTCCATATGTCAACAGGTTATTTTGAAGCAAGCTCTCTTCCCATTTTGTCAGTAGGGTTAGCAATGTTTTCTGTGTGAGGACCATGGGTATAAAAGACAATAAAAATGACTGAAGATATCATCTGTCATTTGTTCATAACTCTTACAAAAATAACAGATAAAAATAATCTCTGGTTTTTCTGGTACCTAACAGGTCATTCCTTTGCATCTTTTCTCATTAGACAACAATTGCCTTTGATTTCTCATGTTAATTTTGAGTATGATATTGTGACAGGTGTCAAACCCGAGTAAAGGCACATGTTAATTATGTGGGGTTTTGTTTCTGTTATTATAATGATTTTTGCAGCAGATACTTTCCCACTTCAGCATTGTGTACTTCCTCTGCAGGAGTTC
>VXBC01003120.1:1092370-1130507 GCA_013399945.1 Ploceus nigricollis | reverse complement strand
TTTTTCCTTAGAAGTATTCAAAGTATTTTTCTCTTACATATATATCATCATTAATTTAATTTTTTCTTTCTCCAACATGCTGCTCTCTCTCAATCAGCCTTTTAATGTCCTACATGAAACAGCAAGCAAGATGGGAGAAGCTAAGGGTCTATGGTATAGCCTGTGCACTGATCTGCTGCAATTTTCAAGTTACACCACTGTAGCTCCCCTGCATTAGCTATTTTACAGGGCTTCAGGAGAGCAGAGTTTTTTGTGCTATTTCTCTCTCATTTAATATATCAGTTCATTCTCACAATGAAAATTATTTGGTATTTTTTGAAAATACAGAATTTGTTTTAATTGGCAAACACCACACTTTGAAAGGGGCTATAATTTGCATTATTACAAAGCTTTCATGCAAACATAATGTTGTTTCCAATTCAGTCATATTTTTTATTTAAATTTTATGGCATACTTGAAAAAGAATCTGCTTTGCAGATAGCCCAGTTGGTAACAACCAGGCTTTGCATAATGCCTAGCACAAACTTTGTGCAGACAGCCAAACAATAGAAGGCCTGTGTCCAACTTGACAAATGTTAGATGCAGATTTCCATTGTCTCACTCGCAGTTGAGATTGCGTCAGGGAATTTCTGCTGCGATTTTATTCATTGCAACCAATTGTTAAGAATCACACCCTAAATCCAAAGTTATTAATAACGCATTCAACAGATGGCAGATGATTTTAGAAGAGCTAAATGCAATGGGTGATGCATTGAGTGTGATTTCTCCAAAATGAATTTTTACCTCACAGATTTGGCTCTAAATCCAATCTAATCAAATGTAATTTAAATTTCAGTATGAAGCAAAGGAAAATAATTTTGTGCCTCATGTTGTATTGCCATCTAAATCCACGAGCCTTAAAAAAATTGTCTATCATGTATTTAACAAGTTTATTGGAAGATAGAAAATAGCACTATTCAGCACGAAAATGCCATGCAAGTATAAGAGTATAGATACTTATATTGAACATGTGCAAAACAAAAGATTTTTGAGAGGGTTTTATTAAATAAGTTAGTTGGGATTTGTAAAGCTGGGATCTATATATATGGTCAACCATTCCTCCCTCCAAAAACAACTCTAAGTTTTTTAAGCTCTTTGCAAGGCTGATTGAATAGAGCTGGACTTTGTGGTCATTCCGTGCTAAAGCAGCCCCTGTGAAAAATATTGCAGTAGCAGAAGTCCAGAGAGGAAAAACTTTCTGAGCATCGTCTCCTTCATCTGTAGACCTGGAGGAAGCAGTACTGTTACTTGTCTGTAACAGCAAATAGTTCTCCCCATCACCAGCTTTGTTATGCTTCTTGTTTTCCTGGTGATATATAAGCAAGTTTCTACCTGTTCTTGCACCTGATGAGAACTCAGCAGCTGAGGCAAGTGACTATTCCAGTACCTATGTACAGCACAGTCTGCATATGAATAACCTGCACAGATGCTTAGATTGCATTTTTCATCCCTTTATGCCTTAATGGGATGGAGAAAGCACCAGTTGGCTGTCAGAAGCGGTGCCCTGTGGAGCTCAGCTGGGCTGCTCCTTTACGACCTGAATGCAGAATTCAGTTCCTTCATGGTGCAGTCAGGGGAGTATCAAAGGAAACCCACATGTGATGGAAACTGTGCTCTAGTTCCTCCTTCGGGAGATGTTACAGCCCTGTAACACTAATGAAAGGCCAACTACACTGTCAAAACATAATTAAAATGTAAACTAATCTCAGCGCAGAAGGGAAGGTACAGCACCTGCCTTTATCATCCCCAGCCATGACTCACTGCTCTGTGGCGTAATAAGCCCGAATGAATATGCAGTTGGAGCTCAACCCACGCTACTCTGCTCTCAACTATCAGTAACCACACCAGGAGACACATAGCTTGCAGAAGCAAAAGGAAAGTTATTGTCTAAGAAATTTTATTTCATTTTTTGCTAAAACAGTAGCAGTAAATATGCATAGATAAAGAATTGTATATTTTTAAGTACCTACCACAAACCCCCATAGAAAGTTTGATGAATGGTTAGCATATGCTCTATTGAATGGGAATATAGCTAAACTGTGCTAAAGCTGGCATCATATTTCTGGTGTTTCTGGCGAATTTAGCATGTAACATTATCTCACATGAGATTCAAACAGTAATGACTTGGATTTGTGTTTTGTATGGGGTCTGCAAAATAAATTGCACTATTTCTATTGTGCCAGAAGAGATTATTTGAAGCGGAGAAAGTAGGGATTGCTTAAGTGACATACAACCTGCAACTGCATGACATAATTGTCCAGTGACAACTTTGGTCAAAATCATTCTTGTTTTACCCTGTTTGTTATTTTTTTCTTCAGCATTATTAAAGTGCTTTTCGAGCATTATACTGAATGTTCTGTTATACTATCTCCTTTTTCACCCATAGTTTACAAAGCCTCTCAAGCTGCAGACAGGCAGCTGAAGATATTCAGGAGACTGTGGGTGACATGCCAAGCTGCCTTTTGTAGTTAACCTGAGTCTGTCTGCAGCATTACCTAAATGAGTTATGTGTTGCTTTCATCTTAGATGCTTACAATATGAAAATTGCTTCCTCCAAAAGGGAATTGTTCCCTGAATGCATTGCTGTGCTGATGGATTTAAAAACCTAACTATATATTGAATATACTTACCCTGACAGAGCATGATGATTGGCTAAGGAAATTAAATCACCAGCACATAAGCAAGAAGCATAGATCTTCTTTTGGTGTGCTTCTTTATACTTTTAGTCCATAGAGCTAATGATCTGAAATAGTTTTATAATGTCACCATTCATGACTCTATTTGCTAGGCTCCAGTTCAATAAGGTAGTCAAGCATGTGTCTAGCTTCAGCTGGGTCATTCTTAAGCAGATCTTAAGATTTATCTTCAATACCTGGGGTTTTAATATCTCAAGTCAGTTGGAATAGACTCCATATTGGGATAATTAAAAAAATTAACGTCTCAAAATAGTCTTGTGTTGATACTTTGAGAAAATGCATGTAAATATTTACTACTGACAACAAAAAATTAGACACCTGTTAGGGTTGTAAAGTTGTTCCCAAAACAGACTCAAAACGGACTCATGACTGTCTCTTAATTGGATTCTTTTTCAATGAAGCTCACTTGACTAACAAAACACATGGTCCAGGGCATGGGTCTGAAGGAAACAAATGCCTTTTTCATATTCCACTTATTTACACAGTGAATTCTTCTAAACCTGTATGAGATTCACTATTAACTTCATGTAGATCCTGGGAAGATTTCAAGAAGTTCAGTTTCAAATGTCTGTTTGACAAAGAAACTCAGATACAGGAAATAATAGAAATTTCTGAGATGAGATCCTATAATTTTAACATAACCACAAACAAGAGCTAAAAGTATCCTTCTAATCCCAAGGCCCTTATTGATCACACAAGAATGTGAAGAACGTTATTTGAAATCAAGAGAGTTTGTAAAACTCAGCGGGTAATGGTAGGAAGCAGGAGACAAAACATCTGCCTTTGTACCATGATGCTGTCCTTTGACAGAGGAAAATATGGAGTCATAGAGAAGCTTGCTATTGAAACACAAAAAAAAAAAACTGGAAAGAAACTGGGAATGATGATCTTTTGGCTCAGTCAGTGCCCCAGGACAGTGTATCCTGGATGTATAAGCCAAAGGTAGTGGTCACTGTCACATAACATAAGTCCAGTTTAAACTTTCTAGTTGCTACTCTTTATTTTCCTTAAATTAGGATTTATTCAGGTGTGAGGGTTTTATTCACTTTCCTCCTTATCCTTTAGGGGCCTCTTGCAGAGCTGAGATTAGGGTACAAATATGGGAGAAACCAAGTTGGGAAAAAGACCTAGACCAGCCACATCCCTGGAAGTGTTCAAGGCCAGGTTGTATGGGGCTCTGAGCAACCTGGTCTAGTGAGCAACCTCATGACAGGAGCTTTCAGCTAGGTGATCTTTAAGCTCACTTCCAACCCAAAATATTCCATGATTCTATGATTCAGTTTGCACTCCCAAACTTCTGCAGAAAATCAGGGTGTTTCTTGCTGTAAAATTTGCATAGGGAACTGCTAATGGTTTCTGTTCAAAGGGTTGTTTTTTGCAGTAGTTAATAAGTTATAGATAATGTAAAAGCATGCATTTCAGACTGCACCAGTGCATGCCTAAAATGTGACATTCAAGAAGATGAAATATTTCCAGAAATCTGATGCTGGATCTATGTGAGGCCAGTGAGCTGCCAAATCAAGCAAGATTCTGCCCAAAATTTTCTTCCACTGCTTATGTGCCATATTTTCAACCTCACTTCATTCATGCAGCAACTTTGAACCTGAAAATTCAGAAAGCATGAATAACTACATTAAAAAAAACCTTATGATGATGGTAGGTTATGCTAAAAAATATTCTAATAAATCTATAGCATTTGAGTGTTCATCTGCCTGCGCACAAGAATTGTCTGAACCCCCGTGAGTACATTAACAGAACGTATCATTTTTTAAAGCTGATGGTTTTTTGCAACATTTGATGGTTTGAAACTGACCCTCCTTTGAATATGGTGAAAGTTTACAGGATACCTTTAAAATACGGTGTAGCTAATAATTATTTGTTGACTAATGAGTAAAGGCTGTTCCAAAGTACCAGGTGATCACATAACGAAGGAAGTGATGAAACCATGGGCTGCTGTTTAACAAGACAGATGTTTTCCTTTCAAGTCTCTTTACTACTCACACCTGACAAGTTTTAACTCTGATTTTCTTCCCCACAACATATATCATAGTGCTGCATGATATTTTTCAAATAAAAAAGAAACTCCTGAGTGTTCACTTTTTTTAAAATACTATTATTTTTCTTTTCTAGTTTCATATTATTATGTTTCCACCCAACTCCTCCTTAAAACATTTAGAAAACTACTAATATAATGAGAATTCAGTGATTTCAGACAAGAATTTCTGATATCCACTTAATAATGTGGGTCTGTTTTTGTTCTTATGAAATAAACTCCGCTTGAAATTATATTGTTTATAATCTTATTGTTTTATTTTATTTTATTTCATTTCATTTCATTTTTATTTATTATGGCCTTCATGATTTTAAGAATTTGGCTACCAAATAACAATGATTTTCTATAACTCATGGATCCTTTGCTCTATAAGCCATTTCAAGAACTGAAGGTGGGCTGAGATCTGCTTTCTGATTTTTTTTCAATGTATTTTCTGGATTCATTTTTGTATGAATTTGTAAATTACCTTTTTACATTTAAGCTGGTGAAATATGGGATATTTGAGGCTTTAAACTATTTTGGCTACCTGTATGGTGTACTATCTGTAATTTCCTAAGATAATTTACTGTGCTTCTTATATGAGACTATTTCCTCTGTCTGTATTCTGTTTTAAGAGTTCCCCTTTTTATCAGGAGGTATTAACACACTCATACACATATACATACATTCTAACCTATATGCTGGTTTTGTGATCATCCCAGAGCTGGATTTTAGGTCTGTAGGAAAATAAATTGGAATTTGAACTCTGAACATCTTCAGATCGTCAGTGTTTAACTCTGCCTCAAAGCCCAAGAACAATTTTATGTCATACTGGGCAAGAAAGCTGCAGAAAAAATTTCAGCATCAAGGGATTAATTGTAGTAAAGAACTGTTAAATCAGAATGATAAACTCTTAAGGATGAAATTATGAATTCTAGAGCAAAGTGCAAGTAGGTGTCCCAGAACTAGTAATTCATATTGGCCACCAAAACCTCTTACTATTAAAACCAAACATGGACATGCTCTGCCCAAGGCATTTTTCATTTACTCTAGCTTTGCCCTGGAGTGCTCTGTCTCATTAAGTGACTGATCTTGATCACAGGGAATTGCATTCTACAGAATCAAAACCCAAAAGAATCTACTTTCCTGAATTTCTTCTGCTACCACAGCCATTTTTACACAATCATAAAAATGCTCCTATTTATAATCTAAAGTAAATTTAAGTACTTTATTTCCTCACCACTTCTTAGCTAGCTCTTCAGATCCTGACACATTTGGGGGATTTCATTTAGGTAATTTAGATAATTTTAGGTATTATAAACTACCTTTAAAAATTGCATGAAAGTTCCAAAACTCCACGTGACTTAAGGTAACAGGACCTGACTTTGTACAAAAGTGAGTTTTTAGTAGTAGTACTATAGTACAAAAGATATATGGAGAAAGCATCTTATGCCATGAAATATAAGAAGATTAACTGTGGATGCTCTTTCAGTAAGAGAGTCTAAAAGTAAGTACTGGTTGAAAGAGAATATTTTCCCAGCAGACACTAAAATATCTTCAAGACTAAACGATGAACTGAAAGTTTCTGGTTCTTTTAATTCAATTGCATGGATAATCCAATTCCCTGAAAAGATTATTTTCATGGAAAATGGAACAGCTAAAACAAAGCATGAGTGAAAGTGAAACTTGCTTATTGCCAGTGGTGTCTGTAACACATTTTCATTACTGATTTTCAGTAACAGCAAGAAGCTCCCCACAGAGAAAGACTGTCTCAAATAGACAACCCAGCTATTGAAAGAAAAAGGTTGGCAAAGGGGAAGAGACCCTCACAAGAGGTTGCAGAAGCAAGAGGAAGCTGAAATAGGGTGTCAGTGAAGTCCCCATTTCTCCCAGCATTGCTTCTGCTGCTGAAGCTGGAGATGCCCAGATGATGAATCGGCACAGAAACCCTTGGGGAAGGAGCACCCTCACGGGAAAATACCTAGAAATTTTAAATACAATAAATCTCAGGAAAGCTTTTTAAAAACTCCTACAGTTTCAGGATTTCCAGGCAGGGAACAAATATGTGATAGGACATCATCCGTGCTTCTAAAAGGCAAGAATCCCCAGAGCTGTAGTTACTGGTAGCATTTAACAAGCCCATCATCCTGGAAGACACCTTTCAGCCATGGAGCAGGTTAGAAAACACTTGTTAAGAATCCTTCTTAGTACATGTGCAGTTTATCAGGAGAAATTGTTTATATCTGTGCTCTATCAGTGCCACAAAAATCCCACACTGCCTCACCACTCTTTGATTTGTATTCACCAACGTGATAATGTTTCACCAGCTTAGATAAGCAACACCCTCTTATTTACCAAATGCAACATCACAAACCCTTCTTGACAAGCACTGCCATGTTAGTAAAAGCTCCTTCTGCTGCCATGTAGGTTTATCTTAATTTTATATCTCCTTGAAGACTCCAGATACTCCCCTGCATAATGTGCATTGGCAGCCACAGAGTGGTGAAACAATGACAGTGGATGAAGTCACACCCACGTCTACCAGTAGAAATTTGTTCAGTTGATTATTGTTTAGCAGACCTTTTTGGGCTTATATCCCCAACCAGACCCCAGACCTTTTCTGCCTATGGTCTGAGAAATTCCAGTTGACACCACTTAGCTGGACTTCATGGTGTGCACAGTGAGTCTTAAGTAGCACATGCTGGAAATCAGCACACTTGGAAATCAGACATTTTACTTCTTTCTGCCATAGCCTCAGCTCACTGCATAATTCCAAGTTGAAGCTGAGCAACAATGTACAGTGAATATGGTGGCTGAGCCTTGGCTGTTTACAAATTTTCCAAGAGAAAAATCTAAGTTCTCCTGACTTAAATTTCTTGTATTTTATTAAAAGAGAGCATTTTAGAGTTTCTTGGCTGTCTCCCATTTTCTTCGCTAGAGTTCCCAGGCAGATTTGTTGTTGTCAGATGGTGCTCCCAATGCTGAGCAAAAAGAGAAAAAGGCAACTTTTTTTGGGGGGCCTTGAAGGCTTTTCTTCTGAGTTGTCTGATGCCTTTCTCACTGTCCTCTCTTTTCCTGTGAACAAGACTTCTAATACCATTTAAGAAATTCTTTTCTTTTCTGCCACGAGGGTATCATAAATTAGTTTGCAGCTTTCTATGAAAGTTAGCTGTTCCTCTTTTGACACCAATGTCCTTTTAGTGGGTGATTTCTGATCCAGTCAGCATGCTGCTTTGAGATTTTTTGGCAACTAAGATGCCAAATAATCATTCCAAGTTGGAGTCTCTAGGCTTCAGAAAACATCAAAGCCACACACCAACAATGGAGACCTTCATGAAGTTTGCATACATTTGTCTGCGACGAACCCACAGAGTTCAGGTGAGTCCAAGCCAAAACCATATCCCTCCACACAGCATCAGACATGGTATGAGTAATTTTTAACTCTACCTGAAGATTGTGGGAATGTTGAGTACTGATTTACTGTGGGCTTGAGGAGCATTTTCAGCTACCTACCATCAGTGTTAACCACCATGGTGCGCATTCACACATCCATGCAGCAACCCCTCCTAAACCAGTGTTGCATTCATCCACAGAGCATCCTAGCTGGAAGGTGAATACATTTGCTCTTGCTTATATCACATCCTGACAAGGCTCTCAGAGTCTGAGGAACCACTGCGACTTGTTACCCAGTTCTGTAACCTGACCTAGATTCTTCTGTTGCATTTCCTGGAAAAAACAACATATATTTCTTAATATGATGTTCCAGTCTGACCTCCTGGAGTGATTTCTATGAGCTTGATCACTTCTTCAGTTAACCCTACTGGGATGTAATATTTCATATTCATCTCTCAGAGTCTCTCACAACAGACCAGCACAGAGACACACACTTGGAGACCAGAGAACAGCACATTATGATCATGAACTCTGAACTCTCTCAAAAGTGACTTTGGGGGCAAAGGGAATATTTGAAAGAAGTACTAATTCAAATAAATACAGTTTTATTAGAGGAGCTTGGTAGGCTTATTACCATGTTACGTGCAGCGTGCACATCTTGGGTCACGCAGTAGGGACACTCTTTGGCAGGCTTTTCATTCTCTGCACAGCCAGGAGCTGTTACTGACTCTGAAGTCCACCCTGAGTTGCCAGTCACAGCCACTGAAGCACAACCTGAAATTCTACAGCTTCCATGTTGCTGAAAGCTGCAGAATTTGGCCTTTGACTGTGCAAAGTGTTTTACAATGGGTGAACACACTGCCAAACTATTAGCTGTACTGAATTTTAAGCTCTTAATTTAGTTGTCTCCTAGGCTTCTCCTTTTACCAACTGGGAGGGAGGATCAGGTTGGGGGCTACTCAGAATTGCTAAGTTAGGCTTTCACATTCTGTGGAAGCTAAGTCTCTCCCCACTAGCTAAGACTTAGGAAAATAAGGAGCCTCTCCAATCTGTTAGATGGTTTGCATATATCCTCTGACAAACATGTAACCAAATGTCACGAGACAAATTCAAACAGATATTTTTGAACCCAACTGAAATTTAGCTTGAAAAAGGCTTCAAGACACTGTCCTCAAACAGTTAGACAATTGCAATCCTAGGAGATATATTTAAAACAGATAATTTCTCCAAGTATTGCAGACAAGATAATAAATTAATATAATATTTACAAGTAAGAATAAAAAATAGTTACAAGCACTATGCATTGTCTTTTCAGATAATTGCATAATTATGTATTTATCCAGGAACTGATATTATGTTGCATCTTCATGTTAGACTAGGAAGTACATTTTTAATGAGAGAACAGGAAAAATATCAACTGAATGGAAAGAATTATATTTCCTTAATTTTTTTAAAAATAATCCAATAGCATCAGAAAATCATAAAACAACCTGGATGGTCAGATACACCTCACATGCTTCTAGAAAGATCTGTATATAAATTACACGATTGATATTGGGTAAAGAATTTTTTTATCTTAGAATCTGTTACATGCTTTTGCCATATAAATTATTTGGCTGGCACTACTGACAGTTTTTCTAACTGGATTGCAAGTTGCTTATTAATGCAGTGTTGGAAAAACATGTGAAACTATCACTTTTCTGAGACCAAGTCAATATTTACCTACATTTAGATGATGTGGCTGCCATGGTGATGGAGGGGCTACAAGGAGGCCAGAAATGCCTGGGTTTGAGGTCCTCAGTGCACACACAGTGCACTCGTGCCCCTCTGGTGGGTATGTTCCCCATACAGCTCCCCAGAAGGCTCACTATGTACCACCCCAGGAGAATCAAAGGTCCCAGGGTGGCACTGCTCCCAGTGCATATGGTACCCTAAGTGTACCATTTTGTTCCTAAACAGACTGGAAATGTTCCTGTTCATAGTGAAGTGGGGAAAAGAATGTGGTATTCCTACTTCCCAAGATAAACTAAGATAGTTGCCCATCTTAGCCTTATTCAACTAAGTGTCCCTAGTCTTTTATGGGGATTATTTCACATCAAGACATGACTTTGTCAGTCTCATCTGTCCTCTTCCAGCATCCCTCCTTCTCCCTCTGCCAACTTTATAAACAGATAAATTAAAAACATATACATGAACAAAAAAAAATCAGAGAACAAAATGTTTAGAGCAGCATTCAATCAACAGAAAACACTTCCCAAAGCCCATTCAACTTAGCAAAGTCCAAGCCCATTCAATTTTAATTTACTCAAAAAATTCCAAAAAGGAATTAGAAGAAGAAAGACAAAAAGAAAAAGGAAGAAAAGAACAAACATAACTTTTACTCTTGTTTCTAGTGGTGTTCAGCTGATAGAAATTCCAAGAGGAAGCAGGGCCAAGACATAAGCTTGCCTTGTGTCTCATTTTAAGTACCCTTTGTCCTTCCTTGGCCCTTCCCCCAGGCNGCAGCATTCAATCAACAGAAAACACTTCCCAAAGCCCATTCAACTTAGCAAAGTCCAAGCCCATTCAATTTTAATTTACTCAAAAAATTCCAAAAAGGAATTAGAAGAAGAAAGACAAAAAGAAAAAGGAAGAAAAGAACAAACATAACTTTTACTCTTGTTTCTAGTGGTGTTCAGCTGATAGAAATTCCAAGAGGAAGCAGGGCCAAGACATAAGCTTGCCTTGTGTCTCATTTTAAGTACCCTTTGTCCTTCCTTGGCCCTTCCCCCAGGCGGGACTTCTGGTCATTTGGCCACTCAGGAGCTGGGCTGGGGCTCCACGGGAGGGTGTGGAGCTTTTCCTCCAATGTGCCAGGGACTGGTGGCCCCTGCAGGGCTGGGACAGAGGTGCAGGGGGGTGGGGTGTGCAGGGCAGGGCATCACCTCACCAGGGCGAGGCCTGACCTGCTCCTTCCCCCACACATGCGCCCAAAATGTTTCAAGCCAGTAATCCTTCCAGTCTCTCACAGCCCCTAAGATCTGACGCTGATAGTTTTCCCTGGGATGTTGCCACGACCCAGAGATGTTACTGGAAGAGCTGGAGAGTGAGTCAGGGAGCTCACACTGCAGGAACGTAGTGGAGGAGAGATGTACTCTGATTCTTTGGCCCACGAGATCTAAAATATCTGCCTGAAACTATTCTTACAGGATTTTGTGCCAAAAGAAAATGTTATCTATCAGGGTGCTTCTCTGACTGACCTGATGTTAAGCCACATCGTAGATCAAGGGTAAGCAGAAGCTGATGAGAGCAACACAACAGCAGGGACTTCTCTCTGGCAGATGCCATGGGGTCCCTGTGGATGGAAATCTCAGTTCGAGCTCTGACTTCAGAGCAGACACTGTGCAGTGTCACTCAACTGTGTAAATCCAGCACATGGAGCACATGGAGCACTCATTTGTTTTACAGTTAGACACCCACCTGTCATAACAACTAGACAAAAATAGACCCTTTTTTTTTTTCCAAATACTTTAATTTGCGTTTGAGTTTATCCATTTAAGAGCAAATTGAAATGTTTTCCACTCTCCTCCCCCCTCCCTCTCCCCCCCCCAGGAATATGAGAGCATTTGTTAGTTTTGAATAACTAAGGGACCAAAGACAAATTCTGACAAATGCCATGCTAATCACCCAAGTTTCAGGCTATCCACCGGCTGAAATGTCCCCAGCTATATGGGTATGTTCCCATAGTCAAGGGACAGAGAGACAAGAAAGAGAGAAGAAAAAGGTTAGTAGATAAAGGAAAGACCTCAAGGTGTGAAACCAGATGGACACCACAGGCAGGACTGAGATGCCTATATGCTGAATAAAGCTTTACACCATGAGTAATCCTGTAGATATTAGGTGGCCAAATGATGAGAAAAAAAAATTGTTGCTGTGTGAGTAAGAAATCCCAATTTGGCCAATAGTCAAATGAAAATGAAAAGTTCTTATCAGCAACAGACATTAAAGATTATTTTTAAAGCAATTTTAAAAACATTTATTTGTATCCAAAACAAAATAATCATGAGCCTTAATTTCTCCAGTGTTTTCACTGTTGGGGAAGAAAGCTTTACAGCTTTCTAAAACCTGATGCATAAACCACTGTAACTGTCATGATTTTCTTATAATACATCATCATCTGGTTCTTCAGAAGGAAGAAGACAATGGTCTGTATACAAAATAACCTGTGCATTATTATGTCTCGATCAGAAAAAGGAAAGGGTAATTTTAGACACCTCTTTATTTGGCAGCTTTGCAGGATCTTAAGTAGACCATGAATTACCTTGTTTGAACAGATCCATATCAGATATGTAATTACACTTCCCAAGGACAAACCCACCCAAATCAAAGCAGGGATCATCAAACGTCATGCAATATCTATGTTTTTGAAATTAAAAACATTGCAGTACTGAGAGCATTTCAGTAAAGGGGGGTGTAAACAACTTGACTGTCTTCTCCAGTTTCTTTCAGTTAGTTACACAATTTAGGATATTTTCTCCCCAAGTCCAGAAAACATTCTAGGTACTTACTATCTTCTAGTAAGTAAGAGTAGGAAGGATAGATCCTTCTATCCTAAGGAAGGATATACTAAGGTATGTTATTGCCAAATGCACAGCATGATCAGCTTGGAAAAAAAAGTAAAAATTAAGGTCTCCACTTTTAACTGGGATTAGGCAGAAATAGTGATGTGGAAAAAAGCCCTATTCAAACTGATATACTGCACTGGCATGTGAGACAGAATTTCTTTAATCTTTTCTATGCATTCAAACTGTAAATATCTAACCTGTGATTAATCATCACATAACCCAAACCATTTCTCTTTAATCCTCAGGATAATGGAGAAAAAATAATGTGGATCAATACAATTGTAACATCTTGACAGATGCTGTAGAGATAGACACTAAGCTAAGGTGGCAGATGCACAGTAAATTGCAACACTTAATCTATGCATGTCATTTTCTCAGGAAGAACATAGGTTTGTGTAACTCCTGTTCACTCCCACTCTAATGACTCCATCATGTGAACCCTTACCGTCTTTGGTTTCTTTCTCATGCAATCAGTGGCAATGAGTAACAGGTCTCAGCCAGCAAGTGTTTACAGGGTAAAGCAGAGGGTGGAATCCAGTCTACATCACCGATGCTTTAGGCATGTTTTTTCAGGGCTATTAGAGTCAAGGAAAGGGCTGATTCATTGCATCCAAATTTGCTTTTTGCAAGGAAAGCACTTAAGAAAACATATCCCACCATGCTCAGATTCTTCCATGTCTCCTGTCTTCAGAGAAGCGTGTGAGCTCAGTAGCATCAAGCTGCACCAGAGGTTTAGGTAGGACATTAGGAGGGATTTCTTCACAGAAAGGGTGATTAGACATTGGAATGGACTGCCCAGGGAGGTGGTGGAGTCACCAGCCTTGGAGGCATTTAAGGAAGGACTGGACGTGGCACTTAGTGCCATGGTCTAGTTGACATGGTGATGTTTGGCTGAAGGTTGGACTCAGTGATCTCAGTGGTCTTTGCAGCCTAATTGATTTTGTGATTTTGTGAACTCTTCAAGGGAAAGCCAGTCCTTCCAAGTTTTTATCTTCATCTATTGATACGAGGAACTAGCAGCAATTTCCAGATGTCTCTGGCTTCCAAAAGCCAAAACATCTTCATGATGTTCTTCAAAGGACTTTGAAGAACGTGCCTAGTCAGATGCTGCAGCACAGTCCCTGCTGCAGGCTGGGAAGTGGAGCCGGGCGATGTGCCCTGGGCTCTGCTTGGGGAGGTGAACCACACATGTCCACTCTCTTGGCAAATGCTCCCAACACCAGAGCACAGGTTGTCCCAGGGAACTACCCAGCCCCCACGATGCCCAGGAGTGACCATCAGGCAGCCACTGTGCCTGAGGAAAAGTCCACAGGCGTTCATCACCACCCAAAAGGTGCCATTTTGAACCATGGTTCTTTCACACACACACACTCTGGACAGCAGCAAGAGCTGGGAAGATCTGAAGAATGTGATACATGTACTAGCTGGGGAGGGTGTTATGCAGTGGTAGTCCTGTGTAAAAAAGAAAGTATTCCAGAACTTTTCTTGGAGCATTAAACATCCCTACATGTGTTGTGACTTGTGACTAAAATGCAGGCTCTCTTGCCCCTGTGTTCGGCTTATCCTTCTCCATAGGAGGCCAGCCCTGGTGACACCAGGGAGCCCTGCGCAGCAAGAAAAAGCAAAGACTGTAGTTTACAACTGTGCTGAGCATCTGAACAGAGAACTTTCTCTTCATAGTGGTGTCACTCTATAGCACTCGCAGCATTAATAAATTTCTCTTTGAAAAAGGCATCTTTAAAGTCCATATTCAGAAAAAAAACTTGGTTATTTTTCCCCCTATACTGTTTGTGTTCCCAGAAATGTTAAAATCATTGAAGAGACATTCTGACTTCTCTTGGTATGCAGCTAACAAAAATTAGTGATGCTATTTGTTATTCCCACCATAAAGAAACCAACAGTATCCAGTTAAACTATTTTCTCATCTCTTTTACTACAGGAACTTTTTTTAAAATATTGCTGAATATTTCACTTCAGCCACTCTATAAATTAGTCTCATCTGAATGAGTTTCCACCCTTCCTTAATATATGGCTTTCACTGCTTTTGTATTTGTATCACAGCTGTTGCTTACGTCAGTTTTTTTCCCTTCATTTAGCCTCTGCATTTTCAGTTGCTTCAGAAAGAAATTTATGGCTGAATCAGCAAGGATAATGTTTAGGCATGGTCTGTGAGGAAAACAAATGGAGGCACATTGCCTGGCCTCTGTCTTTCTCAAGGTAATTTCTTCTATAGAAATACGTATGCTGCAATGGTGATGGTCCTACCCAAATCAGTGTGAGAGCGTAAGAGCTGAGGAAGATGTGGAAAGCAAGGGAAGAGCGGTGTTTTTGTTGAGCAAGAAGAACTATCTTCAACACTCCACCTCCAGGAAGTGGCAGGCACAGGAGAGGAGTGGAATGTTTCTGGCTAATGTGAGGGCACATCTGCAGCTTTGTCACACTGTGAAATGGAGCTGATACGCAAAAGGGAGCCTCCTTGCTCTGCTCACCACTGCCAGCTCTTGCGGTTTAATGTGAGACCTGTAATATTAGCTGTTTTTCTTGTAGCTTCAACTCCTTGGGGCATGTGTGGGTGAGACTTTCGGCTTCTACTTGTAGGGTAAGGTTAAAACTTTCTTGGTAGGAAAGGGGAGTAATAAAAAAGACCCAAATGTATCCTAAGCTAAAGAGCCCAGAGGCAAATAAAACATGCACAATTATTTTAATAAATTTCATTATTTGTATGCCAGTTGCAGAAATTTTGAACCAGGCTGATGATCTTTAGCTTGGCAGCCTGCAAGGATCCTTAATAATGTCCTGATCAATCATCATTTATAAATATCTTTAATTTTATGATATTTCTCTTCCAACTCTCTGAAGTCCCCAAGTATATAATATTGGACTGAGCCATTGTGAGATTCTGTTACCTACCGGTCTCAGAAAATCACTGTAGATATTAATCTGTTCACGTCTGTAAACACAAATAAAAAACGTTATAAAACTGCCATTTATACTGGCCACCCTTAAGGTATATGATTTTGCCTTTTGCCTGATTAGAATTACCATGGTATTATCTACGCTAAGATGCCACGGTAACTTTAAACAACTGGAAATGGCAATTATATACATGCTAATGTTGAGCATGGCATTATTAACTGCATCATTCAGGTTTGTAGGGACAGAAACAAATTCAACAAGATCAGAAACTTTGTATGAGAACTGAAGCACACAAAGAGAAAATAGCAAATCTGTAAAAATTAAAATTCTGGGTGGCCCCTAATATCTTGAGTTCTATTTCTGTGAATAAGAGCTACTGAAATAAGAGCTAGCAAACCCATTGATGTTCTTCACTAAACCATCAGAATATTAATCTCCCCTTCTACATCCCCAGAAATGTGTCCTATGTCTTCATTTAACACTTACAGATATATATCTAAAGGGGGGGTTAGATAGGAAGGCCAAGTCTTTCCAAAGAATGCTCAAGATGAATGGCAATGAAGGTTGTTCAGAAATTTTACTCATGTTGGAGAAGTGCCAGATGCACTCAGTTTTAATATTTGAAAAATTAATTGACCCTTTCAAGACAGATGCTTTAATTCCTTTTAAAAATGCAAGATCAAAATATGTATCATCAGTCACTTTATTTTGAAACGTTACAAACCTGTCCAAGATCAAATTCATGACACGGTCACACAAGCTGATCTTTAAAATCAAGTTATGAGCCTTTATTTATTTACATAAGAATAGGCTGGTTTTCCATCATTAATATTTAGAAGAAAGAAAGAAAAAAGAAAGCATTAAAAAAATACATTACTTTTTTTAAAGGGGAAAAACATTTCCTAGAAAGATGACAGGCCTCCAACAAATACTAGGTGTACAAAAAAAACCTTTACTTTCCATTATTTTTTTGGCCTATCCTGCATGGCTGGAGCATTGTATTGTACTGTTACTGTAGGTCTCGCCTGAGGAAAGTAGATCAGTGATAAGGGCCAAAAGGTGAGGGAGGGCTAAGAAGCTGATACAGGTGAGATCTGAAGTAGGTAAGGCAGCAACTGTACCTGTCCCCAGGTAGGATGTGCTGTGTTAACATTCAAAAGAAAGAAAAGAAAAACTGGGTGATCCAGTTTTGTAATACTGATCCCATTCTGTATTTCCAAGCCTATCATTTGTATTTCTTTTGTTCTATGTCTCTATTAAAAGTGTTATTAAAAAAGCTTTATAGGCTTTCATAGTACATTATTAGAATTTCTCCCACCCACAGAGTTAAATAAGTTTTGTTCGACTTCTCAAAGCATGGTGTACAATATATGACTAGGAATCAATAGCCATATCTACTGTACATATAGAGCTGGATATTGGCCAGATATTCCAGACAGATGTCTGGTTCCCAGAGAGTATTTGCCTTAAGGAGTGGTATCTGAAGAAGTTTTATTACTGCCCACTATTGTTGTTCCCTCTCTCCTCAGTGTTTCTGCTCTGAGGCGTCTCCTATCACTTTTTAAATCATGTTTTCCCCAGCTATTTCCTTGCATCCACTTTGAGTACCTGATTTTTTTATTGCCATTCTTTGGACACTGAGATACATGGTGTAAGAGTCATTAAACAATCCTACATCCAGTGTGTCGTGAAAGATAGCTTGATACTTGCAGCTTTACAAACTGCTTTCCACAAAGTGCACTGCTGATGAGAATCTAAGAGTGCAAATATGCAGAAAAGCCACTTGGTTTTGTCTCAGCTAATATAAAATACATGCTGGATTCAGGCAACTTATGCAGCTCCTGTTTTATGATATATTCACTAACCTGAAGTCAGAGTGCCTTGAACCATTAGCGATAAAAGTTTGTGTGCGGCAGTAAGGAAGTAATAACAGCATCAACATTGGATTACAGGAAAGTTCTAGAAAAATCAAGTTCTTGTAAAAGTACTTAAGCAAAACCCATCCTTCAAGACTGTACTTCTGAGTATAGGAGTCAAGCCTTGCACGAAGCAGGTTAGAGAGCAGCATGCTGATGTTGCCAGAGTCCTGCAATCTTCACAGTAGAGCTTGAACACTGAAATTAGGTATGGGCTAAATATTGGAGTAGGCTTGATTTTAGTAACATATCCAGGAGAATTTGATGGGTGATGGCATCACCTAGCAGGAAGGAAAGCTATAATAAGATCCAATGCCTAGAAGCTGAATGTTGACAAAATTCAGTCTAGAAATAAGATCTGGACTTTAGCTGCCAGAGTGATTAACTACTAGAATAATGTGTGCAGGGATGAATAAATTCTTGAAGACACAGACCATCCATTTTTCTAAATGACAGAACTTCAAAGAGGAGTACTAAGCACAGTGCAGAAATTACCAAGTACATTTTTCTGGCAAGTGTCATGTGTCATGGAAAAGGTCATACCATCTCATCAGCACCACACCTTCTGGTCTTCAGATTCGCTTCCTTTGCCTCATTGTCATATCCAGAGGCCTGCATGGCTGCTGCAAGGCCACAGGCAACACCCATCCCACCACTGGTCTCTGGGACATGGTCTCACTGCTAACTTGAAACTTAGGGCAGGTAAATTGAAAATGTCACAAGTTTTTGGACCAGCGTGGGGGCTACTTTCAAACAAACCAGAGTTGTTAATTTAGATTTTAAAAATCTGTGGGTTCATCTTTTTTGACACAAATTCCTCTAAATAAGGCTTCCTGTATTTCTTTTTGGGCAGAAATAGTAAAAATCAAACTAGTCGAATGTAGTTTGTGACAGAAATCTCCACCATTGATGAGTTAGGAACCACAGATATTTTCTTCTGCTAATCTGTTCAGTTTCTACCTTCTCTGGCATGTATGTATATATATCAGAAGACCTGTTCCAATGAATGCTCTGGTCACATTTTACAGATAGTGCTGAACTGGGGACAAGAAAAGGGAAAGCTTCTTGCCACTGCTCTCCCTCAAAGCTCTCGTCTTCCAAGATGAGCTAACTGGTCCCCTCACTTTAGAAAAATTTCAAAAAATGACAGGGATTTATTTGCTCTGTGTTTTCAAACAGCAAAATCCATGTCTTTCCACAGTTCAGTTAGAATAAGGACTTTCACTGGTCCCCGTCTCTCCCCACACTCAGCAAGGTGTTTTCCTTTTACCTACAGAGCATCTTTAGTGACTCATTGCCTTTTGCATCGTGTATTTGTAAAACTGCAGACTATTTGAAATTTCACCAGGTTTCACTTTGTGTATATAGAGTTCGTAGGCTTCAAGATTCAAAATGAATTGCAGGGATCTGAAATTTGGGATGGCCTACAGCTGCCCAGTCTCACGGAAAAATAAAAAAGAAATATGAGATTTATAATGAAAGAAAAAAGAAATTCTATAATTCTACATAAATATACATTATTTAGAGAAAAAAACTACACTCTTACACAGATTTTTGAGTTTTCAGCCTGTGGATAGCATCACTTTCAAATAATTAATGAGCATACAAAACCGGCTTAGATTTTTTTTTTCATCTGTGTCAAATCCATTTTTCTACAACAGCTTTGAGGTAAATTCCTGTAGTTTGTGCTAGGAATTTTCACTTCACCAAAAGGCTGATGTAGGTCAGAGTTAGACAAAAGATGACAAAGCCCTGTAATTGGGAAGCGATATTGCTTGTGAGATTCTATTATGTGTCTGTCTCTCCCAGTAAGCTGAAGCATCAGATTCTTGCATATATGGATTAACTTTCAGTCAGAATAGATAAAAGACTGTTAGTGGTGTTGCTTTCACACTGTTTTGGTTATTGGTTTTGGGGTTTTTTTTTGTCATTTTCTGTGGCTAAGCAGTACAGACACAGAAAGAGAAGGATGCTGATGTGGATGAAAAAAGTATGGTGGTTACCTTTTCCTAGTCAGAGCACAAAACCTCCTGCAGCTATATCAGAGATCACAGCAAGAACACTGTGCCAAGCCGTGCTTGTCCCTCACTGATGGAAGCCCACCACCCTCAGAGATTTTGTTAAAAGTGCATTTCATGAAAGCCTCTGCCAAGCCTTAGCAGTTTGTTGCATCGCTCTGGGGAATGTTTTTTCCCCCCCAGAGACCCCTGTAGCTGTAACCATGTTAGTCTAACCCTTCCTTCCTTTCTGTACCCCATTGGCTCGGAGCCAAGTATCCCTTCCTGAACAGGAGTCTAGATACTGCCCTGTCTCTTCCTTGTTCGCTCTCTTTCCCTCTTCCCTCTTCCTCTACTGGAACCTCCAGGAATGAAGCCTTGGACCACATCGGGGGGTAGAGCCTCTTTTGAAATCTTTTGCCCTAACCCTGATTTCATTTCCCCCAAAGCTCTCATATCTGGGCTAGTCTAGTAACATCATGGGGGCTGTGGGATGTCAGATTTTGTCCAGTGATGATGATTAAGAGCTTCCCCCTTCAGAAATTTCACAGCAAGTTCTGACCCGGGGCACTGGTGCCAGTGGTAATGTCTAACCTAGGAGGCAGCTCCCACAAGCTGCAGCTGCAACACAGCACTCAAGGATGGGCATCCTTGCCCTCACACACCTGGTGGTGGGTCAGGGAGAGGACCAGTGGGACAGACAGTGCCAGTTCTCATCTGCCCTCTCCAAAGAGGCAGCAATTTGCTCAAAGCCCTGCCACAGAGCCTGGCAATCAGAGCAGCTGTCTTTCCCTCTTTTGGAGGAACTGTGGTAAAAAGCAGGAGGCTAAAAGGGGAAAAAAAATCACTGTGTTTTTCATTGCAAGATCTACGGGGTGTCAAAAAAATAAGGACCAGGTGAAGCTAGGTGGTAAATTCAAATTGAATAAAAAGAGATGGTCCTCATTCACTTACAACTACAGGCAATTGCAGATCACAGCAGCTTACAAAAGCTCATAAAGAAATAGGATGAATTCATAGATGAAAAATCCATACTGGGCTATGAAACAGGAGCCACTACTGCTGGCTCAGGAAGCACCTGCACCACAAATCACTGAAGTTGCAATACTGGCCAGGGTATTGTCATTATATGCTTGTCCTGTTTTCTGTGCTTTCTTTTAAGCTTCTTCTAGTTCACAGGCTTGGATACAGGCTTCTGGACCTTTGATCTGATCAATTTATAGTTACTGTATTCCAATAATCTTCAGAGAGTCTTGGCCAAACCTATTATATCTGAGTAAAATTTATAATTTGTAAAATTGTGATATAATGAAATAAATAATTGAAGGCAGGCGTATAATTTTTAAATTATTGATATGTTAAAATTCACGTAAATCATTCCATACAAGCCATTTCCCACTTATCACTTGGCTACACTGTATTACTTTTACTAACCTTCCCACATACTTATCTTTCTTATTATTGCAGTGTAGTATGAAGCAGATTTGTGAAATAACTGATGGAAACAGCCAGGGGTAGGAGGTTTGGGTCCGAAGTTTGCAGCTTGGTTCTGCTCCCTTTTAAAAAAGATAAAAAATCTAATTTGAATTCTAGTGCCTCCATTGGCTGATGTGGTTCTGGCAAAAGTATTTGCAGGGTATGTGCAAGCTTCTTAAAACCCCAGTCTGTCAGATAAAATATGAAATAACCCTTTACACTTTACAGCAAGGACTGTTCCTGGGATCAGGTACACAACTCAACCAGTGGTTCAGGAAGTGACCTTGCTGTGGCTCCTCTTCCTCGCTCACACCTCGATTTCAGTACCTGACAGATGCTGTGCTCACTGTGTCTCTACTCACTCCCCATGCAAAGCACATCGCATTAAACTGAGCAGACTCAAGCAGAGGCCGAGGCACAGCTGTGCAGTGATTCCCAGAAGAAGGTGTCCCAGCTGGCTTTAGCCCAGGCTGTTCCTGGAACATCAGTAAAGTTGTCAAGAGTCTGAACAGGTGGCAGCATGTGTGTGGACACCCCCTTTGGGAGGGGAGGTTTTGGGGTCAGCGGGTTTTCCTATGGGGACACAAGTCTTGTTTGATTTGCCAGTTCAGCTGCAAGCTGAGATGCAAAACTATTTGCAAAACAGAAGATGGGCTGAGAACCCACTGAAGGCAAAAGGAGTGCTTCCTTTTATGTTGATGGAGTTTGGATCAGGCCTGCTGTGCCTGGCCAGTTTGGTGTTTGAAGCTCCAGAACTCCTAACAGAACACAAAAACCATCTGTCTGTTCTGCGAGGAGCAAAGGCACTTAGCTGAAGCACATAGGTGTACCACGCATTTTAACAGATGATTTGTGAGCTACTGTGGCAAAAAAGATACCCAAAAAATCAATTAAATTTAAGGAAAGTAACTTTTGGGATGAGAAAAGTGGGAGTTAAAAATGATTACTCATTTCTGGATCTGTTTTCCTCATCAGAGGCACAGAGCACTGCAGCTGATCATGCAGTAGTTTGCAACACCTGAAGACATCAACTGCACTCCTAAAGCTCCCAAGCAACATCCCTGCAAGCTGCAGCTGACATTAGTGGCTTTCATAGGCCAGAACCGTGTGAGAGTCTGAGCTATTGTGATTTGTCTGTTGTTTCATGTTACGAGAGCTGTACCAGTATTCCAGTACAATATTCATGTGATGCAAGGGTATTAAGCTTTTACATCCTTGTTTCTACTAAAGTATATAAGTAGAAGAGACATGTGGTACTGTTGTACTCAGGTCTGCAAAGAATCCCTGAATTGTCCAAAAACATTAAATTCCCAGAAACATTCAACTTAACCAAAAATGTTTGGACTATCCAAAATAATTCTTTATCAGGTGAATTGAAAAACATCCAAACTCCTTTTCTTTATAAGTATGGCTGTATTTTATATAAACACTCAAAATTCCATGTAACAGGTAACGAATTTTTGAATGGTAAGGACCTAAATAACAGAAGGTTGCAAATAGCACTGTTCTTAATATCCTAACTCTGCAGCCTTCAGAAATTTTCTTCAGGCAAAATGTAAGCACAGGAAATATTTTGTAATGCCCTTTCCCCTCTTTTTTTTAGCATATTTATAGTTGGCTTGCTGATATTGGGGTAGAGTTTAAGTGGGGAGGGGAGACTATTTTCTCTCAACTGTGGGTAAGTACTATCTACTTCAGAGGGTACTGTGGGGCTTAATTAATGTTTACAGTGCCTCAGGAGTCTTACCCACATTAAAGGTATAATAATAACTATTCCTAATTAACTTCCTACTAAAAAGCAAAGTTTCACGAAGTTTTAAAGCAGAACAGTGGATGAATTTGTAAACTCCATTTATTTGAATCCCTGGAGTAGGAAAAGTTAGTGGGGAAAGTGGTAAAAATCTTCAATTAATTTTCCTCAACCTGAGGGATTTAATTAAGATGTTAGAAAAAATGTGCAAGTTTCCTGTGGGTATTTCTTATTTAATTTTCAGTTTCTCAAAGACAGATCTTGAAGCTTAGAACAAGATTTAGATTTTGTAAGCCACAAAGAGACTAATTCAAAAATAGATGTTAGTTTATTAAAGTTGAAGTGGCTATGGATCAAATTACCTAGACAAAATTCAACAGCTACATGCAGCACTATTATACTTATTATACTACTATTACACTATATACACTTTATACTATTTACATTCTCTAGTTTCCTTGCTTTGAATTTCTTTAAAAAGGATTGCCTAGGATTGCAGAATATGTCTTGCTGGCATAACTCAGGCACCATGTAGAGATACTTGAGCTACCTGTGAAAGATCTGAGTCAGGTGCTGGAAGCTATGCATCTCTCCTAGCTCAGAATAATATCTGAGTTAATTAGTCCTGGGGAGAAGAGAAATATATTAGCTTCAGTGGGGCACAACATAACACCATGAGACCCACTCTACCTACTCTAGACATACCCTCTAGGAATATATTTCCAACTGAAAAGCAGGAAGCTATTAAAAGGACCCACAGCACTGCATGGACTGACTGCAGTGCACCAAAAAGAAGAACTTGCCCAGTGCCCTTAGGGTGCATCTCCAACCACAGATAGGAGAAGACCTACTTCCATGTGCAGAACTATAGCTTGTGACCAGACAGAACCTTAACTGATGCTGACTTTATCTGTACCCTTCAAACAAACCAATGTTTGCTGCAAATGTCCCATTTCCTTGAGGACTTCTCACCACGTGGTATGTGGGGGCAAAAGATTGTAGTTTGAAAGACATCAGGTTTCATGAGTTCATCAATGTGAGAAAACAAAAATTAAAACCAGCATAAATAAGGATGATTGAAGACCAAAAAATAGAGATCAAGAAATTACATTGTTGTCTTGGAGACTGCGTGTGAGCTTTAGAAGCTAAAGTACTTTCCTTAAAACCACATCAGGACAGGCAGGGGTCTATGTGCAGCTCCAAGGGGGAGTCCTGGCTCTGGGCAGCGCTTCTTCCCTCACTGCACTGGCCTGGTTTTCTCGCTTCTCTGCTTCTCTCACAATGGCAGAGAGTGCTCAGTGTTTGATGTCAGGCTCTGCCACTTCACTGAACCTGAAGAGATTCTCTCCTTCCAAGGAGAATATCAGGAGTGTCCAGCATCGCTGGTTCTCCCCACACCAAGAGGAGTCTGGTGAATGGGACTTGCAGCTACATAGTGGTGAGTCTTCAGGTTCCCTGCCAGCAACCTGCTTAATTTAGACATGTGAATACACCTATGGAAGCAAATGCTTAAGGCTAAGATTTTTTAAAATAAGCTTGGAGGAAATAAACACCCAACTCCTACAGACTTTCTCAGTCTAACTGCTTTTCTGGACTGGGGCCAGAGTGCTTATCAACTGGCAGTCCTGAGCTCGTAATGAGGGACTTGTATCCCAACTGCTCCAGTGTACTGCTTGCCTTCTCATTTGACTTTGGCCAAAAGCATGCAATAGCATCTCTGGTTTTGAAATACTATGGTTTCACAAATGTTATTTTATATCTTTTTGGATAAGGTTTTTGTCTGATGTGCAGCACAGCCTGCAAAAATATATCCTCTATCATGTAAAATTCCAAAAAATGTGATAATATCTGTCTAACACAACATCTGTCTAGTATTAAATCTGAAGAATTGAAACCATTTGTTTGATGAGCCACGTAACAAAGATGAAAATTCATTCTTGGGATATCAATGGGGATTTTTTTTTCTTTTTAATGAAATGTGAGATGATTTCTACCAAAAATTATGTCTGCCAGCAGATATAAGCCTCCAGGCAGCTTATAAAAAGTTTATAAAAATAAAGCACAGACTCATTAGAAGACTTTGGGGGTAAAATGCAAATAGTACAAGATCTTTATGCTGTTTAGCCATATACAGGTACTCCTGATGAAAAGAACCAACAGAAAACTTGAGGGCATTTCTGCAGACTTCATACTTCCTGCCACACAATAGGTTGTTTGTCCTTGTATTTTATTCACAAATATTTTGAGCCCACAAATAATGTGAGAGTTTGCTATAGGAATAACTAGGGAAGTGCAAAGTGTTCCCTCAGAGGTACTAGACATAGATTTCTAGACACCCTCCTCTATAGATGATCAAGCAACCAATAAACATGCCAATGCAGCAAAACCAACCTCCATGAAATCATACCAGCTTGGATGGGATTCAATGAAGTAGGTGATTTGGGAATAAAAAACTACTGACAAAAAGAAGTACAACAAACACAGGATAAGATGCCAGTACTCCAGGCTGTTGTCAGACTTGACAGGGTTTTTACAGAGGTCAGGACAAACTGGCTGTGAGCAGCAGTACACACAAGGGAGATGGAGCATCCTGTACTGCATCTAGGCTGCTTAGGCTGCTGGGAGAGAGCAGTTAGGCAGAGGGGAGCAGATGAAATTTGTCAGCAACATGGCAGCATTGACAGGTGGAAGTGGCAGTTTTTTCTCCTCCAGAAAACATTTAAAACCCACCCCAACAACCTCTTTGGTTTTAGATGCAAAGCATAAAGGAAATTAATGGTGGTGCTGTTTTACCAAAAACATTGCATTTTACCAATAATGAGAAGCTCTCTGTCTCAATGTAAAATTTAAAAACCAAGTTCTCCTTTGACAACTTACTGAGCTTTTTCTCTAGTTTCTGGATAGTGTCAAATATAGTATGATCTTGCTTGCTTTTCTTAAAGCATAACTCTGTGTTCAGCTGACCAGATGTCACGTATCAATAGTTTCCATTGGAGGGCCTGTTAATTTCTCATTAGTTCTTTTGTCTATTCTATTAACAAAATAAACATAATTTAAACAGTAAAGATTAATTTTTATTAGTTGTTCAGGAAAGATATAAAAAAGTCTTTGTTTCAGACAGTAATGGACCCAGGGTTATTTGTTTCTCAGTTGTTCAGGACATGTTTAAATGCCTTTTTATGTCTTCCATTATAACTGGGAAAATAAAACATGTCTGTTAGAAACGAAATAATGCTTATTTATGACCCACCTCTAGAGTTTTTTTCACTCCCATTGTTCACATTTTATTTAGTACAATTAAAATACAAAGGACAATGGCTATCCATAGCTTTTGGCACATTACCAGTTATTTAAAACACAAGCCCAACACAGCAGAGCTCATGCAAAACAAAATTAAATTAACTTAGCCAGCTAGTAATTCAAAGCAGTAAAATGTATCCTGTCCCATTCATTCCCTCAATTCTTCCCAAAAAGCCTTAGGAAATAGACTCTCTTTGTAGTTTGCTTTAAAGGTCGAAAGACTACGTTTGAAACTTTTTGCCTCTTTTAAAATGAGGGAACTTATGCTTGCGTCCCTCTGGTGACACCAGGACCAGTTATGTCAGCAAAAAACAAGCAAGAAACAGTAAGGCAGCACTTAACAATACCTTAACATCCAGCCAAGAAAATCCAGCCACCAAAAACCAAGGGACACAGCTCTTACAAGCTTACGGAAAAATACTGTCACACAAGCTCAGTCAGTTGATTGCTGGCTCAGCACAACTGGGCACAAAAATGATGGAGTCTGGGTAAGGCTCATTCGGTGGAAATAAATTCATACAGAGATTGGGAGTGTAATTTTTTTTTTCAGTTTGGCCACTGAAGCAAATGAATTTCAGCCCCCCAGAAATCTTCTTCTTCCTCATCATCCATCTCTCTGCATCCTCCCCATATACAGGGGACAGGACCTGCTGTCCCAGCAGGGCACCTGGCTCCCAAACCAGAGTGGAGCATTCATGCTGGTCCCAGTGCCACTGTTTCATTTTGTACAGCTAAAACAGCTTAAACAGCCACCAGCACAAGGCCTGTGTTACATTGGCTTGCCTCTTCTGGTGTACACCCAGCAGCCACAGGCTCTGGGGCCATCCTCTCTTGACCAGCCCACAGCAGGAACAGAGATTTGCCCCTTCCTTGATGCTCCCAGGGATTTTTTTAGTGTACATATCCTGAAAACGCTTTCTCTGGTGATGCATTTTTGGACTAGATTCTGCTCCTGTCCATCTGAAGCCACCTGTGGTATGCACTCTAGAAACCTCTGCCCTAGAGCATGGTGGTGGAGTCCATTACAGGGCTGGGGAGTCCACTACAGGGACTGATATGCTGAAATCTCCTCAGGCAGAAGAGAGAGCTGAAGCTGAGTTTTGCACAGATTTGATGAATATTCAGATCGCTGGGTGACTGTGGAGGCCATCACCATCCACAAACTCACACCTAGACCTGAGGAAATAAATTTATACATATCTACCTCTGAGGACAGCAAAAAAACCCAGAAAAAACCCCAGCTTAAACATCTCTACAGATGTGGTTTTGATTCAAGCATATTTTCAGGCCAACAAAAATTGTGTGTTTAGTGAATAATCTATTTGTTGGAAATAAATGCCTAGAGCCAACTCTTTTCCTGCTGCTGAAATAAACAATTCCCCTTTTTCCCTGGGGCAGGATCACACCCACATGCTTTCAGGCTTCCTTCCTGAATTGCCTCCTCAGACAGCATCCATCTCTGATGAGAGGGGCCACACCTGAGAGTGGTATCTGTAAATATGCCAAGAAACACCCATTTCCACATCCACAGAGTGCCCCTTGTTGCACTCTGATCCCTAAGCAGTGACCTGTCCTGGTCTGTGCCAGCTACAGTTTGCAGCCCTCGCTGCCTGTGAAGCTTCTGGACCAAACTTATGGGGCTAGAAGAAACCCCAATCCCTGGAAACATCTTGCAGGAGTAACATGAAACAGCTCTCATGACCACTTCTGCATGTTTGTTTTTTAAGATTAGGAAGTGCATTTTCAGAGGCCCAGCTATGCTCTCTTTGTGTTCTGCCTCTCTGAAGTCTGCTTAAGATTTCCTTACTAGGTGTCCTAATTTTTCAGCTTCTTAACTCACAAAATATGCAGCTACTCCTTCTCAAATAGGGATTCAGAGAATTAATAAATGTGTATACCCCTTCCTATCCCCCAGAGATATCCCAGGAACAGTGTTTTGTATGTAAAACTGTGCGATCTTTAGGAAAAACAAATAGAAATTGCAGAAATAGAATGAATCTTGTGGACAAAATTTTCCAAAAAATCTCCTTTTTTGTGCTCCTGCTGTGTCAGATTAGCAAAATTTATTCTCTTTGATAGCAGCTGAGAAGCATTGAGGCAACCAGGAACAAGACTATCCTCTTGGGGCTGTAGATGTAAATCACAGCAAACCTCAATGGATTTGCACCCATAACATCAGACTGTTATGTTAGCATGACTGATATGTTAGCACTCACTTCCTCTTGCAGCAAGTCAGTGCTAACATATCATTCAAGACAGGGGTAAGGGATTTCTGCTGCAAATCACTCAGCATACGAATTTTCAGTGGGAGAAAGAGTTTAGTCCTCTGAAGTTAGTTTACATTTGTGGCTGTCTTAATTAAAGCAGGGTGTTATTTTTCCAGACTGAAGTGGGTTAGAAATACAATGGCTTCAGTGAAAGCTGAGAATAACTTCTCTGTGATGCATTAGTAGGATGAGAGAGGACTGAAAGGTTTAGTAGGAGTGATTCTCAGAATTATTTTACGCAGGTAAGTGCAAAACATCAAAAACAGAAATCAAAAAATCTATTGCCCAATAGAAAATTATGTTCCCGAACATATTTTTACCACAATGAGAGTTAACCAAATACTGTATGACTTCCCACCCTTAGATGCAGAAAAGAAACAAAAATTCTCTAAGTTCTCCATGTGGACATTTTTTGGTGTTATTATTTTTTATTGCAGCAGAAAGTATAGCTTTGAAATGGCACTCTTTTCCCACAGAAAATAGCACTCTCTGAGTGTCATCCTTGCTCTAGTAGTATCTGTAGCAGTACCTATAGCAAGATATGGACAAACTTACAACAACTTAGTGTAAAAGAAAAGTCAATTAAATGTTTAATTTGGCACTTGTACCTAAAATAAATGCCATGGCTATGCTTCAGTGGAATATATACAGTAATTGACTCTGAACAGCTTCTGTTAAACAGCCACCTTTGCCAGGTTTAGTGACTCAATATTACTTATTTCCTGGCTAAGATTAACTTCTGATTTTATGGATATTTTTTGTTTCTCTTCTGTAATCAGCACAGATAAACAATTTCAATAACACAATCCTTTAGACCCTCCTCAGGCAAAATGACCACTTAAGAAAACTGACATTTTGGTGCAGTGGGGACTTAGTCCATGCTGATATAATACTGGTGCAAAGAATAGACGTCAAAATAATGGCTAATTGTATTCAGGAAAATAGGCTGGAAATTTGGACATACAAACTTTAAATATTTATTTTCCATACTTCAACTCCATAAATACAAGGATTTGGGTAAGACTAGTGAGATGCAAAAGATTATTACCAATCAGTCCTTGCTTGTGCAAATTTGAACGTGTTACTATACCAGTGTTTTCTGATGGCCAGGAAACAGATTCTGCAGGACAGCTTCCTTTCAGCAACTAGCAGGAAATAATAGAATATTTTTATTGCTGCTGTGTTAAAATCTGAGACACTCTAAGAAAGGAGCCAGATAAGAATGATCTTTTTCCCTTCTTTCCAATGTCTTTATTTCTAACTTTACCATGATGTGACTAAAAACTCGTTTCAATAACTTGTGAAAAAGATTACTAGGACTACAATTACAAGCAGTTTCATACTGAACACAGATTTTTTTGAAAATCAAATTTAGATCAGCTGCCTGGGGAAATTTTCCACTATGTTATTTGTAACAGATTCAAGTTCTTCCTGTTAGTGCCTTCCCTGGTAAGCAGCCTTATTACCCTTAGCCTGGAATGTGCACAGAAAGAAAGGCACTTATTACAGAAGATATCTGGTTTATTTTCATTTTCAAATGTGAATAGTTAAGCACTTTAAATGTCTCAGTCTCTCAGGTTTGCAGCACAGGCTGAACTGCTTTCTTACAGTGAGGCGCTATTGAACCCCACTTACTTTATGACCAGCAGTATGAAACAGACGTCAGCCTTTTTTTCCATAGTGGCATGATGAGATGTATTAAAGCATATAATGTGGAGGAAAGTGAGTGAATATCCACTCATTATTGTTAGAGAGCAGATTTGAGTTTGCTTGTACAGAGCATAAACTCCTTTTCAACATGTGGCCTCAGCTCTCCTTCTCAGCCATGCTGTGCTCTCATTGTGCAGGAGATTACGTGCCCCTTTCCTCTGCAATGGTTGCATGAGGCATTAAAGCCTTCATGACAAAGAGATAAAGCCTTCTTTCAAACAGAATCATAGAATGGTTTGGGTCAGAAGGGACCCTAAAACTCATCTTGTTTCAACCGCCTGCCGTGGGTAGGGACACCAGGAGTATATCAGTACCTCTCCTCCCCGTCCAAACTAGGTAGACCTTTGCTCATATACCCCTGAGCTCTCCCTTAGCTGGGCGTAGGAAGCAATCAGATGCTGCCATACTGTCCTAGTACTTGCATATAAAGAGTCAGATTGTTTTGTATAACTCAAGCCTTTTTCTTCTCCTGCTTATTCTGCTTACTCTGTTCATTGAAATTTTAATCCCTTAATCCTCAAGCTCCTGACAGACTAGATCCAGACAGATGTTTACCTCTTCCATGCCTTCCTGATCTCCCTTGGGCCTTTCCCACAGCAACTTCCCAGGCACCTTCCTCAGCTCAGCTTGGAAAGAACTCTCATCATGTCTTCTCTAAGCCCTGTTCTGTCTTCAGCTGAGGAAGGAGCTTGTCTTAGAAAATCCTTATTGCATTTCCTATCAGGGCTTGTACTCTTTGAGCTGCCTTTCAGGAAAAGACAGCCACTGCTTGCTCAGTGGGTGTTATTGTCCTCTTCCAGGACACATAACCACAAGCTGCCCTCACTGCTCTGAGAATCATCTTAGTAAGGAAATTTAAATGTATGTTATTCAAAAGCGGCATTTGGACCAGATTTTAATTCAGTTGAATACATATTGCAATTTTAGGAAACCTTGCAGAAACCTTGCAGTGAGCTTCATGTCTTCTAGTTAAGGAATTTGAAAGTTAGATGAATAGTTTGGATTAGGATAAAGCTCCTGTGCTTCTTTGACAGTCACTGAGAGAAGCAGGCAACTCCTGATGGTAAGCCACTGCATGTGGAGAGGAGCCTAAAACGTGTCAAAAACTGCCTTTTCTCCATACACAGTCTAAGGCACCAAAGGTGACTGGTAAGGATCTTGCAGAATAGTTTGCAAATATCCTTAGTTCATTGAGAGAGGTCCTCAGTGGTTTTCCTGTGTCATCACAGGAAACAGATTGTGGGAGTGGTCAAGAGTGGATGTGAGTGCAGCCCTGCCTGGGTAGGTTGAATGATCCACGTTTCTGGCAGCAAACCTGGCTGTAGTGACAGGTGACAGGGTGGCATCCGTAGTGTGTGGCTAGCCAAGAAAGGCTGAGTGGTGAGCCCGTTGTCAGGCCCTGGCAGAGCCCAACTCTGCACAGACACTTGGAGACATGAGCTGTGAAGCTCTACACTTCTATGGAAATCAGATATTTAAATACAAAATTTTGTCCTAGTTGAGGATCTGTCCAGAAATGTATTTCTAGGCATGAATGCAAAGAGAAGCAACACCACCTCTTATCAGTCTATTGGTATCCCATGTTAATAGCTGCAGTGTTCATTAGCCTGCCTCAAATTGCCATCAGCAGCAAATCTGTGCACATTGCATTTTTCACCTGCCTTAGTGACGGAGAGCACTGGTAGTTTTCCACTTGCAGAGAGGAAACCAGACCCTAGAAAACAAGAAAATAATGGAACACAATCACTCTTGAAATTTACACAGGCTCTGTCCACTCTTACCGTCAACTAAAATGAGGACATGTTAAAAAATTGTCATTTCTAAATTGCCACTACATCTAGAATACCCATATACAAAATCCTAGCATCTGTAACGGCCTGATTTTTGCGTTTTCCTATTTTTGCCTCATAAATGTCTGTGCTATTAAAAAAATGGTGGTATGTGCTTAACAGTAGACATAGTTTCAGTCTTTGGATCTGTATTAATCCTTTGAGTTTCTCTCTCACGGTTTATTATGTCATCCAGATTTCACTCTGAACCATCTACTCTTTTCCATATGTTCTTAGCAGGAAATGTGCATGAATTTAGAAACACAGCAAGACACATGATATTCAATAATAAGAACATTTCGAAGACACACAAAAGAAAAAAATCCAAATGAAAGTTGTCTCTGGCTTCCAGCCTCATTCAGTCAAACAAGATCTCCAATAATCCTTAATTTTTTACGGTAAAATATGTTTTGGTTTCCCTTTATTTAGCTGAGACTTTGCTGTGGATACAGACTTAGAGACTGTTGTTTTATGTTTACTCATATTTAAGTTTTGTAATAATATCTAATATCTAGAATCATAGGAGGCTTTTTGTAAGTCTTATGCAGAAAAAAGTAAACAATGCTTTAAAAGACAAGACTTTATATATTGAAATTCAGTGAATATAGGGCTATATGAGATGCCTCAGCTTGATTTATGAATTACATTGCAGATGCTATGTGTATATATATACATCAAATAATTTGAGGTAACTGCCTGAAAAACTAAATATTATACACGTCATAACAAGAAAACTGCAAATGATGTATGGGTAATTGCCTGAACTCAGAAAAATTATTCCCATATACATTTTTCCCATTAAGAGTGAACTAAATAAACTGCCACAGACCTTGAGCATTCATCTCTTGTGACCCTGTATCTAGAAAGGTCATAGAAGAATAAGAAAACAAGAGTTTGCTACTGCAGGAAAAGCAAGGAAAACCAAGTCTCCAGAGCATTGTAGACTCATGAAGCAGGGGTGAAGACAGTGGAGAGTGGAATGGAAAAAGCAGGACAGATCATGGAAGTTACACAAGCCAGAACTGCACACTGGGGCAACCAGGGATGTTCTGTAAGTCTGTTTAGTCCTATAAAGCTTGGTTAAAAACTGTTTATTTGATCTCCCCAAGGAAAAAAAAAAAAACCTCACAGGAAATTACTGGGTTTTTTAGGGGAAAATACTGGGTTTTTTCTATTCTGTTTTGTTTATTTACTTGTATGAAATGTTTTATTTTATACCCTTCTTCTTCAATGTGACCACTGTGTAATATTATCCCCTCCAGAAGTATCAGTCCAGGGACATGGTGCTATCAATGTGTTTTTGTCTTTGCTTGGTGGTGGTGGGTCTCCAGGCAGGCAAAAAATGCCCATTTAATGGGGCAATCTGCTCCAGGGTGTCTGCAGAACTCAGAGTCTGAAGGAACAGGGAGTCTGGGGCAGGAAAAGGGAATGGATATTCGGCATTCTTCTCCTCTAACCCAAAGAAATAAGTTGGAATTTATTTTTGTTGCATCATTTAAGGATTTACCACGGGCATTAATGGTGCTACAGCCCTTCAGCTAGTAGGGCCTGATGTCAGCCTGGATGTTGTCAGCAGTATGGGGCTGCACATCCCATACCCACTTCAGTACTAGCCCTGCCTGACATGCTGTCACCAATATGAGATCCACAGGTCAGCCTCCCCACAGGATAGAAAACAACCAAGGGTGAACACCTCTAGAGTCCGCTAAGACCACTGGAGGCAAAACTCAACTGTTCAAGCTGGAGAAAGTAAAATTTAAAGTTATTTACAGAAAATGTCTGTAATTAATTAATAATTCACAGAATTATTTAAGGTAATTAGTAATTAAGGTTAAATTTTTTTCACTTAAAGAAGGGGTAAAGGATTGTTTATTGTTTATTATAATTGTTTATGACCATACACAGACACTATTTATGATTAGGATCAGCAGTTCCAGACTGTCTTCTGCAGATAGTCTTTTGTGGGGTATGAATCAGCAGCAGGCAGCAGACTGGCTGTACCCTGTCACTGTTATAATGCCACAATCTCATGAGCCATGTTCTGGGTGCTCTGCCAGAGATTTTAAAAAGGTTTTTCTGTCACTTTTCTTTCCTGATTTGAAGTGGGTTTAAGCCTCAGAAGGATGAGTCTCTGTTAGCAGCAAATCAGAACCATATTCACTCTTCCAAAATATTTCTTTTTTCCCCTTCTTATTAAATAAATCTTATATTCCAGAGAAGACGGATTTCAAATACATGCCTGTACAAAAACATGATGTGAGCTGAAGCACCTGCTCTTTAAAGTTCTTTGGACTGTGGTATGTAGAAAATTCAATTTTTTTTTCTGTGGATAATATTTTTGGTATTGTAACTGTGTAGTCTGTGTGTACCAGATCTGTAATTTTAAGCTAGCCATAGGCAAACATGGCAAGTCAATACATGTATAAATCACTGGCTGTGACAGGTGTGGGCCACTGTAACAAAACTTCTATACCTTAAATTAGTCAGAAATACATGCCTTTCACTAAGCAGAGTCGCATTCTTATAAAAAAGGTGACCATAGAAATCAATTGTGAGTTAATTTGGTATTTTAATATGAAAGACATATGTGAAGCCAGCAACATCCATTGGTGAATTTGCCAAAACCTCATTTCTTAATTGTTATTAAAAGAACAAAAGGTTTGCATCCCAGAGATGCAATCTCCATTGTTAAACTTATTCGTTTGTTAGGCATTTTTTCTTTTCCTTTGCACACGGAGAATTTAAAGTTCAACTATTGCTCCACATATGTCCTGGCAAGGCTGCTGAGCAGCAAACACCCCCAAGTTCGGCCAGTGCTCCATTCCTCCGATCCTCAGGGAGTTCTTGTTTCATGTGTTTTTCATTTAAGTTCTGCCTCCTCAAATGCTATTTCCTCTCTTTCGGCTTTCACCAAGGTCAAAGAAATCTTTAGCAAATAAAAAATGTGAACATCCAGTCATCTACTGGAAGGGTGCCCATCCAGTGTCTAAATAATAAGTTAATAGGTTCATGGAGCAGTCCTCCCTACACTAAGTGTAGCGCAGCTGAAACCTTCATCTGAGCACTTCTTCACAGCTAAATAGAGTACTTCTCAAAGAGAGGGCTCTTTTGTCTTGATTATGAACTGCAGAGAAATCAGTTTAGCAGAAATCACAGTTGTAGCAAACAAGACTCTGCCAAGCTTCTGAAGAACGTGACAGGGCACAGACTCATTGGACTTCGCCCATCTACAGGCCAGAGCTGCAGAGGCCCCTACACAGAGGAAAAACTATAGTAAGCAGTTGGAAAGCCCAGCTACTGAAAATATGTCTCATATTTTGATAATACTACATGAAAATCATAGAGATTAAGATTCTATAGAACATATTCAGCATGTTTTGGGGTATATCTTGGGAAAATTGCCTATAAAAAGAGAAAAATGTGATTTAATAATATTTGCTAACTGCCACCAGATGCACTTCTGAAGCTGTCTGAAAGTCAAGAGTCACTACCTAACAGGATTTGTTACAGGAGATACAGTATTCATGGGGATCATTTGCCTCTGCAGAGACAAGAATGTATTTGGAAGTTGAGCTAGTCAAGCAATTAAAAGCTACTGATATTTCTTACAAATCTGGGCTTACTTTTCATCAAAAGTGGGATTCAAGCTCATGCTAGTCTGTGGGAGACTCTACCAAGCTGAGTGTCTGAGCTGTGCATGAGCTGTAGAGGAAATCAGACCCAGAAGAGCTCTCCTGGGCTGCTGCCTCTATCTCTTCCAGCCACCTTGCTGTACCAGCTTCCACAAACTAATAAGGTTCTGTCTGGAGAGCATATTCAGGTTTACAGATGGATCTTCCAGAAACACAGAACTCTTCTGCTTAGAAACCTCCTTGCTCCCATTTGAAGTAATCTGTGTCACAAAATGGCACCCATACTGCTCTTTGCTGCAGGTTCCCCATGTGATACATGGAGAACATTTATGTTCTCCATGGGCACATCACATATTGTGTCATCTGGTAATCAAATGGTCTATTCCTAAGTCTTTTTTCATAGCTTCCTGCTTGGGGAAAAACTGTGAGTCCTAAAGTGCCTGACCTCACCTTTTGGGTTATTTAAATTCATCCTATTTCTATTATTTCAGTCCTGAAACTTATCCAATTCTTCCTGTACACTACACTCCTCCACATTCACACTACATATTGCATTATCAGAAAATTTCATGAGCACAGTACTACTTTTTCTGCCAAAGTTGTTAAAAATGTTAAATAGGATCAGTCCCTAGACACATCTTGGAAGAACTCCACTGGTAACTTCCTTTCAGTTTGGTATTTTTCCTTTCAACATGATCTTTCATTTTTTTTCACCTCACAATTCTTCTGCTAATCCAAATTTTCTCCAGCTTAATGAGCAATTTCCTATGCAGCACTGAGTCAAGCGCTTTCCTGGTAACTGAGTTGTATCTCATTCTCTTAAAAATGAAAATAATTTTTCAGGTTATTCAGACATGATCTACTTTTGTCATTTCATTTCCATCTTCGTGTCCTTATTTGCATGTATTTTGAAATTTCACATATTCTTGAAGCCAGACCTGCGGTTGACGAGACTTTTCTTCTTTTTTTCCTTATATTAGATCCAACACTTGCTTTTTCAAGTAAGAGCTTTCATCTCCAATAAACACATTCAAAATCTCTGTTAGCAGACTTGCAGTTTCTTTAACCAGTTCTTTTTTCCAGGATGTGTCTCCGTTGCAAGCTGACTCAGTCACATTAATCTCTTCAGATTTTGGCGTCCACCTCAGATGTGGTTAATTCCATTTCCATTCACATATTCCCATTAGCAACAGAGCCTTGTTTAACATCATCATCCCTGTTGAAATCTGAGCCAAAATATTCATCTTGGGGCCATATCTGTATTATCCTCAACTTCACCATCTTCACTGAGCAGTGCTTATAAATCATCTTGCTGTTTGTGTGGCTAAAAAAAAAATCTCTATTTGGTTTAGCTGCGTTTGAAAAATTTGACCAAGTTTGTCTTTTGGCAATTCTTATTTAATCCATACACCTCCTGACCGCTAAGACTTAATCCTGTTAGCTGAACATTACTCTCTTTTTCCTTTCTATGTAGGATGTCTGCTTGTTCTGAATAGGTTATTTCTGAGCTGGATAATCATCCAACTAAATCTAGATCCCTTCCCTTGACTTCAGTTGAGGCCCCAGAGAAAAGCTGCACCTTTGTCATTCAGAAATTCCAGCTCGCTATTACACTCAAGTTCAGTGAACTGCATGTTTGAAACTGAAAATGGTCATTTTGGTCATTTCATTTTCAACTAGAACTACCTGGTTTAACCTGATTTAAATTAGTCAAGTCAAGATGTCTAGATCTGGTACAACCAGTTCTTTTCCAGTGTCCAAAGGTGTAATCCAAACTGCATCTAATTGAATGATCTGTATCTGGTTTAAAGTTTACTTGCTTAAAAGACTGTCAGCTATCTCAAATATTAAAGTTAGAAGCCAAATTTCTGGTAGTCCTTCCTACTGGAGTGGAAATGCAGAGATTTCTATCCAGAGTCTGAATTGGTATAAATCTGTGTTGCTCTGATGAAACTAGTTGAGCTGCAAAAATTTAAGCACACTCTTTGTCATGACAAATCGATCAGACACATGACAAGCACAGCACACTTTGGTTTAAAGAGCTGCCTCATTCTCTACGAGCTTTCACTACCCAGAAGGACTTTTTATGGCACCATTTATAAGCCTTATCCCCTACAGCATCAAATAAGGACACTCCTATCACTCCTGCTGCCATTGAAAAAGCATCTCACGTAATTTATTGCTTTTCATTTGCTTGCAAAAGAAGCAAGGAAGTTTCATTAAGTAGGTGGGAGAAGCTCAAGGCCCTTTTCACACTCACATGTTTTCTCTTTGTTGCTGTTTGTACAGGTGCAGTGAAAAAGACTCAGAGGGCGTATTCATAAAGACAGGACTTGAGAAATGCCACTTTAAATTGTTTGAAATCAAAGGTTTTGGTAGCTCATAAACAGGGAGCTGTTTTTTTCCCTAGGACTGCAAATCTAAATATAAGGAGCTACCTTCATGTACAAATACATTTGACATACACATATAACTACCATTAACATAGTCTGCCCTTGTGGATTGTGGGAACAGGCCCTTTTCATTTATGCTCACTGAGAATTTCAATACCCAAAAAAAAAAAAAAAAAAAAAAAAAAAA